>OZ007498.1:125134613-125592113 GCA_963931805.1 Microdon myrmicae | reverse complement strand
ATTCCTATTCGGTACCTTCGATTGTCAGGCAAATTCCAGCCTTCCCACACCTGCACCGCAATCTCCCCGCAGCAAAAACATTTTCCTTCACAAGGATAATTAATGCTTTCAATGCATTACCTGGAAATACCTGCAAAGAATTTTTCCTAAAAGGGCATTCATACATGTATCAATGCATCTCTGCATTAGCGACCCAGAACCGAATTTTCAATTAGTGTAGATATTCACACTAGAGTTCGATCCTGGCGTCGCCATAGATGCCATGTACAATTGACACAGGTGGTATATACAAAACGTCATTGTTAATCAACTGAATTGCTTCGCAATGACTTGCAAGTATCGACACAGCTGCAAGCACTTTACCCAGAGATGCTCCTTTGCTTGCATCTCCAAACAATCATCGACTTCGCGCATAGCCGCCGGATTGAATTCAAAGCATAAACAATGCAAATGTAGAATCCGTTTCCCACAAACGAATTTCTCTGCATATACAAAGGCAAGCAAGGGATTCGTTTCGTTCACCAACCCATTAGCACCTTTTCCCAATGGCTATTCGCCTATTTACACAAGGGCATCACTCATCTAAGACCTTTATGATGTCCTCGTCCCATATTTGCTTATAGCACATCTCTTCGATGCATCGTCGTCTATATTATCCGCGATGCACACCATAAACCATGATCGCCCCGACTCCCTTGTCCTTGCCGCCTGTCTGCTATGTTTTTCCATTGCCTTCGCGGATGAGTAAACAACACAGATCTGAACGCACATACCACCATGAGCTCCATTACGAGATCTGGTTTGCTATTCCACCAAGAGAGACTTTACGTTTCTCTGGTGGTAAGTAAAAACATATCCTTAGTGGAGAGGATATCTACCACCACACCACCAAACTCACCCCAAACGAGGGTGGAATCTTCAAGTCGTATTCCAACCACCGATCCGGACGGTGCGTCTTCCGCTTCCCGTTTCGCGCCACGGGGACGCGTAAATACCCGGAGTTTTAATTAAATCGGAGTCGCGTTTTCGTTTGGACTATAATTTTATAATGTTACCTTCGTAATAGTTAGTGCGGAGAGTTTGCTTAGTGTGTATTGTGTACGTCCATCGTTCGAACGAGGATACTTAAATTAAGATATTTGTAATTAACTTTTAATCTGTGTTCAGATAACATTTCGCCGACTAAAAATAACCAGTGGTTTGACCCTCGTGGCCTTGTCGGATATCTATGGTGATTCGCGTCAGCGGAACTTCGTATTAAATCGGTGAGGACGAAGTAGAACCCTGCGCTCATGCTGGCGCTCAGACTTCGTTCCCCACAGATCTTTATCTGGACCCTTATAATTATTTCTGTTAAGTGAAAAAGATGATATCTGTCAAGTGGCTGTCTCCAGTGTTGATACACATTTGTACCCGTTTTATAGCATTTTCCATGACTTTCCGCAAGATTTCTGGTAATAACTGTTCGCATTCCTGTCGAATATTCTCCTTAAGGGCTTCGATTGTCTGAGTCTAGTTGGTTTAAACCCGGACTTCAAGTAGCCCAAAGATTGATGGTTAAATCGAGTGATCTTGCTGTCTATGGCAAATCGCCAAAACGGGAGATTACGCGACCAGGAAACGCTTCCTTCCCAATATCCATTGTGGCTCGTAGTGTATGTGCGGTTGCACCATCTTGTTGGAACCACATAGTCACCAAGCCCCGCTCATCCAATTCCGGCAGTAAGAAGTCGTTTATTATGGCCCTGTATCGTTCGCCAGTAACAGTGACCGTACTGCCGATGGTGTCCTCAAAAATATACGGCCCAATCATTCCCCTCGTGTGAACACCTCACCACACAGTGGCTTTGAGTGGATTTAATGGCTCTTCGTGCATCACACTCGGAATTTCAGTGCGCCAGACATGAAGATTTTGCTTATACATGTAACCGCTTATGTGGAAATGCGCCTCGTCGCTCATGATGATTTTCGATCCAAAATCGTCCTCTTTGTTGTTGAGATTAAGGATGGCTTGACAGTAATTCACACGCGACTGACGATCAGCAGGCATTAACTGATGCATTGATTGCACTTTGTACAGGAACATGTGTACGTCTTTCACTAAAATTCGCTGTAGGGTTCGTCTGGTGATGTCCAATTGCGTGGCCCGTCGTCTGGTTGATGTTTCTTCGTTGTCAGCGACATCGGCAACTACAGTCGCGATATTTTCGGCCGAACGACCAATCTGATAGCGACCACGCCCTGCATGGTCTCCTGCGGTTCCAGTCTGTTCGAGTCGAGTAGCTCAGCTCCGGAATGTTTGCCCGGTCGGCGCGACACGATTAAGAAATCGACGTCGAAAGTCACGCTGCGCTAACACGACCGACCGACTATTGGTCAAAAAAATCGACACAATTATTCCATGCTTTTGCGAAGTATAGCGCTTCAATGCTTGTCTGTTTGTATACTGTAGATGTCTAGTTCACAAATGTCAAATATGATTGACGTACGACGCCATTTACAAAAATTCGAATATCTTCCGATAGGATGATTAATTTTGCGCCACCTTGTATATGTAAGAGGCCTTCTTCTTTTACATAGCTTAAATTTCTTCTTTTTTTTAGTCTGAAAACAAGTATTTAAGAACCAGACGAAACATCATTAGGTATTACATTACAAATGAATGAACGAAAATAATACTACATACGAAAACTAAAACTACGTCTAGAGAGCGGGGGGCCTGAGACGCATGTTATGTTCGGGGACGTAAAATCCTTTCTTCGCCACACACCCACCACCAGTTGGGATGAGATCGGTCTCTTTCATAATAGATTTATCTTTTTCATTGATCACCATACTGAAACGTAGGCGTTCTGGAACATTGGATATAAGCTTTTTTTTTTTTGGTTTCGGTAGGAAGATGGAAATCTTCATAAGATAGCTCTGGACCGATTCAGAAGCATGCCGGCTTTTTACCGACTAAAACCACCTCCCGCCAGGCACATATTCCTGTTGATCCTTGCGGAACTTTCTTTTAGATACTCCATCGCGGGACGGGACGGAGTTTACCCTTTACTTCGCTCGTCGTGTCGCAGCTGCTGCATCATGTCGTATAGAATATCATTTGCAACGGACCATGCCTGTTTTGAACTCAGCATGATGTATTCTATTACTCCTGTCTCATATGTTTCTCCAAGATCGTCCGTGTGGTCTCAGATCTCACGCACTCTGTGAGTACGAGTTCCGCATTTTCTATTTTGCCTTCGCAATACAAGCAGTATGGGTGATTCACATGCTTATACTTGTGCAAGCATTGCGGAAAGTATCCATGTCCTGATATTAGCTGAGTCAGGTGGTAATTCAGCTCGCCATGTTTTCTTTTCACCCATGTTTCTATATCAGGTATCATGGTGTGGGTCCATCTTCCTATGGTGGAAGAATCCTTCATTGCCATTCTCTTAGGCTTAAGAGCGCTAATTGTGACGGTATTCTTCGACGATTCTCTTGGGAGACCTCATGCAATGCAGCGTTTTCTTTAATTGCAATGTCAAGTGGTGTCCTTGTGGGGGGTGGTTTCAACCCCCACACCCTCCCGGCCAAAACGTTAATGACATCTTCGGATACCGTTCGGAATGCACAGCATACTCTTCATGGTGTCAGCCTATGTGCAGATCACTGAGGTACACCCACTGTTCTTTTATATTACTGTGGTCCCTCATCTGTGTCATAGAGCAGTCTACTATCCGAAAGATAGTTTACTAGTATACGCATCAAGTAGGATAAGGAAGGTAGATCGCCCAACGATTCTAGAATCCGATTCCAGTTTATCGAGTTAAAAGCATTTTTAACATCTAATGTCACCACCGCTCAATATTTTTTCGTATCTTCTAACCATCGTGCTCCAGCTATCGCATTGCGAGCGATGTCTCGGTAGTGCCTTACCGGTTGATCTATCTTTCCGGAACTCATACTGCCATTCTGAGATCCCCGATGTCCCGTCAGTGAATTGCTGCAGACGAGTGGCAATTACTCGCTTAAGCAGTTTTCCTGTTGTGTCCAACATGCACAACGGGCGATTAGAGGACGGCACTTCTGGATTCTTGACTGCTTTTGGTATAAGCACAAGTTGCTGTTTTTTCCATCGTTTAGGAAATTGTCCTGTTTGAAGGCAGGTTGTGAAGAGACTGCTGAAGACTTCCGGCTTTTTTGTTAAAGCAGTCTTCACTACAGCGTTAGGGATACCATCCAGTCCCGGGGTCTTGTTTTGTTTGACGACCCTTGCAGCCAAAAGCACCTCTTCGGTGGTCATGGAAGATATCTCTCCTTCAGTGATACTTCACTCCTCTTGCACTCATAATACCTCATCACACTGGCGGAAGTGGGCAGCAACGATTCTGGTCATGTCACTTTTACTTTTTTGCATTTGACTGTGACAATCCCGTAAGCACTCACCACGGATTAAGGGGACATTCCGGTTTGTCGGGTCAAAAAATAGGTTATTTTCATTATTCTTTTTAAGAGAAAGTATTAAAGATATATTGGCGCAAGACTAATGACCTTACCCGGAAATAACAAAAACAAATCATTATGGAAAATTTAACAAGTCTCAGGACTTATTAAATAAGGCCAAGACCGGTTCCCGGTTGTAGTGCCGATGATGATGATGATTAAAAATATAACAAACATTTTTTTAAACATTTTATTCATCTTTCGACTACGTTTGTAAATTTTGTCGAGTCACTCCGGAACCCCCCCCCCCCCCCCCACCCCCCACCCCCCCCCCCCCACAGAACAGCAAAATTTTTATCTTTACTTTCATCAGTTTTTTTCTTTTTCTTCTTTGCTGGCCTTTTTTATCACGGAAGAAAAAACGCCGATACAAGCGGTGTGTGCATTATCGAGAGCAGCGTAGTAGATGTGTTTCGTAAATTCGCCAATATCCATCAGTGAAGGGAAACAATGTAATCCATAATCCCGACATCCAAGATGCACATTACGAATACTATTCTACGATTAATTTCGTAAGCTTTGTTGGCGATTCGTGGACAGGACTCGATGACCCTCTCACCACAGTTGCATTCGACGATCAGTTTGAATCCTAGGCCTTTCTCAGATTTTTTTGAAAAGTTTATCGAACCGTCACAGTTTTTACACTTTATGATGTTTGAAAGTTCGGAAAAAACTGAAAAAATGTAACATCACGTATGCTGCCGTCACTGTGACCGTTGGAGCGAAATCGGACGATGTAGCCAATTTTTGTGCCAATGTAGTCGCATACTCCGTTTCCAGTTCATTTCCAGTTCCCATAAATCCTTTTCGTTTTTTATATCGACTCCCTGGACGCGCCCCTGACTTACGCGAACTTTTAACGTTTTTAAACATTAACGTATGAAACGGACGCCTAAACGGGAGCACTGCACGCTCTGAGATCACGTTTACACTAAATACTTTTTCCTCCTCATGAAAAAGAAGTAAAGAAACACCAAAAATACCTACCCCGCGACGTCACCGGTAGGAACATCTTCCATAGTCACCAAACAAGAAAAAACCACCAGCACCGTGCAACGGGCAAGTTAGTTTCATATATATGAAACTAACTAAAACTCAGGCAATCGCAGGTCACCCGCAGTACGCCCGAATGTAAAAACAACATACACAGAAGCGACTATCCATTACCGCTTATGAACATGTTGTTCAGTCGCACAAGATTGTAACATATTCAAAGAAGTGGCAGTTGCCCCAAGCCAACAGCGAAGCAAATTAATGCCCATAAATGGATAGTCTGCATCTTTCTAAATACACGGTAGTTGCCACCTATGATACGAATTTGTATCCGCGGGAGACCCGACACTTTAATGACCTATAACTGTGGAACCGCCTAAGATTTCGTTTCCAAATGTTAACATATTTTTTTTGAAGGATAAAACTATCGATTAAGCAAACAAAATTGATTTTTTGAACCGAACAAACCGGACTGTCCCCGTAACACAACAGAAAAAGGGATTATATTTTATTAACTTCCTCGGCGACCTTTTTATTTTTGACCCACGATCACGGAGCGCATTTATTGGACAACAGAGTGTCGAAATAACTTTTATATCCGCGCAGAGATATCTTCCTATTAGGAAGGCACAACTCATGGTTATAACTCGATTCGTTTTGCGTGTCTGCACACAGCGGTCACTAAAATCGGACTCTCCGGCTGTTGTCGAGAACATACACGACAGTGTATTTTTTTTCTTTGGTGATGACCAATGAGCGATCGATTTGGGTTTTAATGGAAGTATTTCCATCGTGACCGTACAGGTCTGGTAGAATGCCCATTCGCTGGAAGCAAGGACAAACGAAAATGAGAAGGGCGCTACGGGGAGGAATCATACATATAGCTGATCAAATATAGGATCATGAAGGGGGGCTGGCCGTATTGCCATCATAACGATAGAGGATAGATCTTCTTTTTGTTGATGTTAAGTCAACAGAACTTCGCTTACGATGGCAAAGGCCAGGATGCATGGGTGCATGTTTGTTTTAGGGAAAGGGATCGTGGGACATGGTCATTGGTCATTTGAATAACAATCATGGTCGTGTCCAATTCGATGATCGGTTGTCGGTTAGCTGCAGCTGTTGAACATTTGCTAAACATGGGCATATCGATTGTTTACACGATCGGCTACTGCGTATAGCATCACTTCGATCGTGCTCACTTTGCTAACGTCTCATCGGTCGATCTGTCGTTGGTGTGTGTTTACATTAAACCACACTTGAATTCCCTGTAGGTAGCCAGCAATGAGCTGTGCTGTAGATTGTTGTTTGAACGATCGCCCGATGGGTCAGCAGATAAGGCAAGGGTGAACATGTCCTGTACGTGTATGGGAAAATGCTTCTTAGCGATGCGCATTGACATGTTCGGGGGTTAATGTCGGTTACATGAAGAGATAACCGAATTAGATTTCAGAAACATGATGGGTTGGATGCAAGCATGCCCTTGGCTGAAAGTTTGTAGATGCTAATGCGATAGCGTTAGCAAATGGCAATTACTCTAGGTAATTTAGGTGCTTAGAAGATTTCTTAGCGTATATGAGGGTAAGATAAGTAATGGCTTTACAAATGGACTTGCCAAGCATACTTGTCCTTAAACCTAGGAGTAAGTTACTTCATCGTAATGGGCAGGTAAGTAGTGGCGTTCAACGGAACCGCCACAAACCTCGTTTCATTAATAATACTTTTCTCCCATTAAAAAAAACCAAAGAAGCGGTCGGTTTTCGGGTCTCTACAGTGGCATTGCCCCTTAAACATGTCACAACAACACCTATAAATAACGTTGAAATAGGACTAGAACATGCCGCCATAGTTCCCGCCCTCGAAAGACACTAGATGAACAATCGACCCTATTAAGAGGGAATGTTTTTCCCATTTGCTGCCAGGCGCGCAGGGAATTTCATTCGCGTTCTATTGTACAGGCATTATTTTTCAGCCTACCTTCAAGGCTTACATTTAATTATACCGAAAAAAAATGGGTGGCGAGAGGGCCGACTTTAGAGAGACAAGGACAAATGTGTCCTCCATCTTGTCTCTGACTTCTGGTCATCCTGCGATAACCAGAATCACCCACATCCGTGAGGATGTTGGGCTCGGTCTCGCGATATCTGAAAAGAAAAGCAAAAAGGGTGGTATCCAGGGATAGAGTGGACAGTGTTAGTCCAGGTGTTCTCTAACTACTTTTATAGAGGGATGGTGGGAAAGAAATCGTACAAGACCGATAGGTCTTGGGTGCGATAGTAAAGGCAGATCACGTCTTTGGCGTCTGATAATCTGCGCTTTGGTCGGTGTGTATGTTTGTGTTTGTGCCGTCTTGTACTGTGCGTTCGTGTGTGTGGTTTGTTAATAGTAGACGCTATGGGGTGGATCCAGGAATCCTCTGTTATAGAGGGGAATGTTGTTGGGAAGGGTGCTTTCTTCAGTTTTGTACTGAAGAAGAAATTGTGGGGGTTTGATCCGAAGAGATCGAGAGAGAGAAGGGTCAATAACGCAAGAGTCCCGTACAAGTAGGTTCTCGCTGTTCTGAATGTTTTCGAGGTACTTATATGCTAATTGAAGCAAGTACTCGTCGATAGGGGTAATCGAGGTGCCTTCGTATAGGTGAGAGTTCGGGTAATGACGACCGTCAGGCCTTCTAGAATGATTGGTGCATCTTCTGAGGAGTTTCCTTTCGAAAACCCGAAGTCTGTCCGTTTGAGCCGAAGATATGCAGGACCATATGGGAAAGGCGTACGATATTCCAGATCGGATTAGCTGCTTATAGCAGAGAAGCTTAACTTTGGAGTCAACTTTGTTGCTCCACTTCAAGATGTTGTGCAGTTGCTTAGACCGACCGAGGCCCCTTTGGAGAATGTGGGCCACATGTTTGATGAAATTCACTTTTGGGGTATAAGTGACCCCAAGATATTTCATCCGGTCCTGTGGTCTAATCGTAGTATCTCCCATTTTATTTGGATATTCTGTGAATATCGAGAAGCGGGTTGGGAGTGTTTACTACTCAGAATTATAGCTACTGCTTTGGATGGATTAAGTCCAATTTTCCATCGACTGTAATACTGATACAGTTCGTCCAAGTGACGGTTGAGTCGATTTGTTGCGAGATTAGGGTTTGTGGTTGACGTGTACACTAGGACGTCATCCGCATAGCATATCTGGTTTACTCTCCCGTCCACAGGGCGAGGAATATCGGAGGTGTAAATATTGAATAACTGGCGCAAGACTAATGACCTTGCCCGGAAAAAACAAATCATTATGGAAAATTTAACAAGCCTCATGACTTGCTAAATATGGCCAAGACCGGCTCCCGGTTGTAGTGCCGATGATGATGAAATATTGAATAAGGTGGGGCCTAGAATGGAGCCCTGTGGTACGCCTGCAGCGGCGTGAATAGTTCGGGAAAGCGTTCCATTCACTCTAACTTGGAAGGTTCTGTTTCGAACGAACTGGTAGATGATACTACATAGCGTTCTACTGAGCCCATTATTCAATAACTTAAAAGCGAGACCTTCGATACAGGTCGTGTTTTCAATGTCTAGGCTTACCGCAACGGTGGGTTCCTTATTAAAGAGAGGCACGCAGACGTGGTTTTGAAATATGTTGAGAGCCATAGTGGTGCTGTGCGCTCTTCGAAATCCAAATTGGAAATCAGGTATTAGGTGCCTGGCACTGATAATGTTATTTAGTTTTTCGTATATGAATTTTTCATATATTTTGCTGATGCAGGTGAGAAGTGAGATAGGGCGAAAGCTTGAGGGGTGATACGTTGGTTTCCCAACTTTTGCTATTGGACAAATAATAGCTTGCCTCCAAGCCTGGGGAAAGTACCCCATGTTGTAAGCATGGTTGAACAGAATGGAGAGCTTTATAAAGAATAAGGCAGAAAGCCTTCGCAACGAGTGGTATGACATGTTGTCGATACCGGGTGACTTCTTAGGGTTTCGAGATTTAAGCAGGCTCTGTAGGGTATTTGATGCGATGAAACAGTGACCATTATCACGTGTGTCATCGAAGTTTAATTATACCGAAGATGTCTGATATATATGATAGATTGTGCTTTGAAATACTATGACTCACACTATTCAACATAATTTTTTATTACCTCAGTTAATTTACAAAGCATTCAGTTCTATTTCTTTTTTCTTTGTTTAATTGTCTGAATGACATTTTTCTTATTTCTTTACGTTTAATTATTGGATTTGTTCCTATTTAATGTAATATTTGAATGTATTTTGAATTTAGAAGAAATATTTACTGTACTACTATTACTATTGCGGATGACACATTTCCGCTCAAAATGCTATTTCATCTAACACACAAGATAACACACATTAACTTATGTTTTTCGTGAACGAACACATCGTTTATATTAGTCAGCAATGTAATAAGGTTATGATGCGGAAATAAGTTACATTGCATTCAATGTTGCGAGTCTCCTGACAAAAGCTTCGTTATCGACCGGGCAATCAGCTTGGCGACGAATGACGTTAAATACAATATCAACAAGTTCAACTTCTTTATTTGCGTTACCTCAGTACAATGTTATATGGTGTTGTCTTGTGCCCGCATTTTTAATTTACTTTAATAACCCGACAAAGAAGAGTTTTGCCGTAAACGCTGAATAGCGAAGACCCACTTATTTTGCAACAAAACACAAAAATTACTTCATGGCATCCAAAAACGCAATGTTGTTAGACTGTACAACACTCGACACATTCACATTTATACCATTCACCACACCCACCTTTAAAATTGTTTCCGCACCAAAAAATCATTGAAATACAATATTAATATTATCCCTTTTTCTGGTAATCCTGTCAGAGACATAAACTAATACGCGCCGCATAATCGTAACTTAGCCGTTTTAACTTCCCCATATACGGACAGGAAATATTTTGAAAGGTCCCGAACGACCAACCTCTCAACTTACATTGTCTTCTTATATTATCAATTCAAGGAAGATAAACAGAATACCGAAAGGAAAATAATAAAAAAAAAAGGAAAAAAAAAAAAACAAAACGAAGATAGAAGTAGAATTAAAAACATACGACAATAATTAAACAGCAGATCGGTATGCTGTTCCCCTTGAATCGAAATTTATGATAAAAGTTATACTCACCACAGAAAAATGTTGAGTCCCATGTCTCAAGCGGTGCCCACATAACCGCAGCAATAAACAATCCACTTACAAACACTTGTCCATACCGACATCAAAGCGACGCAGTTCGGCTTGAGAAAGCAATGGATTCGTTCGTTAATTGGTGGGAGGCAATCTCTCAGACCACCTGACCACCCGCATTATAGTCAATTAAAACCGTATCCAGTGACCGACATCCGTATCAATCGCCCCCTTGTTGAAAACGTTGCCATCATTTCTTATCGAGTGCTAGGATTACAGGTTTATCTCAATCTATTGGCTCACAACTCACACAGTACGTCAACATATTTGCTGTGCGCCTCGGATCACCGCCTAGTCCAATTAACTATTTTCATTTTCAATGGAACCCGGCAAATAATCCTTAGACAAGTTTCCCCTCCGATAACCGGCTTGGCTCCTCTTTTAGCAGAGATGAACCGAAATTAAAACTGGTTGAGCACCATCGAGTATCTTCAGTTGAAATTATGAACCTTAGCTATGCACCAATCGGTGGGAAAATATTCGAAGGTGGTCGATTTTGAAATCAATGTTTGGCGAAGGTAAATTTCGATATTAAACAAGTTTCTTACCGAGGATTTCGTTGCCACAAATTACAGTTAAGGGTTTTATTTATCGGATATTATTTAGTTGCTTGTTCTTATTGAAATGGCCCATTTATAAAGTATTAAGTGCTTAACGAACAATTAAACAATGTGTAAAATAAAAATGAGGGATGCAAACGATTGCTTATTCAAAAAAACTCAATAGAGAGTCTGTATTTTTATATATGTAATCTCTTATTCGTTATTTGTTGTAATCTCCCTCAAAACCAGAAACATTGAAACTCTGAGATTAATTAATTTCAATCTAGTTTTCAAGGTGAAGGACAAGTGAACTGGATTACAAATGGGACTGGCGAATACACAAAAAGTATATTGAGCCATAAATTAAATGAAAGTTATAAATAAAAAGTTGAAACTAAATGTTCGTTTAAAAAACAAGGCATGACAATTATACGTTATGTCCCAATTAGAGTTTTAATCTTTATTTTTTCATCCCAACGTTTTGGAATTTATTCCTGACAATTCCAGGTTTATCTCAAAATTCAGAATAGTGTTATAAAAATGCGAAGGGTAAACAAAAACCTTTTTTGAGGAACTATCTGATTTATTATAGACAACACATGAATTCAATTGTGAAAATAGTATAAAATATTCCAATAAAATTTTATCGTTTGAAACTGCAAAAATATGAACGGAAAAAATGGTAATGCATCCCATGTTTCATCTCCCAACGAACACCTCAACTTAGTGCACGTGTGTAGACCTGCAGAAGAAACGCGTTCGACGGGAGTTTGAAAATCTGGCAATTGTCCCGACCGAGCAAAGAGCGTTATACCCGGAGTTTGGAGGAGTATATTAAAGCTCTTAAAGTCGGTTTTAAGGATTTTATTTACACGTCCGCTGTTTGTGGCATTCCTTGCAAAACTAAATTTTAAATCTATTGTTAAATAGTTTAACCTACCCAGTTAATAAAATGGTGCCCCATTCCGGTCATTAAAAACATAATAGAAAATATGAAGCCTATGTGCAATAAAATATGATCAATGGCTTGGTCATCGAGTTATTTGCTAGATTTGTATGGCGATACGTATCTTGGGTTTTTTGGCGCAATTAAGCCAACATGTATTTATAATGAACTCTTAGTTCATTATGGAATGGTAAATTAAAAATACAAAACAAAAAAAAAAAAAAAAAGCCAACGTTGTACTCGTTGTTGCAGACATTTAATGACATTCCTTGTTGCCTTTACGAGGGTTGCCTCTCATGTTTCGGGATTTGGCAACCCTAGCGTTGCAATCCGGCAATTGACAGCTCTGTCGTAAAGTAGGACATTTTTGAGGTTATACACACTCAGAACGTTTTGACATACGAGCGCTATTTGTGTTGTTTACAGAAACTTAAAAGATTCATCTCGGCCCAAAAATGGAATTAAATCGTCAACATTTTCGTGCGATTATTTTTTACAACTTTCGGCGTGGATTAACTCAGCAACAGTGCATGGATGAACTTAATTCAATTTTTGGCGATGAACCTCCATCAAGGACCAGTGTTTATCGATGGTATGGTGAATTCAATCGTGGTCGTAGTTCACTCCAAGATGAATTTCGTGAAGGTCGTCCAAAATCAGTTGTTGTTCCGAAAACCATTGATGCTGTGTGCGAACTGATATTGGAAGATCGTCATGTGACCTATCGTGAGATTGAGACAACCTTAGGCGTTAGTGGGACCAGCATACATTCAATATTGCATAAACATTTGACTGTCAAAAAAATTTGTTGGCGCCCACACAATTTGTCAATCGCCCAAAAAAAGGCTCGTGTCAATTGGTCGAAAGAAATGCTCAAAAAATACGGTCGCGGTGCTTCGAAACACGTCTATGACATCGTGACAGGTGATGAATCGTGGATTTACGCGTATGAGCCCGAAAGTAAACAGCAGTCGACTGTCTGGGTGTTTCAAGATGAGCCAAATCCAACAAAAGTTGTTCGCGCACGGAGCACTTCCAAGCAAATGGTCGCCTGTTTTTTCGGAAACACTGGACATGTCGCAACCGTACCACTAGAACAACGCAGAACAGTTAATTCTGAGTGGTACACAACCATTTGTTTGCTAGTTGTCTTCCAAGAAATCAGGAAAACCAACCGCCGAAGACGGATCACTCTTCACCACGACAATGCGAGCTCTCATACATCGGCTGCGACAACTGCATTTTTGAGCACCCAAAACATCGATTTGATGGGTCATCCGCCGTATAGTCCTGACTTGGCACCGAATGACTTCTTTTTATTCCCGTACGTAAAAAACAAACTGAGAGGTCAACGTTTTTCGACACCTGAGGAAGCGGTTGCTGCATTCAGAATGCATGTGTTGGAGATACCTCAATCAGAGTGCCAAAAATGCTTCGACAATTGGTTCAAACGCATGCAAAAGTGTATAGATCTTCATGGGGAATATTTTGAAAAACAATAAAGTGATTTTCGATGATCAATATTTGTTTGAAATATAAAAGGCAAGCCTCGTATAAGTAGAGGGAAATCAACTTTGATATCTCAAATGAAACTTAGGGATTTTTCTCATATTCTTCATTTTTTGTTATTACTCTGTTTTTTCGTTTTCTTCCTTATCTCTTTCTTTTTTTCCCTTTCTTTTATTATTATTATTTTAATTTTCTTGCATTTTAATTTTTATTTTCTTAAACCATTATCTTTTCCTTCACCTTCCTCTCCTTTATTCATTTCTCGTTTTAGTATTAATATAATTGGGTTCTCTATTTCTTTAATTAATTTATTTTTTTTATTTTTTATTTACTTATTTACTTATTTATTTATTTATTTATTTATTTATTTAGTAAGTATTTATATAATACTCGTTAGTATTAATATAATTTCGTTCTCTATTTCTTTAATTAATTAATTAATTTATTTACTTATTTACTTATTTATTTATTTATTTATTTATTTATTTATTTATCTGGGAATTTATTGATTTTCTTTCTCATTTTCAAACATCTGGTAAGGCTCCCATGAGTCCTAGTTCGCTTTAATCGATAGAATTATACGCTCGTTATACTTTCTATCTGACTCCAACTTCCATTTGCACCTCTAATCTTGTCCTTTCTCCACCACGGTTAAGATCTATATTTTGCCAGTGTTGCCACTCATTATCAACAAGTATCATCCTTCCAATTAAAAATAACCAACCACTTACTCCTCTACCTGATGTCAGACCTCTGTTACATGGTAAACTCCCCCATCCCCAGTGTTCCATCTAGCGGGGAAATTGGATCTTGGGTTGCCCTGCCGTCGAGATGAGGGGACTGAATATACTTAGTAAATAAATTAAAAACTTAAAATAAATTTAAAGTTTGGGAGTCAGTAATCCACATTTTTGGACAAGCGAATGCACGATCCTTCGTTCATTTGTTAATTCGTAATTACGTGGTAAAAAGAAGTAAAAGCGCGATGCGAGAAAGTTTGTTAGTTTTACTGTAACGCGAATCTATGTATAGTTAAATTATTAAAAAATTGTAAATGAAAGCGTCCCGTTTAAATATATTAAAATTAATCAGTGTGTGGCACAATAAATTGGGTGTGCATTGAAGTGGAGCTATTAACGGTTTTGATGTTTCGTGGATCTCCTGAGTGGTTGGAGTCACAAGTTGGAGGATCATTCTCATGAAAAGAAAGGTAGCCTATACATTTCTTTTAAGTTCCGTTTTCGCACGGGGTGAATGACCGGCCGATAACTGCGAGTGTGTGTGACCGCGAAGACTGCCGTTGGAGTTCTTTGTTGCGTACCGCGTCTTCCAACGACCGTATCTGGTGGCTACCGTTGACTGTGTCCGACAGCGGAAAAACAAAGGAAAAGCATCACAACGGGCGCAAACTGACAGCATAGCATCCTGTGAAGATGAAGGACTAACCATTTTTGGTGCACACACCTTCGGGCCACATATGTTATCCCCCCACCCATACGTCCCGATTCGCCGTGTAATTTCCTCGACATTTATGTTGTACAACTATTTCCCAAGTGGCGCCGCCCCAGCGATACCTGGCGACGGTATCAATGTAACGACTGATAGGACCACTCAGAGCCAATGACCCAGCCATAGGCATTGAAAGAAGACATATCGCAAGCATATAGCACTAGTCCCCAAACAACTATATAACTGTTGGCAGCCTTGGCCGCTTCTCCACGACTTATAGCACGGCACAGTCATAGCAACATTTACAACAATCTTATTGTTACAAAACAATTGTGACAATTAGCGCAGCCCTCTCTACAAGGATCTACAGCAATTATTGGTCCCTATACTCAGGACACCGGCCACCATTCTGTAGCAATTGACATCTGGAACCATCAGATCACCTGCAACGGTTAGAAGAATTGCAACAACTAGCGGCTGCAACAAATGGCGCAGCGGCAGGCAAAGATCACAGCAATTTAATAATCTAACATAACATTTGATTATAACACTTGGCCCAGCCGAACAAACATTTCAAAACATACGATTTTAAAACATAACACCTCTTTATACGACGAACTACATAATGTGGCCCAATCGCCGCTCTATCCTACGTTACCGTATTCACCGTGTCTCTTAAGCACCCCCCCCCCCCCCCACCCGGCACCTACGCCCATCAACCAGCGCCACCCCTCCTTCCACTTCTGTGTCCCGGTCGATACCCCTCCATTCATCCCTTTTTGGCACATTTTGGATCCGCGCTGAATGGCAGGCTCGTATTGATAAACTCTATTATATCTGTTAAAGGACGTCCCTAAAACCGCGAATCCCGGTTGGATTTCTGAATTCTTTCGGAAATACTACAGGATTCACGTAAAAAATGCCACTTGCTTCCCGTGTCCGCATGGTTTTTCCCTCCAGATACGATTGGATTTTCCATCAGAACAATAAAAGCTACCTAAGGATCGGCAGGTTGACTATATCCAACAGCAACCCCAACAAATCAACTTAACACATGTCTTCTTGTCCTAAATCCTTAGTACTTGATAATAGCCGTGCTCTCCTTCCTAAATGTGCCAACAGTATCAATTCGCTCGCTTGTCCCCAGCTGCATTCGAACCATAACTCATGTTCGAATTTCCCTCATCCACATATCGTCTCCGGCTAACACCCCCCCCCCCCCCCCCCCCCCCCCAATTATTGATCGCTTCTTACAGCAAACCACCAATTTATGTCGTTACGCTGTGTCTAAATTTAGAAACAAATTGAGCTACGAAAATGTCCCCCTGCATTTTTCTTACCTCCATAACAAATCTGATTTAGTCTGCTATGAGGGTAAAACAAAAAAAGTAGTAGATCTACCTACGAACTTTCGTAGCCTTCGAAACCTGTTTATGAATTTCCACAAAAATTTCAATATACTCCCAAAAAAATCAAAAGATCTCTCGGATTTTCCCCAATATATTCATAAAAATGACAAAAAAATGACCTCTTCCAACAATGACAAGTCTTTTTGATCCTTATCAGTCCACAGGAATATAAAATAACAGCGGGTGTACCTCAGGGATCTGTATTAGGTCAGCTGTTATGGAATATCATGTATGATAGTGTGCTCAGAGTCAACGTACCAGAAGGGATTAGAATCATTGGGTACGCAGATGATTTGGCAATAGTAGCCGTCGCTAAACATCTAGATGACCTGGAGAATATTTGATCCCAAGCAATCCAGAGCATTAAAGACAGTCTCACCGACTCAAGCTTCCGTCAAATAAGTAATATGCCAAATCATATGGGGAGACAATTTGACCTTGTGTTTACGACGGAACCGTATAATTCCTCAGTTGCCCTTAGTCCTCACAGCCTCTCAACCATTGACAATTACCACCCCGTGCTACTCTTATCCCTATATTGTGACTGCTTAGCCCAACCCTTACCACCCCACGTCAACTTTTTCTACAATTTCCGCAAAGCTAATTTTTCGCCTTTTAAATGAGCATTTTAGCAAAATCGTATTTTGCTTTGATTTTCTAGAGGTTGAAGAAGCTACTGTCACTCCTTACAAGGAAATCCGGAATGCCATTTCCCTATATATCCCTTATGCTCAACAAAAGAATGGGTTTTATCGTTCCCATGGTACAACCGCATACTCCGGACTCTTTGGAACAAGAGGAATAATTTGTGGAACATTTTTTTAAGAACACGCTTCTCCATAGACTGTTCCAAGTATCTCGGTTCCTTTTATAAATTCACCGAGGTTTACAACTCCCTCTACTTCAATTATCCCATAAAAATACAACACAACCTGCTCAATGACCCCAAATCTTTTTTCCATTTTATTAATTACAAACGTAAATCTGACGCCTGTCCCAAACCCCCTTTTCCTATGACACAATTACTTCAACCTACTCCCAAACTATTGTCAATCTTTTCGGTTAGTTCTTTAAACAGTCCTTCATGGACATCTTTTTCGAACCTTACCCGTCTTACTTCAAAGACCTGCTCAAATTCTGCCTTGTCCTTGTGGCGGTTCTGTCAAACCCCACTGTACACCCCATAACTACAACCCCATAACTACAACCCAGCCATCACAACTTTCTGCTAATGCAACAAAGAACAAATGTATTTAGCTAAAAGCTTCTGGTAAAGGATTCTTACCTTCATTCATTAAATCCAATTAAAAATTCCCTATAAGAATTCTCTCCAAATTTCCTGAAAGAAAACTCATCGGTTCACATATAATGCAACCGCATAATTAGGGAGTCTTAAGCTTGAGTTGGCTATTTCCAGCCTCAACATGTGTACAATAAATTTACCTACATAAACATTGGCTGGCGACCCTTTTGCCCAACGATAAACAGTCCAACGCAGCTGCATATAATTAGCGCAATAGATGCTGAAACTAATCCCCTAGCATGTACCATGTACAAACAAAAGAACGCTGTCCTTCAGCAGGCATTCTGACGATACAGCAAACAATTCAAACCAATCAGGTATTCCAAATGCATCTACCATCTAATGAGTTGCAACTTGTTTACTCAGTTGAACTCTCAGATCATAAATTCCCTTTGTCCTACATATTCCTGGATCCGTTTACCATTGACCTTCTCACCTAAGCAAGCACAAACCCAATTAGCATCCAATGAGATTCGGCTTGTTTGCTTAGCCGAACTCATATCTCATGGATGCACATTATGCCCTTTCTTTGTTTCAGTTTCGTTCTCATGGCTTTGTCCCATGAATGAACCAATGTACACACATACATGTGTACCGCCATGATCTGTATTACCAGATCTGGTTTTCTGTTCCACAGAGAGAGACTTTACGTCTCTCTTGTGGTAAGTAAAAACATATCCTTACCGAAGAAGATATCCACCACCACCGAATCGAGGGTGAATCAAGAGCCAGATTCCAACCCTCGATCGAGTCGCATTTTAACATCCAGCCACACTGGCCGGTTTTTCTCCTACTCCCCGTGGCGCCGCGGGGACGCATCAGTTCCGGAGTCTTATTCCAACCACTAACCGTAGCGGTCGTCGTCCACCCCCTTTAGCGTGTGCGTCGGAGTGCACACGCCCCGGAGTCGTGTTCATACTTTTTACGCTGTCGAGTCGAGAGTGGCGTGCCACAATAATGTATTCGGTTAGTGTAGTGTCCCATACAGAACAATTAAATAATAATTGCCTCCACCGGTTGCTTCTTCCAAATTTGTTAAAGATAATGAACAATAAAGAAAGTTTCATTCAGACATTAAATCCGTGTGTTTTATTCAAAGTGGTTGGTGTGGTGAACAGTTTCTCTTCCTTTTAGTGAAGTGACAATTCGGTTTGGCGGAACCTTGTCGAACAGCGGAGTGTTAGTGGAACGAGGTAGAACTCACAACCATGCCGGTGCCACGACCACGTACCCAACAGCCTCCTCACCTCTCAACTTATTTATTATCACCTAGTTGAAGTAAAAATTAAACTTACTTAAAGACGAATTCTGCCTTTGCTTTGATGGACTCCCTGATGTCCTCTTAAAAAAATTGTTCCTCTTCTGTTTCTCTCTCGTTCTCAAAGATTTTCAATCTATCCTCCACACAAAGTGTTCTGCCAAGTATTTGGAAATCCTCTTGTGTCACCCCCATACAAAACAGGGACCTAAAAGCGATTAGTAAATACCATCCCATCGCCAAACTGTCACATATCCCAAAACTATTCGAAGGCATTCTTTATCACGTTTATGTTTCCACTGCAAATCCATCATCTCACCCAACCAGCATGTTTTCTTTACAAGTAGGTCGACCAACAGCAATCTAGTCGACTTCTCATCCCGCACTCTCCGTGCTTTAAAGAATGGCAGTGAAGTTGATGTAATCACAACCATTTTTAGGAAGGTCTTCGACAAAATCTCTTACAATTTCATCCTGTTTAAGCTATCCTCCCTTGGTTTCGAAACCCTACCGATTAAGTGTAATCCTTCTTATCTTAAAGATCGAAGTTACCGTCTCAGTTTAGAGTCACCCTTTCCAAGCCTGTTCTTCCCACGTCAATGGTTCCCCAGTAGAGTCATCTTGGACCCCTCCTATTCATGCTTATTATTAACGATATTAACTCCAGTATTAAGCACTCCCCCATATCTCTATATGCGAACGACATCAAACTCTTCAAGACGATCCGCTCTTCTCTCGACCCCTCACTTGATAAGGGTGGATCACGTGGCATAACAACTACTTCGAACTTAATATTGTCAAAGTCACTCTATCACCTTCTCCCGCAAACGCCCCCCTTCTCAGTGATGTTCCTATTTCCTACTCAACCAACAGATATCACTTGTACGATCGATTCGTGACCTTAGCATCTCATGTGATAGTTTAGCTTCACTGATTATGGGAGCTTAACTTCATCCTGCATGTTGATGGCCTTAACCTCAACGCTCTGACTTTGGTTTTTGTGAAACGCTAGTCGAAAGAATTCTTTAATCCCTACGTTGGCCGATCGCTTTACATTGCTTTTGTCCGTCGCCTTCTTGAATACGCTAGTCAGGTTTGGTCTCCTCACTACATGTCTAATATTCGCAAGATCGAAAGCGTGCTATGTCGTTTTTTTTTTTGCGTTTTGCCCTCCTAGGATTGAATTGGGAAAATCTTCGGACTTTTCCCCCATACACAAGCCGTCTCCATCTAATTAACCTTAACACACTTGAAATCAAGCTCAGAATTTATGCCGACATCCTTTTCATCGACTGTCTTCTCTCAGGTTCAATCAACTGCCTAAGCCTCCTCTACCCCGTCACACTTAACACTAACCCTCAAAACCTGCGAAACACCCCTCTTTTCTATTTGCCCGCCCTTCACACTGCATTGTCCGGTGTGCAGCATTCTTACCTTCAGTCGCTAGTCTGCACTCATCAGCAAACAGGTCGCTCCGATCTCTACGACTACTGCCTAAGATGGAGTTGGTAGTACTAATGACAGTATTCTTAAGGCGTGTCCATTTCTCTTCTACGCCCAGCATTTTGACCCAGGACTTACTCTCCCTCCGTCGAGCTCTTCGAGGGCGAGTCCTAGCGCATGACCTGGTATTCTCATTGGGTAGGGCTCCGTGTTGATTCGAATCTGACCCGCGGATGCCATACGTCTCCGCAAAGCAAACCGCGCTCGGAAGACTATACCAACAAAATAGTTATCCGTGTTGACGTTGGCACGTCGGTACGTTCGTACCGTCATCAGGCTCGAGGAGTGGCGGCGATCTATCAACACGTGGTCAATTTGGTTGCGGCTGGCTCCATCAGGTGATACCCAGGGGGCTTTGTGGATATCTTCACGAGGAAACCTGGTACTCACAACGACCAAGTTCGTTGATGCTGCCAGTTCGATAACTCGTTGTCCATTGTCATTAGTGCAAACTATGGGAAGCTGCGTAGTGCCTGAAAACCGGCTCCCGACCTATTTTCACATTCAAATCACCAAGAACGATGTTCACAACGTATCTTGGGCAAGCATTAAAGGCCCGTTCGACGTTCTAGTAGAATTCTTCTTTTTCATTGTCAGGGGACTCCTCTGTAGTTCCGTGAACGTTTATGAGGCTTATGTTCTTAAACTTGCCTCGCACGCGAAGAGTGCATAGCCTTTCGTTTATTGCATTAATGTCAGGCTCCATTTTTGGCTGTCCAGAAACCCTACCCTGAGCACATGGTGTTTTGCATGGCAGCTGTAATAAATGTCATACTCGTTTCTTTGAATAACACCACTCCTTGTCCATCTTATTTCTTGTAATGCTGTTATGTCAGTCTTATATTCGGACAGGGCATCGGTTAGCTGCTGTGCAGCTCAAGTTCTGTATAGTGAGCGGACGTTCCATAAGAAAATTCTCAAATCGTTTAACCATTTTCTTTTCCGTGGTCGTCGTCGTATACGGTTCATATCCGAGGCTTGATAAATTTGCCATAATCGTTTTTTTTTCCGGGCAAGGTTATTAGCCTTGCGCCAACCAGGATATCGCTGCATGCATTGGTTCACCACTTGGCGGGTGCCAAAGTAGCTATCCAGGGGTGTCACGCAGACTTTTATGCTATCAAATGCTTGTCGGCATTTGCCCGACCAGGTGAATTTAACGTCCTTCCTTAACAAATTTGTTAAGGGGTACTATCTTCGAAAAATTTGGAACACATTTTCGGCAATAGTTCGCCAAGCCTAGAAACGAATGGACGTGCTTTACCGTCTTGGGAGTGGGGAAATCGCTGACACTAGCTTTCGTGTCGGGATTTGGCATTGCCCCTTTTTCGGAACAAACATGTCTCAGATATACTACTTTCTTTTGTAGGAACTTGCATTTCTCCGGTTCAAGCCGTGGTTGTGGTATCTCATTTGGTCGAATACTTCCGGAGTTTGTCATTATGGTGTTCTAGGTTTTTCCCATATATGACAACGTCGTCCAGATAAACAAAATATTCGATACCTTGCAACCCGGTTAGGACATGGTTCATGAGTCTCTGAAACGCAGCTGGTGCTCCCTTCAGACCAAATGGCATACGTTTGAACTTATAGTGCCCGTAATTTGTGCTGAACGCTGTCTTATTTCGATCCTTCTGATCCACTAAGGCTTGGTGGTAGCCGCTGGTTAAATCGAGCGTGGAAAAATAGCGTGAGTGACCGAGCTAGTCCAAAATGTCCTCTATTCGAAGGAGAGGGTACGCATCACAAATGGTTTTGTCGTTCAGTTTCCTGAAGTCGACCACAACTCTCCATCGGGGCCCGCTTTCTTAGGAACTACCAAGAGTGGTGAGTTCCACGAACTTTTGCTTGGTTGAATGATATCCTTCTCCAGCATATCCTGTACTTGCTCATTTATCACCCCTTTCTTGCACTCAGGCAGACGGTACATTCGTTGATTTATCGGTGCTTGATCCTGC
Organism: Microdon myrmicae; assembly: GCA_963931805.1. Taxonomy (NCBI): domain Eukaryota; kingdom Metazoa; phylum Arthropoda; class Insecta; order Diptera; family Syrphidae; genus Microdon; species Microdon myrmicae. The sequence continues at coordinate 125,569,543 of OZ007498.1, read as the reverse complement.
ATCACCGGTCTCTCATGCGTTATGGCACTGGTGTATGCACTGGTAGGGCTTCTCGATAATATAGTGGTTAGTATACCCGCCTGTCACGCGGGAGACCGGGGTTCGATTCCCCGTCGGGGAGCCTCGGGCGCAAGACTAATGACCTTGCCCGGAAAGAACAAATCATTATGGAAAATTTAACAAGCCTTAGGACTTGTTAAATAAGGCCAAGACCGGTTTCCGGTCTTGGCCTTATGATGTGGTGCCGATGATGATGATATGCCAGGAGGTCTCCTTCGAGGTGGAAAATGTCGCTAAACTCACATATTTCCACTATGGATTGACACTCTTGAGGACTTAGGTTTTTCCCTGAGTGCAGTTCCTCGTGTAATTGTGTCAACCTTGGATCTTTTGGCGATTCCTCCGCCGGGAATAGATGCCGGATATACTAGAGGTGTTCCCCCTCCCAAGGTTTTTTATCCGAATTATATCCCGTTGAACGGTTATCCTCATTTTCCAGCGGAAAGATGGAAAATTCCTTCATTGGATGTAATTCCACCACAATGCGGTCTATGGTTTGGAGGTAGCTTGCGGTATTGAGTACCTCTACTTGGGCACTCTTCGCTTTTCTTTCAATACAATTGGATATGAAAATCTCTGATTGTACTGCTTTAGGTACTAGCACTACTTCTCTCCGGATTTCCATGGGGAGTCTAAGCATTTTTCGTGAACGTGCCGGTATTATCGCCGGTCTGTTCAGAAAAATGTCTACCTCCGAAGTGTTTGGCAGTGAGTGTTCCACCACTGATTCCTCTTCGTTAGAAGAAGTTCCCATTACAATACCTAGACTTCCCCTTGCCAAAAAGCGTTGGGAGGGTAGTTGGTGGTTCCATATTGGAGCGCCTTCAGCTTAATAAGGCTGATCTCCGCACCTGTGTCCACTATTAGACGTTTAGTGCGTCTACAACCGATGTCTAATAGGAGCTCGACAATTGGAACTTTCGTTGGTTGGAGTTGAGGACAGGTTTCATTAATTGGCGGCTTTAGTTCGGTCGGGTTAGGGGATTCCGACCTGACCTCTGGGAGATTTCCGACATCTCCCATTTTGCTTTTTGTCGGCACATTGTCGCCGTGTGGTTGTATCGCCTGCAAAATGTGCACCATTGGCCGTTCATCTGTCGTCGATGTCCCTGCTTTGGAGTCTTTGAGGCGTCCGTAGTGGTTGAATTCGACTGGCTACGGTTCGACGCGGGTCGATGGCGTTGTAATCGGTGCTGTCGTTTTTTCAGTCTTTGAGCCTCCGAATGTTCAGTACTGCTCGAACTATTTAGTACTACTCTTGGCTCGTGTCTGCTCACCGCCTTTGTCGCGTGGCTGGTTATTGTCCTTCGAGTTTTTTCTTGTTTGGACTGTCTGCCATTCAGTATTGACCGTGTGGTGGTTCCGCCAAACCCCACTGTCTTCTTACCCGAAGAACCCCCATAACTACAACCCAACCGTCATAGTTTTCTGCTAATGCAATCGCATTAGCACTTGTAAATGCTTCACGCATTAAGTCATCAAATGTATTTAGCTAAAAGCTCCTGGAAGAGAATTCTTACCTTCATTCATTTATTCGAATTCAAAATTCCCTATAAGAATTCTGTTCCAAATTTCATTAATCCCAAGCCCAATTCGGCACCTTCGGTTGCCAGGCAATCTCAATCTTACATACGCATTTTCCCTAGTCGACTTCCTGAAAACAAAACAATTTAGTTTACATATAATGTAACCATCATAACAGGGATCATAAACATTGCGTCGACTATTCCCAGCTTCAGCATGTGTATAATAAATTTCTTATATACACATTGGCTGGCGACCTATACCCAAGGGACAAAAGCAAATATACGCATCTCGCGTCTTAAACCATAAATTAAATCCTACAGCATAGGCAAATGCAAATAGGTATGGTATACTTACCCTTGAAAGCGATGCAATAAACACCAATTCCCTGTAAATAAGCTAGAATTAATTAGCACCATGTGCATGGTGCATTACGGCTATCGTTACAATTGCAATGCATAGCTTAGACAATGTTCTACCCGACCTCTTTGCCTTCCCATATTTCTGGATCTGCTTCTCATGACTAGCGGCATGAACAAACAGAAACCCCAATTAGCACCCAATGAGATTCGGCCTGTTTACTTAGCCGAACTCACATCTCATTGATGCACATTATTCCCTTTTCTTTGTTTTCAGATTCGTTCTCATGGCTTTGTCCCATGAAAGAACCAATGTGCACACATACATATGTATCTCTATGATCTCCTCTATGAGATCAGGCTTACCTACCCCCAAAGAGAGACTTCACCTTTCTCTTGGGATGGAAAATGCAGCCTTCAATTAAGAGAGCCAGTACCACTGGCTGAATTTCCTTCGCCAGTGAATTAGTATCGCTGGGTCTTTTACCACCCACCGACCGAGCCGGTCGTTTTGCTCCCGCTGCCCGTAGCGCTGCGGACACGCGTGTTGTACCCCCAGCCGTGGCTAGTGTTGCGTCGAATACGGTAGTGTTTAATATATTCAATTAAAGGTAATTTCTCTTCTGACCCCGGTCTAAATACAATAGTGTAAAATGTAAAAAAAATAATAAACAATTTATGTAATAAAAAGGCGGTGATCACCAATTAATTCGTGCGTTTCATTTAATATTCCGTGCTGCAGCTCCGGGGTGTTATCGTTCATTCCTTTCTGTTCGAGAACAATTCTGGCGAAGAGAATTCTTTTGGTGCTCGCATTTGCTGCGTTTCATTCGTTTGCACTCGAGGAACTATTAAGTGAATGATGGGGATGCGAAGTAAAACTGCGCCGTACGCCGGTGCACCATACGTCCTCCTCACAAGCGTGCAGGTCGGTGGGGTGTGGTCGCGGAGTACAGACTTAACCACTTTGGGTGCATCTGTTGGCTTATGCGATTTTACCCACATTGCTTTGCAATGACACTCGCCCCACGTGTGACCCCTTCGGCCACAAAACTCACAACAACATCAAAGGCTGTACACTCTACGATTCGATGCTATTGTGTGTTTCGACGTAGATGGTCGTTCTTGGGGTTGGTTTGAGGTATTCACGGGTGACTTCCGTTGGTACTGCGACCTTGGTTGTGGTCGGGATTATCCGCCTTCATTTGTGTACTTTGTGCACGACAGTCTTGAGCATCGTGCCCATATCGAGCACACTTCGTACACAACGGTGTGCTCCGGCGTCGAAGGCATTCATCGTACAAATGGCCTTTCCTATTGCAGAAGTTGCATGTCATGCGTGCAATCCATGGGTGTGGTGCACGTTTATCCTTACCTTGACTAGAGGAGTCACTGTGATAATCACCTCCGCCTCTCTCAACGTTGTTGTGATTTTACTCCGAGTGGTGAGTAAAGTGGATATATTCGTACTCGTAGGGATAATTAGTTTAATGTCTTCGCCAAGTGGCTATATGCATTCTAACGGCTTCCTGCTTTGGAACGCCAGTGGTTGCCCGTTGTAGTTGCGCACAACCTTCTTCCGTTTGCAAGAACGTAGTTAACGTGTGAAAGGGGCTTACCCGAACTCTCCAATATCCAGATTGCTGGATATCCCTCCAGATCTTGTCCGCAAGCAGAGTCCACGACGCTCGGGGCAGCCAGCTGTAGTGTCGTCGGCAGCGTCAGTTGCTCGCCACAGTCTCCTGCCAACTCGAACCACGTTAACAAACAACAAGTTTCATTTTGTCCTTCATGGACGACTTTCATATTTATTTCCTTTAGTAATTAAATTAACACAAATTACGTTAAATAACTTATTAACTTCAACATAAAACAAATTCTTTTATTTAAAACAAAAATTTGTCCTTCATGGACTGGTTCCTTTCTTCTTCAGTTTCTTACTTGAACTCTGAACTCCAACTTACTCAGTCAGACTCCAAAAGGCCACTCTATCTCTCTCTATCGATCGCCATCTCGCCACAGCTCGTATTTAATTGTAGAGTTGTTACTATAAAATTTCAATTTAATGTGGAGCATCACATAACATTTAGATTTTCACACCAATGTAATAATAACTTAGATTCAATCAAATAACAATTTAGACTTTCATACCCATGTAGAGCATCAAATAATAATTTAGATCTAAATCCTGAAACAGGTCGAAAGAAAATAGACACAAGTCTTTACTGCCTCTCGGTGGGGCAATGGTAATAGGGCGTTACGCAACAAGGTGCCGTGGTACCTCAGGCTTCTTAGGTTTATACCCTGTTGGTCTTCTGGAAGAATGTGGTGCTGCTTCTGACCTAAACGTGTTTTTCCCAGGTTGGGGGCGTGTAACAGGATGAGGTCGTTCTGGGAATGTAGTGTTAGTGTTCCTATTCTTTGTCCCTACTATCTGAGACGCATCGTTGCAGGCCTATTTTGTGGTGTATCTTTATAGTCAACTTGGATTAAACAGAGACAAGGGTCGTCCTAGCCTTCGCCGGGTTGAAAGCAATCAGTGCCTTTGCCCTGTATGTTCGCTAACACCCCCCCCCCCCCCCCCCCACCGATAACTTTCATTATTTCAAAAAAAGTTATTGACTTAAAAATAAAATTATGGACAAAATATTTCTAGTAAATTATTCTAGAATGCAGTAGTTAATTTAAGTTGACTATAAATATAATATAAATACACAAGCAATAATATATTTTATTTTATTTAATTAATTTATTTTTTATTATGATTATTTTTTTCAGCAAAGATCGTTAATATACTTTCCCAAGATGGATAGCAAGACGAAGTACAAAATGTCCTCGCAGGTGCGATTAAATGAAATTTCTCGTCCCCCTGCTAGCATCACATGTGAACACCATCGTTCATCTATGTATCGACCGATATCGTCAGGGTGTCATTGTCATCATATGCCTGATATTCAGGCCATGCATAACCACCCAGTACCATCCTCTAGTCTTGGCGATACTAGTTCCTGCACATGTTCCCATCATTATCATTACATACATCATCGACCGAACAGCCCAAATAGAATATCAACGCCTCCATTATCGCCACCTCTTCTACCGGAACGTATTAGTTGCTGCCACTCAAACTGCGAGGAAAACAGTGACAGGCAAATTAGTGGTGAAACTCATGTAGCCGTAACAGTCCACCAACACCAACACCATCCTACAACGTCCGCAACGCAATCCTCCCAACACTCGTTGCACCATCAATACCAGGCCCTGGATAACACCACAAATGACGAGAACGACGACTGTGAATGCTGTGAAACAAACCCTCACCATGCCAATGCTGACCATCCAAGTGGACGAAGCTCATCTCGTCTTGTATCTGCAGACGAGATAATCCCCAGTGGCTCAGAAGACAACGCTGCCATATTACAGAGATGCTGCCAACATAATCATAGAAAAAGCCAGAGGTATTGCTATATAGAATATAGGTTCCATCTGTGAAGGTGCTATTTTCGTGTCATACAATTACCTTGCAGAAATAGATTACCGGATCAACTACTCAGTCCAAAGGCGAGGACCAGCAGCATGCAGAAACGTCCGAGAATTGATGAAGAGAACTATTCGACCGGCATTGAGGTTTACAGCGACGGAGCTGATTCTGGCGTTAAAGTAACAGATGGGGCCACATCGGAAGAAGACCAAGGGCCACCGCTGCCACCTCGACCGCCGCCCCGTCCCAGGAACATTCCTGCCAATTTTAATCGTAAGTAGAGCGGATATATCAGCCTGACCAAGGAAACAACAGCTATATCCTTCATTTATTGAACCTAGAAACAAATTCCATTAGATTGCTCCGTGTGTGATGTGGGTGCCGAGAATTAGAATTAGTCCGCTGTCGACGGAGGTGAGGCGCCCAGGGGGAAATAAATGAAATGCGCGATTCTATTAGGTTTTCAACTAACAAGTTAATTAGATGTTGCTCATTGTCTTCTAAACCCCGAAGGAAACAGACTTCTTTTACCGGAAATACAAAATGTCGGATGGGTGAGGAAGACACGCAAAATGTCTTCCATTACGTTTCAAATAATTCTATCTATTATTTTCCTTCAGTAATTAAGAAAATTCGTCATCAATTGCTAGCTCTTGTCCAATTCTACTTTTATGCCTTTTGCAAGTATTGTATTTCTTTGGTTCGGATACATTTTTGGTTTGTTTTAAATTTTACTACCAGAGCTCGCCAAACGTCTCCTGTCTATGATACTTGTTTACCTTTATATCAAAAATGGAGGGTCTGTTTGTATTTTAGGATCAAAAAAACGTTTGGAGAAAATTAAGAAAGATCACAAAAGGTAATGACATTCTATTATGTTTACTATCATAAATTTTAGATACATTATATAATTTTGTTATTAATTTCACGTGAATGAATAATATTTTTGGCTATTACATTACATATATAATAAACTAATATCAACGTCTACAGAACACGAGTGAATAAACAAGTACCGAGTTTTTCGAGTCCCTGTTCCGGGGCAAGCAACATATCATTGGCCTCAGGAAAAACATACATTTTCTAAACCTAATCCAGCAAGACGTAGTTGGTTGTCATCGAGAAAGGAAGGCGCACCGGAATCTCTATTCGTTTCAATGTGAGGCTTATCGGTGAGAATCATTGGAATGTGTGGAATTAGACGTCTTCTGCTTTGGTATATGGTATAAAATAATTTTCTCCAGGCGACAAAAAAGTAAATTAGTTACTCCAAGCGGAGATCAGAAAACTTATTCCGAGCGCGATTGTCCCAAGAGGTCTAACAAATATGAACCTGATAAAAAATGCCCATCAATATATACAAATTCTGTAGCAACTAGAAATTCCACTATAAATGATGACAAAAAAGCAGGGTTTTGACCATGGCAATTCCAAATGACGCGCCGATTATTGTTTTATGTCCTGTAATGAATTAAAATTGGTATCCAGAACCGCCAATTTCAGTTTTGGGAAGAGAAGAAATCCCACGGTGCCAAATCTGATGAATGTGGTGGTGGCCGGGCAAGTACATTTGTGAAGTTCTTAGCGAGCGAGTCAGTCACACTCGCAGCTCGATGCGATGGCCCATACCTGTCACTTAAAATCCATGAAATTCCCCGCTCACAAATCTGCTCGTTTTTGCGAATAATTTCTAGATAATACAATTTTTTAACTTTTTGGCACTGTCGAAGGAATTTGTAGTGCATCATAGCAATGAATGAAATCAATGAGCATAATCTTCATGCTTGAGCGGCTTTGATGTGGTTTTTCCCGTTTTAGCTCCATTTTTCCGTCTCCATTCCGATCCTTCTTTGCATATCGTATTCGTCGACCCAGCCGACCGATGATGGGCTCCATGGTCGGAATAATAGCTAACCAGCATGTCCACAGATATCTGCTCCAAACAGCGTCTTTGGAGAAAATGCGGTTCTGTTGAAACTGCGTTCGCGGTGACACGTCTCGTGGCCAAATTATCGCTCAAAATCGAACGAACGACTCATGGGAGTTAAGACACCAAGTCCCATCACCATAGATAAGATACCATCATCATATACCAAGCAGAAGATGAATCGTCTAATCTCAAACAAGTATACGAGGGTTGCCTTTTATATTTCGGGATTAGAGAACAAAAACAAATTTTGATCATCGAAAATCACTTTATTGTTTTTCAAAATATTCCCCATGAAGATCTATACACTTTTGGATGCGTTTGAACCAATTGTCGAAGCACTTTTGCCACTCTGATTGAGGTATCTCCAACACATGCATTCTGAATGCAGCAACCGCTTCTTCAGGTGTCGAAAAACGTTGACCTCTCAATTTGTTTTTTACCTACGGGAATAAAAAGAAGTCATTCGGTGCCAAGTCAGGACTATACGGCGGATGACCCATCAAATCGACGTTTTGGGTGCTCAAAACTGCAGTTGTCGCAGCCGATGTGTGAGAGCTCCCATTGTCGTGGCGAAGAGTGATCCGTCTTCGGCGGTTGGTTTTTCTGATTTCTTGGAAGACAACTGGCAAACAAATGGTTGTGTACCACTCAGAATTGACTGTTCTGCGTTGTTCTAGTGGTACGGTTGCGACATGTCCAGTGTTTCCGAAAAAACAGGCGACTACTTGCTTGGAAGTGCTCCGTGCGCGAACAACTTTTGTTGGATTTAGCTCATCTTGAAACACCCAGACAGTCGACTGCTGTTTACTTTCGGGCACATACGCGTAAATCCACGATTCATCACCTGTTACGATGTCATAGACGTGTTTCGAAGCACCGCGACCGTATCTTTTGAGCATTTCTTTCGACCAATTGACACGAGCCTTTTTTGGGTGGTTGACAAATTGTGTGGGATCCAACGCGAACAAATTTTTTTGACAGTCAAATGTTTATGCAATATTGAATGTATGCTGGTCCCACTAACGTCTAAGGTTGTCTCAATCTCACGATAGGTCACATGACGATCTTCCAATATCAGTTCGCGCACAGCATCAATGGTTTTCGGAACAACAACTGATTTAGGACGACCTTCACGAAATTCGTCTTGTAGTGAACTACGACCACGATTGAATTCACCATACCATCGATAAACACTGGTCCTTGATGGAGCTTCATCGCCAAAAATTGAATTAAGTTCATCCATGCACTGTTGCTGAGTTAATCCACGCCGAAAGTTGTAAAAAATAATCGCACGAAAATGTTGACGATTTAATTCCATTTTTGGGCCGAGATGAATCTTTTAAGTTACTGTAAACAACACAAATAGCGCTCGTATGTCAAAACGTTCTGAGTGTGTATAACCTCAAAAATGTCCAACTTTACGACAGAGCTGTCAATTGCCGGATTGCAACACTAGGGTTGCCAAATCCCGAAACATAAGAGGCAACCCTCGTAATCTTCAAGTCACATACAACATGACGAAAATACATCACCATCCAAACTGCTAGATCTCGCCTCAGATAATCTTGACGAATTGAAAGTCAGATAATCTTAACGAACCAAAAGGCAGATGATAATTATCGATGGATTCTACTTCCACTTTCATCTGTGACTCTCGTGTTGTCAACACGCTTTTAAGGAGAATAATAGTATAGTAATGTTTTATCATTAATTAAAATAAATATATTTTTTAATTAAATTAAATATAGGTTTAAAATAAATTAGCGTGTAGTTAATTAATTTGGGACATGCTATTATGGAATGGCAATGGCATTATAATTCACAAGCACATCGTGACAATGGACACACCCCGAATTTTGGTTGGTCCTATAATTCACAGACAATCATAGCACTACACTCGTGAAAACGAGGAGACACTTAGTTAGAATGGCAATTCGTGATACGTGAGTGGTTGTCAGCTCAAATTAATAGTTTGTTCTAAGATGAATACCACATTAAGATGAATAAATAATGTGAATATTTTTATACCACATTGTGAATATTTCATTTATACCACATTTGAACAATGACGCGTCTCATGGCCAAATTATCCCTCAAAATCGAACGAACGAGCTTATAGGGCATGCTATTGTGAAATGGCAATGGTATTGTAATTTACAATCACATCGTGACTATGGAGACAAACTGAATTTTGGTTGGTCCTATAATTCACATTCAATCAGAGCAGTACGAAAAATAAAGTAAAGTGAATATTCTTATACCACATTGTGAATATTTCATTTATACCACATTTGGCGGCTCAATCGGGATAAAGATGGTTCTAAAGGAATAAAGACGACAACCGGGATCTGTAGGAATAAAGACGATGAACGGGATCCGTAGGAACCTTCGACAGCGAAGGACGGCAACGAAGGAATAAAGACGATGACAAAGGACAAATTAACCATTCCTGAAACGAGCAATTTCACAGTTGGTGAATTGCGACAAAAGCCTAAGGTGTATGGATTGACCTTCAGCGGTACGAAAGCCGAGATAATCACCCGATTGGTTGAACAAGACCCAACGGGCAATTGGATGAAATTCATCAACGAGGAGGAGAACCAAAATATCGGATCTAATACAGGAAATAACGAAGCAAAGAATCGCTGCCCAGAATCCCAATCCAGTGCAGCGCTAACAAACCGCGAAAGTGAACTGCATAAGCGCGAGATGGAACTAATGCAGCGTGAACTCATTCTCAACTCATATTTAATTTATCATCATCATCATCATCGGCACTACGACCGGGATCCGGTCTTGGCCTTATTTAGCAAGTCTCGAGGCTTAGTAACTTAATGTGGGACAAGGTAGGACCTATAATTATTCCAATTCTGTACATTGCAATTGGTGCGTAAGTTGGAGCTTAAAAAGTAACTGCCTTGAATTGGAGATTTAACCCTTATGTCAATGACCAACTTTACCGACAGTAATCATTTCGTCGTAATTTCACGATTGCTCGGCCTAGTAGACGAATTTCGGTCCCATGTCTTAGATCATCTCCATTAAAACGTTTCTGAATGATAATTAAGAAATTTCAATGAAAAAATTTTTTTTTTTACTTTCAAATTGACATTTTAAAAAATCGAAATGGGTACCCGGGTACCCGGTCATTGACATAAGGGTTAAGAAAGTTTGGGGAAGTACTAAAAAAAAGGCAATCGATGCAGTATGTATATGGGTGATGAAAATTAAATAAAAATTCGATTTTTGAAAAAAAAAAAAAAAAAAATATATATATATATATATATATATATATATATTTGTAGAAGACGAAAACCACACAACTATAGTTTATGAATCGGTAGATGAATAAAAAATGAGACTATAGAAAAATAACAATTAAGTAAGAAAAAAATAGTTAATTAAAGAAAAAACAAGTAAATACTTAAATAACAAATAAATATATGAGTAAGTAAATAAATAAATAAATCAATAAATTATTTAATTGATTAATGGGTAAATTTAAATTACAAATAAATATAATAGATAAATAAATAAATAAACAAATAATTAGATTAGAAAATAGTGGGAAAATAAAGAGTAGAGGGAATGGTGGATCATATATATTAATAACTGTATTCATACATCTATACTACCTATACAACTTTTCAGTGTTTCGTCCTTTTGGTTTTGAGCGCTTATTAAAAACTTTAAGTTTGAATACATTTGTTTCATATTCCAAATATGGTTTCTTGGGGATTGATTACTACATTTGCCGACAACTATAGCGGCTTCAATCACGCAATGCTTTTTGGCTCATATAGGTGAGAGTTAGGGTGGTGGTGTTCCTCAGGCCTCCTAGAGGAGTTTTCTCTCAAATACTCGAACTGTTTCGAACATACCAGGTGTACCGGTATGATGTGAGCGTTTTTTTTTTAAAGTAAAACTTTTTTGTTAAAAAGTAAAAAACATTTTATTCGAAGTATTGACAATTGCTTTCTACACATTTCGACCACCTTTCTGGCAATTTGTGGATACCACGCCAATAAAACCGGTCGTCTTTTGAGGCAAACCATTCGGAGACCCAATTTTCGACTTCTTCGTAGGAATTGAAATGCTGCTCAGCCAATGCGTGTCCCATCGATGAAAACAAATGGTAGTCGGAAGGAGCCAAGTCTGGTGAATACGCCGGGTGGGGTAACACTTCCCAGACGAGAGCTTTTATTGGTTCTTTGACGGGTTTTGCTGTATGACTCGGAGCATTATCATGCAACAAAATTACCTTTCCGTGTCTTGTGGCCCATTCTGGTCGTTTTTCGATCAATACATGCTTCAAATTGATCATTTGTTGTCGGTAGCGTTGCGCATCAACAGATTGGCCAGGTCTTAGAAGTTCATGATACACCACCCCCTTCTCGTCCCAGCAAACACAGAGCATTCTCTTTTTTTTGAACCGATCGGGCTTTGCAGTCGATGTTGACGTTTCTCCTGGATGTACCCATGATTTTTCGCCTTTAGGATTTTTAAAATAAATCCATTTTTCATCACCAGTCACAATTCGATGCAATACTGACTTCCTTTCGTGTCGTAGAAGCAATGTTTCACATGTGGTATTTCGCTTTGCCATCTGCCTGTCATTCAATTCATGTGGCACCCAGTTTCCACACTTTTGGATCTTTCGTATAGGGGGGATACTCCCAGGCTTTGTGCAATCTTCCGCACCGATTTCGTTGGGGCCGCATCCACCGTTGCTCTTAAAACATCGTTGTCAACTAACGTTTCCGGCTTCCCACGTGGTTCATTTTCGAGGCTAAAATCTCCCGAACGGAACTTTCCAAACCAACGTCGTATAGTGCGTTCGTTTACCGCGTTCGACCTCAAATGCGTCATTAATGTTTTTCATTGCCAATGACGCATTATGTCCCATTTTAAATTCATAAAGGAAGAGGGTTCTTATTTGAACTGCCGACAGCATGGTAAACAATTCGTAGAAAAAAAAAACTGTACTTGTAACGAACCCGAAAATTCTCACACGTCAAGCACACGTATCGGTTTACTTTAAAAAAAAAGACAATTTAACGTGGCACAGATGTTCACTCGAGAACTTCTTATTTCCGACTGAGCGAAGATCGGTCATTTCATGTGGTACAACCCAATATATCATAACATTTATGCAAATTTCCTCTTTGAAAAATTTTTATTTAACTTGTCTCCATAAATTTACTGACACTTGAAGACTAAAGAACAATAATAGATATGGACACTATAAATCGAATCTATGAGGCGCCCACTCCACCAAACGTATCAAAGCAAAGGACACGGCCGATTCTATAAGAAGGGCCTTTGTATTTTCTAAATCAATATACCGTGACTATTTATCTCCTTTGCTATTTTTACTCTTCGCCATTATTGTACCACCCGTTATTTAAGGGGAGTTCATAAATTTGCCTTCTGTGAAAGAATGCAATTTTCTGGGAACACTCGACAACACGGATGGATTATTAGTGAGGGTAGGCGTTCAAAAATAATTATGTACTTGCATTTGTAATGACCTAAGTAAATATGCGCACTTAACCAGATAGAAGTGGCACTCCCTGGGCCCTTGGATGTCGCGAGTATTAATGCATTGACCTTACACTTTGTTGAGTTGAACATTTACATTCTTCTTGCTTCTTGACACCTGCTGCCGGCTATTTTTCTTCAACTTTTCATTCTGGCATTCCAGTAATGTTTTCCATCCAACTCTGGGGGAATTTGCTCTTGTTGTTTTGGTGTAAATCCGCACCTGCGCGTCGCCAACACGCAACTCTAGGTGGTGGTTCTATCTATCACCCTTGAAACAGGCGGCCTGAGCTTTCGCAGTAGTCTCTCAGTAGAACATTTTCTAATCGCCTACAGTACACCCTGACAAGGATTCGTGAGTAGTCATTATCGGAACGGAGGCTGTCGGTAGTAGCAGAATTATGTTCCCTATTCCAATACTGTTCAATAATTGTATGGAAATAAGTTATACCTGTCGTTAACTCTTAATCTTTGAAGATGTAACTCCTGTTTTTCGTGTGACGCGAAATACGGTTTGCCGCCAAGAAATAAGTGTAAGATATTGGTAGAAAAGTGTTAAATTTACAGTAATACAATTAAAGAAAGAATTTATCAAATGAATTAAATCCTCTTGGTGCAAGAACTTTTCCTGGGTTTCACGAATAGCCACTTAATTCAGAGGCACCCAAGTAAACAAAAACTTGAATTCGAAGAATCACACTACTAAGCTCAAACGGTAAAGGATAGATGAGGAAAGTTTCGTTTCACTGTTTTTGAACAAACATGAAAAGCTTGCAGAGATGAATTACAGAATTCAATACTAGAAGGAGAAGTACAGCAAACAAGGAAAAACTCCTGAGGGTTTTCTATACTAAAACTTAATATCGGCGCGTTTTAATGCTTCATCTTTCCATATCGACACGGAAGGCGGTCCAAGAGTTATCCTTGAGTGTTCTTGTCATTGATTTGTTGCATGTGAAGATATGAAATGAAAATATATCAATATTTTGTTAGGTGATTTAGTGATGTGAAGTGAAAAGGTGTGCAAATAATTTCGTTGTGACTCACAGGATTCCATTACAAAATGCATGGATATCCGGTTATGCAGTTCGTTCAGTACAGTGTACCTCCTCCGTGTACTTGGGTGCCAACGGCGGATCCATACCGTCCATCATCCGCAGGTTTGTCAATGTTTAATTGCGTTTAAAGTTCTATTCTATTGCCAGCGCCCATCGCATATGTGCTTTCACTTAAATCAGACGAATATACTTCCTATTTATTGACGTCGGATGTTTCCCTCTATCTATCGTTCCACCCTTGAGTTTGATGATCTAAGAAGAATGCTTCGAATGTTTCTTTGCACATTTCCTTGTTCTTGTTGTATACGAATACCAATGAGTGCATGGAATAGATATCTTTAAAAAAAATTGTGCTTTCGAGAAAAATAGAAAATTACAGTCAGAGTTTTAGAATGCAATATGAGAGAATGTTTTGCTTCCAGGAAGAAGCGCCAATGCGATGAATGATAATAGCTTGTTCTGTATGTACTTTTTATTTCCTCTTTTGAAACTACAGGTGTGAATGGCCACGTGATAATGGTTAATCTTAGTTGGATCTATTTATCTCCTGGATTTAAAATAAGTGATCTCGACTTTATACTGAAATGTAATTTTAATGTATACAATATATATTTCGTTCGTGTGCGAATCTTTAATGCAATTATGGATCGTATTGTAGACTTACTGAGCTTATGTTGGAGTATATCTTAAACTTATATTGACAGTATGTGTTGGGTGTACAAATAAGTTCTTAGGGTTCCACAAAAGATGGTATAACTTGCAATAAATTGTACCGCACCACCTTGGAACTATATTCATGTTACATCATTTCCCTCTAAAAATGAGTGTGTCGTTTCGCGAAAATATAAACAACATTCTTATTCTGTCCTCTAACCATGTCATCCGTTGTGCCAAGAAAAAAAAACAATTTGCGGGAAGCGTTGCTTTTGTTTTAATTTCAAGAAAAGTACAGCTGGTGAACATCGATTGCTGTGTGAAGCATATGGGAAACATGCTCCATCAATAAAAACATGTGAGTACTGGTTCCGGCATTTTAAAAATGGCGATTTTAACACCAGCGAGACAGAATGCGAAGGAAGGCGAGTAAAATTTGAAGTCTCTGAGTTGGAGGTGTTATTGGATCAAGATTCATGCAAAACTCAAGAGGATTTTCCTGAAACCTTGGGGGTGGCTCAAGAAGCGATTTCAAACCGTCTTAAACCATGGGTATGGTGCAAAAACTCCTCGATAGTATAGTGGTTAGTATACCCGCCGGTCACCTGGGTGACCGGGGTTCGATTCCCCGCCGTGGAGCCCCTGGCGCAAGACTAATGACCTTGCCCAGAAAAAATAAAACATTATGGAAAATTTAACAAGCCACAGGACTTGCTAAATAAGGCCAAGACGGGTTCCCGGTTGTAGTGCCGATGATGATGATGATGATGATGGTGCAAAAACAAGGTTCGGTATGAAGTCAAAAGAAACGAGCCCTGTTTTTTCACCTTTGAAGAACTGCTGCAAAGGCAAAATCAGAAAGGGGTTTTACATCGAATGATTGTGCCGGGGGAGTTGCTGGATCCACACAACGGCAACCCAAAGCCGAGAAATTGGTGGGGCAAGCCTGGCCATGCATCAACATCAACGGCCAAACCGAATATTCATGGCAAGAAGATATGCATCTGGTGGAATCACCTCGGATTGATCTCCTATGAGCAACTCCAACCATCACTTTGAAACGTTACCAACAAAAATGGATGCAATTGAGCCGAACATTGAAGCTCAAGCGGCCCCAATATGTCAAAAGACATGACAAGCTGATCATTCAGTCCCACAACGCTCGGCCACATGTTGCAAAATTCGTCAAAGAAACTTTGGAGGCGCTTCAATGGGGGTACGAAGTAGGTGTGCCAGCACGGGAACTGGTCCACTTCTATCCCCAGCGCGTCTCCGATTGTTCCGCCGAACACAGTCCACCAAATAAGAAAAGCTCCGCCACTAACCGTTCACAAAAAAAGAAGAAAATAAAACACACAGGTGGGAAGTGTTTTTGTGATTTGTTGTTTTATTGATTTACTGTACTCTAAGTTTATTGTAATTTGTGTTTATATTTATCTTTAAAACTCAGTACAAACATTCACTGAATACATAATTGTACACGATACTGTTTCTTGATTTATTAATAACTTTTATTTAATATGTTCTATTTGTTAACACTGGGTTGTATGTTTGTCGGCATTTCTAAACTTAATAATGATGGCAAATTCACAGAACTGCAGAACACACGAATTGTATCGGAAATGTCTCGAATTTACCTTTACCTGCCGTTTGCAAAACGATTTAGTTTATAAAAAGAACCCGCCTCTAATTAGACACAACACTCTGTTAATATACACTCGGGGGTGGGCATGTGGGTGGTATTTACTAGTGCGTCAGCACGGACGCGGGTTAAGTGAAATACGCCACAACACTATACGGCGCACTAAATTGTTCCTCAAAAAAAAGAAAAAAAAAAAAAAAAAAACAAAACACACTGATATATCCAGCGCTAATAAATCACACAGCCGCTTGATTGAATTTTATTGTCTAAACTTTATTGAACATTGAATTGGTTTCAATCGGTTATAAGTTAATCTACAGAAGTTGTGTAATATTGCACAGTGAATGTTTACGAGTTAAAAAGTTTCAAACGTTATGTCTCGCACGACCGAACTGCGACACGCAACGACCTCGACACGTCTGTCTAATTGGGCAGATAAAATCTGACTCCCCGGTACGTGTGCGTTTCTCGGTGGTTACTATCTGACTCCTTGGGAGCTTCTCGATGCAGAACCACCCCGGTGGTGAGGTGGATTTCACTCGTGTGGTGACAAAGGAAATCGATCTTTCTGGGGACGTTGCTGCCCATGAGAAACCGATCCGCGTCCCATTGGAAGGTTTTCATAGACATCGTTCGGATTGGGGTGAATGTCTTTACCTTGGAAGGAATGACAAACGACACGCGCGTTGGTAGAAAGAAGAGAAAACAATCATGCAACCATTCAAATAAATGAACGTGCATAGGCTGAAAGCATTTCTATCGTAAACGATAGAGGGTATGTTGTATATACCGAAACGCTATCTCAAAGGGCAAGCGCTAAGATGCGCATGTGCTTGTGTTAGCGAACGAAACATGGGACGTGGCCGTTGCAAGATTGTTTAGAGTAAACAAATTATGGCCACGTCTAATTCGACGTTCGTTTATCGCTTATGCAACCGATCAGGGATAACTGGCTGCAGCTGTATAAGCGTGTGGTTTGCTATGGCTTGTCTTTTGGATCAACGGATTGTTGGGAAAAGTAAACACAGTGGGATTGCTGTGTATATGAAAAGGTATAGACGCCGGCAAGAGGACCCGGGAAGATTCTCAAATTGTTCGTATTTGCCATGGGTGCCCACAAGAGGAACCGATTAGATTCCTCAATCGTTCGTGGTGGGCATGGGTGCAGGTGAGAGGAACCAAAATGCCCTAGGAAGGAAGTAATGCTGTTTCTTGCCGTGGCAAGATGATGATCTTGTAGGGGGTTAATATTTCAGGTGGTTTGCACATCTTTATTGCAGATGCGAAATGGGTAGCTAGGTTAAGAGAAATGGGTGGTTCTTGGGAAATGCTTAAAGAACCTGTGGCGTCTCTAACAGATACACACACAATTCACAAGCAAAATAGTGAAGAACACCGAACGAAAATCGAATAAGAAAATACATCAGAGCCGTATACCATAGCGATAACATAACAATTCACATCAGTGGAGTATAGTCGAGTTTGAAAATCGAATTCTGAAATCGGCCAGTAGCCGGATGGGTAACGCTTAAGTTCAATTTTTGGTGATTCAAACTGTCATATCGTCAGTTCCAATCACACGTTCTTCTTCACTATTATTTCAAAACGCTATAAACCCCACAGGCGCACCCCCGTGCTGGTATATCACAAACACGACCGACTCCTTTAGCGGTTAAATTACGATTCAGCGAGGTGCATTCGCTGGTGGTTGAAATTCGGCTCGGTGGTGAATACTTTCCCAGCTAAGGGTGAGTTTTACCTATCACAAGAGAAACCTGAAGTCACTCATTGTGGAATAGGGAACCGGCTCTCTCCGTGTAGATCCTAGTGGTGTGTGTGAGTTGATCGTACAGATCGCGTTATTTATCCATGCCCTGGAACGAAAGATAAGCGAAATTGCACCAGGGACAAAGAACGAAGGGAAAACGAACCAATTAGAGCAGCATTGGGTGCTAATGGATTTTAAATACTTACACAATAGGAATTGTATATAGTATCTATTGCCGGCGAGAAGTATCGATAGGATTACTATGGTTACATTAAATGTGAACCGACATGTTTTCGGGGAAATTCGATGATGCTGGATGCTGGTAATGATGATGGCCTTGGTGGTAGAAATGTGGTGTGCAGCAGAATTGCTTTGCCAACAGGTGAGGCGATAAGGTTTTTCTGCTTTAAGGATGCATATGCCTGTAAAGAATTCTTTTCAGGGAATTTAGAAAATGCATTGGATGCATGAATGGTAAGAATTCTTTGTAGGGAATTTTATGTGATGCACTAAGTGCATTAAATGTTCTCGAAGGAGGATATGTTTGCAGGTATGCAAAGGGAGTTGGGTTGCAAATAAGGGTGGTACTTCAGTTAAGGTATGAAAGAAACCCCACAGGATGCCCTACTTCACCCACTGTGTTCACCAGACATTGCTCTCCCGACTACCACTTGTGCCGGTCGATGACTCATGGCCAAAATTTGAGTCGATTCTTGAATCGGTGATGAAGATGAAGACATTTTCCAACGTGAAATCTGTATGCAGCCTGAAAGATGGAGCAAAACCATAACTAACGATAACTTTGAATAAAATACATTGTACGAAGGTGGCCTGAAAAGTTCCCGACCTAACAAAGATACAAGACATTTTTTCTTAAAATTAATTTTTCTTTTTCTACATAGTCTCCTTGTAACTTTACACACTTCTCCGAGCGATGCTCCCACCTCTCTAACCCGTCCAAATAGTACTCGGCGTTTTTCTGTGCAAAATAACCTAGAGAATGGGAGTAATGAGGAAGAGGAAACCAATAATGTGGGCACTAAATGGGCATCGATCAGAGACACAATCAAGCTAACAGCCCAAAAGGTATTAGGATTTAAGAAAACAACTAAGTCCAAACCTCGGATTGACTATGAGTGCAGGCCGAAGATCGAAGAACGTAAACGCCTCAGAGTGATCCACTTAGGAAGATATGACGAAGTCAACGCAGAAAGATACGCGACAATTCGGAAAGAGACAACGAGACTTTTCAAAGTAGAAGACTAGAATCGAAAAAATCCTAGAAAGCAAAGAACATAAGAGGAATTTTCAGGAGGAAGGTTTCAGTACTACCGATCACATTCAGGTTATAGAACAAGTTATAGAGAAATACCATGAGTTTAACAGACCACTGTACATGGGGCTTATAGTCTATCGCAAGGCTTTCGATAATATTAGTCACCATTCAATTTGGAATGTCTTGAAATAAACTCAATTAGAAATGGCTACCGAGGGAGAGCCAAAATAATGCGAGACACAAACGGCTGCCTGATCACCCAAACAAACAATACCGTGACAAGATGGAAGCAGTACTTTGAAAACCTGCTCAACGTGTGCACCCATCAACCACAAATAAACGCACCAGACGTACATACAGCCGAGTCTCAGATAACATAGCCCTCTTTCAACGAAGTTGTAGACGATTGAAAAACAACAGGCCTCCTGAAGTCGAGTGCATACCGACCCTCACCTTCCCTTCCTTTGTGTATCTGCTATGTAATGGTTGCGCGATGGGCAGGACAGGATTTACTCAATCCAATAATATGAATACTTTTCTTTTCGTGGTTTCTTTCTCTTCGCCTCGAGGTGAGACCACAAATGATATAATAAACAACATTTATTCAAAACGCAGGTGGCGAACTTCTGGTTATTTATTTTTATTAAATGAATTATAAACGAAAAGAAAAGATGGAATTATATTTCAGTAAACTATCTCTCAGATATTCACCCTTAGGCGGGCGATGGAAAAATGTCTGGAATTTAAGATTCCGCTATATCATCTGTTTATAGACTTCAAGGCCGCCTACGACAGCATAGCCAGGGTAGAACTATATAATGCCATGAGAGAATTCGGCATTCCAAATAAATTGATACGACTTTGTAGCTTGACCATGACCAACGTAACTAGTCAAGTAAAAGTAGCGGGATTGCTGTCCAAACCAATAAACATCGATAATGGACCCCGACAAGGGGACGGTCTGGCGTGCCTCCTCTTCAACCTGGCGTTGGAGAAAGCAATCCGTGACTCTGACGTTACAACAAGAGGGACTATTGTCACCAAGTCCAGCCAGATAATTGCCTACGCAGATGACATCGACATCATCGGTAGAACCGAATCGGCGGTACAGGAATCCTTCACCCAGATCGAGCAGGCGGCACAAAAACTGGGACTGCACAATAATGAGGGGAAAAGTAAGTACATAGTGGCAACTTCTGCGAAGAGAAGACCTAACGTTGGTCAAACTATCAGGGTCGTGGAGCACGAATTTGAAGTTGTGCTATCCTTTAACTACCTTGGGTCAATAGTATCAGCCGATAACAATATGGAAGAAGAAATACGCAAACGGCTGATCAAATCCAACAATGCCTACTATGGTCTATCAAGGCTCTTTAAATCCCGAAATTTATCCAGAACATCCAAGCTACTACTGTACAAGACCATGGTCTTACCAGTACTCATGTATGGATCCGAGACCTGGGTGCTTAATAAAAGGCACTCTGAACTCTTGGCCGCGTTCGAGAGAAATGTCTTAAGGAGAATTGTTGGCCCCGTATGTGAGGGAGGACGATTCCGGAGACGCTACAACCATGAGTTGTACGCAATCTACCTTGAAGCCCATATTGTAAGAAAAATCAAGCTCGGTAGACTCCGGTGGGCGGGACACCTAGCTCGAATGAGCGAAGAGGAGCCTGCCCGGAAAGTCCTTTGTGGCAGGATGTATGGAAGGAGACAGCGCGGCAGACCTTGTCTGCGATGGAGGGATGGCGTAGACCAGGACGCCCAGAGCCTGGGAGTGCTAAACTGGATGACATCGGCTCGAAATCGGGACCGGTGGAGAGAGTTGTTAAATAAAGCCAAGACCGGATCCCGGTTGTAGTGTCGATGATGATGATGATGATGATGATGAAACTATCTTTAGCAACACTAACCCGATCTCTTTTGAACTCGTTTTATCCACTTTTTTGACACCAACTCTAATTTTCCACTCTTAAGCACAACGTTGCGATACCAGCGGCTCTTTTTATTATTTTTGTGTGTGTTATTATCCACCGATATCTCCACGAAAAAACAACCGCGATGATCGATCTCGAGTTCATCAGCGATATCATCGTCGATGAAATAGCTGGAGGTTTCTATGCGCCAGTCTATGTTTAATGTTTTAATTTTATGTTTGTATAAATGGTTTATGTCATTTGTGTAATTCAAAATGTAAATCAGGTTTTGTGTTTAAGTTTAAGTTTAGTATTTTATATTTTAATTTTTGTGTAAGGTAAAAATGTAATGTGTTTTATATTTTGTGTCTTATATGTTTAATTTAAAATCCGAATTGTTTGTAATATCAAAATATAAAATGTGCTATGTGTTTAATGTTTAAATTGTTTAGTAGTTTTTATGTGTAATTTAAAAATGTGAAAATTCGTTTTCATTTTCATGTTTGCAACATTTTTTTTTTCGTTTTATATATTTTTTCGTTTTATATTATGGGCTAGTCAAAAAATGCTTAAATCCTGACTTATATTATAACTTACTGGTTCTACGCAGACGCTCTAAGCTAAACATTACATGATAATTGTGTAGTTTGCCTTTCGAAAAACAGAGCTTTGTTTGTGGCTTTAGTTATGAACATTTGTGACAAAGAAAAATTAGAAAACCTTTGTGCCGATTTTTTTTTGTTTTCTTTTTTTTTAATTCAACTTAATTCGATTTTTTTTAATTTTATTTAAAAGAACTTAACTTAAATCTTATACCACCCTAATTCTAGAAAAGCTAAGTCTATGTAAGCTGGCTGATGATACTATGATTCTATACCGACATTGGTTTCCAGGTCTTTATATGCCATTCAACCACCAGAACTGTTGATGCTGTTTAATATTATCGTCCCGGTCTCTGTGGGAGATAACCCCACTGAAGCCCAAGAGCTATTCTTCGGTGCGTGTGACTTCCCGGTCGTGGCACAATCGCCTGTCTACGGATGATCTACTTACATGATAGATCAGCGGAATTCCGGATCCATCAATGTATAAGCCCTTTCATGTCCAAATCAAGGAACGCATCTGGTGGAACAAAGCCGTTGTGACACACGCTATCATAGGACAGAGTGTTTGGATAATAAACACCGAAAATTAGCTCATTGGACGAGCTTATTGCTCTCGTGATATGTCGTCTGATTAATTTAATCATAAAATTATCCACCGTATTTACGTATGCTTCATTATATAAAGTCTCATTTAAATAATACTTTTTATAGTCCGATTCCGGTGTCCGATATAATCTGAGACAACTTCTGAGACACTTCCTTTCGAACACCCGAATCTTTTCCATCGAATTTGGACCTATGTTAAACCATAACGGACAACCATATATGAGCATTGGCCTGATTAGCGTCATGTAGCATATAACTTTTACCCTGCTGCCAAATATGCTACTGTGAAATAGCCTCCTTGTCATAGCAAAAGTTTTCCTCGCTTTGAGCAAAGCAGCCTCTACATGTCTGTTGAAATACAGATATTGATCTAGCCAGATGCCAAGGCATTTAACTACACTCTTGGTTCCCAGTGTACCTCCATACGGTCCCACGAAAACTAACTGTCGCCAGTTTTTATCTTGTGTCGTTCATGGCTTTATACAATGGGGTTCTAAATAGGATGGCTTCACATTTCTGGAAGTTGATCTTAAGTTTCCAGTCATCGCAATAGCGCTGCACTTTATTGAAGTCTCGCTGCAGTAAACTATTTATAATCGCAACGTTCGGGGCTGTTATGTAAATTATGAGATCGTTTGCGTACGCAATAGCCTGCGGAAGAGCTTCTAATAAGTCGCTAATGTAAATGTTAAAAAGAATCGGAGAAAGCACCGCCTCCTGTTGCAAACCATTCTAGATATTATACGTTTTATTACAGGTCACATTACCACTTTTGACCACGAACCTCCTGTCCTTTAACATATCGTAAAGTACATACAGTGGGCTCTCGATAGTATAGTGGTTAGTATACCCGCCTGTCACCCGGAAGACCGGGGTTCGATTCCCCGTCGGGGAGCCCCTGGCGCAAGACTAATGACCTTGCCCAGAAAAAAAAAAAAAAAAAAAAAAAAAAAAAAAAAAAATCATTATGGAAAATTTAACAAGCCTCAGGACTTGCTAAATAAGGCCAAGACCGGTTCCCGATTGTAGTGCCGATGATGATGATGATGAAAGTACATACAGTAAAGGCTTATTAATGCCTATTCTGACCGGTTTATAATATAACCCTTCGATCCAGACGGTATCAAAGGCTTTTTCCAAGTCGATCAGACAAGCACCTATGCGTTGGTTCTTGCATTTATTCCACTGTATGTCGGAGACCAATTTAGCTGCGTCGTGTGTGGTTTCATGACCCGCCTTAAAGCCGAACTGGTTATTTGGAATAATGTTGTTGTCGTCTACCCATTTGAGCAGAGCTTTGTTAATGGTTTTTTCGAATACTTTACTGATGCTTGGGAGTAAGCTTATTGAACGCATGTTCATTGGGTTTATACAGTCTTTGCCCTTTTTTGCGATGGACTGAATGATGGCCGTTGCCCAACGCGCTGGAAAGTATGCATTATTCAACGCGTTGTTAAACAAGACCATGTGTACATCTATTGCTATTGTGGGCAGGTTGTTGAGTACGATGTTAGGTACTCCATCTATTCCCACTGACTTTTTGCTTCTTAATGAGTCGAAGATACTCTGGATTCCTTCCCTCGTAACTAAAAGGTTATTAGCCTCACCATTGGCATTAATGTCAATTGACAGATTATCGCCACTGAATTCGGTAAAACGCGGATTCTCCGATTGCCAAAGTGAAATTTCATTTCGGAGGTGCTGGTGATACAGTGGAGCGCTGTTCTATAAGTCGTGATTTCGGTGAATGCTTTCATTCGCCTTGTACATTTCCTGAAAGACAGCTTCCACAGCGTTCACCTTTTCCAAAGGATCTTCGATCATGAAGAGCCCACTATTGAGAATCGCGTTCTCTGTATCTATGCCAATGTTGGTTAGCAGCTGCTTGTTTACATCAGTACGTGGAATTTGAAGACACTGAATTTCGTTTTAATTATTAAAAAAAAAAAAAAGTGGGGAGGCGAGAGGCCGACTTTAGGGAAACAAAGACAAATGTGTCCTTCATCTTGTCTGTGGCTTGTGGTCATCTTGCGATAACCAGAATCACCCACATCCGTGAAGATGTTGGGCTCGGTCTCAAGATATCTGAAAAGAAAGGGGGAGGACGTATCTAAGGATAGTGTGGACAGGGTTAGTTCAATTGTCCTCTAACTACTTGGGTGGGGGGATAGTGGGAAAGAAATCGTACAAGATCAGTAGGTCTTGAGTGTGGTAGTAAACGCAGATCACGTCTTTGGCGTCTGATAAGCTGTGCTTTGGTCGGTGTGTGTGTATGTTTGTGCCGTCTTGTACTGTGCGTGTGTGTGTGTGTGTGTGTGTGTGGTGTGTTAGTAGTACACCCTATGGGATGGGTCCAGGAACCCTCTATTATAGAGGGGAATGTTGTTGGGAAGGGTGCTTTCTTCAGTTTTGTACTAAAGAAGAAATTGTGGTGGTCTGATCCGAAGGGATCGAGAGAGAGAAGGGTCAAGAACGCAAGATTCCCGTACAAGTGGGTTCTCGCTGTTCCGAATGCTTTCGAGGTACTTATATGCTAATTCTAGCAAGTACTTGTCGATAGGGATAATGGAGGCACCTTCGTATAGGTGAGAGTTCGGGTAGTGACAGCCGTCAGGCCTTCTGTAGTGTATCTTCTGAGGAGTTTTCTTTCGAAAACTCGAAGTCTTTCCATTTGGGCCGAAGATATGTAGGACCATATGGGAAAGGCGTACGATATTCCAGATCGGATTAGCTACTTATAGCAGAGAAGCTTATCTTTGGTGTCAACTTTGTTGCTCCATTTCAAAATGTTGTGCAATTGCTTAGACTCACCGAGGCCCCTTTAAAGAATGCGAGTTACATGTTTGGTGAAATTCATTTTTGGGGTATAGATGACCCTAAGATATTTCATCCTGTTCCTAAGATATTTCATCCTGTTCTGTTGTCTGTGAATATCGAGAAGTATGTTGGGAGTGTTTACGTTTTGATTATTTCTCCTGAAAATTTTATTTATTTGTGGGAACATATTCGGGTTATTAGTTTATATAGCTCGAATTCTGTTGTTCCAATACAAATTTGTTGCTAATCTATAGTTAGCTTTAAATAATTGTTGGAGGTTTTTTAATCGGGATTTCAGTGATATTCTCTCTTGGTCTTGTCTGTTTGTAAACTGTCAATGTAATTGTTTTAGTGAACCGCGACCATTGCATTGCCCCGTAGTTGTAGGGTTGCGGTATCACGAATTCCTCCAGATCTGCCAGATCGTTCGGAAGCTTTATTACAGTCGTGCATGCACATTGGCCACTGTCTATTCAATTGTCCGTAAATAGTTTCTGTTTCGTCTGTTGGTGTTAAGTAGTCTCGGTCATGAGTCAATAAGCAAGATATCTAAGAACGATTTACCTCTAGGTAATGATGGATATTCCGTAGCTAGTAGGTCAGTTCTATATTCTATATGATACAGATCTAACCAACCAGACAACTGATTTCCTCTGGCATTAGATATATTATTTCCCCAGTTTGCAGACGTGGTACACGATTCGTACAATGTATGCTTCAAGCACCCGGAACCTGTGCACTTCTAAACTATGTATAGACTTTGTGTTGGACTCCTTTTCTAATAAAGATGGCGACACCTCCCCTATCCAACTGATTTCCTCTGGCATTAGATATATTACATCCCCAATGTCTATGCTTGGCGTTCATATTTTCAGCCAGGATAAAATAGTTTTTGTCCAAGTGCAATTGTAAGCATCGAAAGAGTGTCTCGAGCTCTGCTATAGATAGGTTATGTTGGTGCTCCTCAGGTGCACAGACCGCAATCGCAATTGCTAAAGGGGTATGCGTACAATACGGGTTTCCCGCACCCGGAATCTGGGCACTTCCCCACTATGTCTAACTTTATGTTGGATTCCTTTTCTAATAAAGATGCTTACACCCGTAGCGGTTCCGCCAAACCCCACTGCCTACTTACCTAAAGAACCCCCATCCCTACAACCCAATCTGTATAAGTTCGCTAATGCAATCGCATTAGCACCTTAAACGCTTCATGCATCAAATTGATCACGTTTATTTAACTAAAGGTCCCTGTAAAAGAATCCTTACCTTTCATGCATCTCTTCGCATACAAATTCCCTGTAAGAATTCTTCCCTAACTTATCAGGAATTCCAAAATCAATTCGGCACCTTCATTGCCAAGGAAATTCCCCTAGACGAATTCCTGGAAACAAAATGTTTTGGTTTACATACAATGTAACCATCATAACGGGGACCATAAACATTGTGTCGACTATTTCTCGTTCACACCAAGTGTATCATAAATCACCATACAAACACATTGGCTGGCGACCTACGTCCAAGGGCCCAAAACAAATATACACATCCCGCGTCTCTTGGCACCAATTAAATCCTACACCATATGCAAATGCAAATTGGTATGGTATACTTACCCTTGGCAGCGATGCAATAACACCAATTCCCTGTAAATAAGCTAGAATTAATTAGCACCATGTGCATGGGCATTGCGGCTATCGTTACAGCTGCAATGCATAGCTTAGACAATGATCTACCCGATCTCTTTGCCTTCCCATATTTCTGGATCTGTTTCTCATGACTAGCGGCATTGAACAAACAGAAACCCCAATTAGCACCCAATGAGATTCGGCTTGTTTACTTAGCCGAAGTCACATCTCATTGATACACATCATTCCTTTTCTTGTTTTCAGATTCGTTCCCATGGGCTGGTGTATGAAAAAACTAATGTGATCTTCACTCACACATACACATACATTACCGAGTCCTTCTTTTCAGTTCAGTTCATTCATCTATGTTTGTTTTTATAATAATTATAATTTTATTAGTTTTTATAATAATAATTAAAGTTTAAAAGCGTATTGTAATTATTTTCTTAATAAAATGTATATTATTATTCACTAAAAGACTGTTTTAAAATGAAAATATCACTGACCCCAACGTCCCTTTAATATTCACATTGTGGTTGATTTTTACCCGCAGCCAAAAAAGGTTGCCGTACACTGGGTTATATGTTTAAGTTTAATATTTTATGCTTTCTCGGTGGGACTAAGGTGGTGGGGGAGTTACTACGTAACACAGCAAATTGTAACTACTCAAGCTTGAGTATTTGTCTCTCTGAATTCTTCCAGTTGGTAATGTTGAATATTTTGCTTTGTAAATTTCGTTGTACCTCGATGGGAGCATTCACTAGATTGACTGTTCCAGCATGTGCTATACCCTTTTACTTTTGTATAATTTTTGCGCAGACCAGGGAACGGCGCCGTGGCCAAGTCACTGAGGACGAACTTTCCGGTCTTTATAATAAATAGATACAAGATAATTAATTTTTGGTTGAAAAATATGTTGCTGAAAGTCTATACATAATAAATTCGTAAGAATATTCCTAACGCTTAAGCTCTGATTGAAGCCGTTTGTGTTTCATTGAGCGATTCTAAGTAACTGATTTTAAGTTGTTTTGACGTTTTGTTTAGGTGGTGACTTGTTCTCAAGCTTCTCCAACTTAAATGGCTTGGCATATTCATTAAATCCGTAGTGGTTCACTCTGTACCAATAGTAGCTGGTTTTTCACGGTATTTAGTTTATCGGTTAATCCTTCTGTATGTTATATCTATATGTTTATACAACACTTACCTACTACTCCCGGCTTGGTTAAGTCCGTGGGTAGGTTGTTTTAGCCCCTGGTCGGCCAAACATGGTGTCCAGTATGCGGTTTCTGTTCATCCCAACGATCAGTCAAGCCAAACGCCAGTTGTGTCTTGATCGCGGTGCGATCATTTGTTTTATTCTTTTGTTTTCTTTAGGTTAAGGTGGTATGTTTCTGATCTGAAGCCCGTGCGGCTTCAACTTTTACTTTCTTTAAATTTTAATTTGTACTTTATTCAGTTTAAATTTGACTAATTTAAAGTAGACTGTTACAAATATAGTATAACCTTAGTGGTCTGACGATCAATCTAATACTCGATGCAACTGTTGTGCCGTCGGATTCTAATTGGATTCTTGTCTACAACGGAACTCCCTATTTATACCCAAAATCTAAAGCGAAATTCACATTCATCCCCACGATTCATCGCTCACCTTGAGACAGCCACCTGATGCTAGCCCTAGTCGAAGGCCATGCCAACGACGATGGGAACTCCATCGTTGCAATTCTGCCACCATTCACCCTGAGGTGGCAACCGTACGCCTACTCTGGCTGCAGCTCCACCCCAAGGCCATGGGAAAATTTCGGCTCAATATGATGCGAATCTGATTTGCTCATAGCGAATAGCATGCATGTGTATGGGCATGGGTGGAATTACCTTGAAGGTGATCATCAATGTGGTACTATATATTGGCCTGTAGAAACTCGAAAGTTCATGACCTCGTGGGGGTTCTTTAAGGCATTCCCAAAGAACCACCCACTCTCTTTTAATTAACCGTCTCCCACTTACCAGGCAAGCCATTATACTTACCTGCAAATGAGCAGCGTAAGCTACCCTGCATCACCGTCCACCTGAAAACATAAGCCCACGGCAAGATTACCATCTTACCGTGGCATCAAACTTTCACCCCGGGGCATGTTAATCTAATTCGGTTACCTCGTCATGTAACCGACATTAATCACGGAACATGTCAATGCGCATTGCCGAGAAACACTTTCACATCACCCTTGCCTTATCTGCTGAACCATCAGTCGATCGTTCAAACAACAATCTGTTGGTCCAAAAAGACACGCCGACCAGCGTACTTGTTGACACAGCTGCAGCCGATACTTTCCCTACCATTTGGTAATTAAATATTGTCCCCATATCCTTAGGCTCGCAAACATTGTAACCAATTCCCTTTTATCGGCCAGCAGCCGATTATGGGATTTGGGCATGAACATGATTGTTACTTAAGCAATCATACCTATGATCATGTCTTATGATGCTCCTGCCTGTAAACTAAAACAAATACACAGTTATTCTACTTACCAACCACTGGTCCATGGTCACCCTGGGTGAGACGTATGCTTGCACATCTGCAAGGCAAATTCCTCACCATGTACCAGCACATTTATGTAAACAAATCTCAAATTTTCGGTTGACCTATCGTCACCGAAGAATGTATCGCCTGCAACGGCATGGTCGTGAACGCCTAAGTAAACACGATCATGATTCTATGTAACATCGGCTAAACCACGAACGATGTGCATCTAATCGTATGACCCTTGAAATAGTGTTTCTGTTTACTTAGGACTCAGAGACATATTTCGTTCTCAGGCGTTCATCACGATGAATTATGACAACAATGCCTGCAGCCCCTTATGCTCGTTCCTTTGGTTGAACAGATGCAGGACCGTTCGTTGTCTGTTGCAGGCGAAGGGGCATTATACTTGTCCTATACGGGCGTATGGGAAATTCGCCCAAGTAGAGGGTCGGATTGGGTACCCTTAGATCGAAGAATCCATCTTTGTGGCGGCTGTGGATTTCTATCACCACAGCGGACAGTCGCACCGCTTAGCGTTACCTTTTTACCAGACGCGTTACAAAGTAGCCAGTTTAGTTTTAACATGGTCAAAGTATGCGAGTGGGAGTGCGGTGTTTCCTTTTAGTCACCTAGTCGAGAAATTCGTTTTGTTCGTTAAAGTGAACTTCGTTTGACATTTTCAACGATCCTGAAGGAGTGTAGGCGCCCACCAGTTAAAGGATTAAGCGAATTATATTGTGAACTCCCAGTTAAAGGATTAAGTGAATTATGTTGTGAACTCCCAGTGTTATGCGCATGTGCCGATGCCATAACGTAGATTAAATAAAGAACACTTAATAACGAAATACTTGCGTGCCTATTTATTTCTTTCGCTGGCTTGAAGTTGTTATATTTCGTGGACAATTTTCAGAGAAACCAATGCAAAGTGTTAGTGTGTTGAGTGGATCAAGTGCCCGTGTCTGGTACATATAACCAACCCCCACAACCTCACCGACTCGACTCCGCCATTGTTCTCTGTCCCGTGCGCTCTCCTTCCACGTTCGACCATCCGATCCGATCTCCCCGAGGACCTTGTCCTTCCATCTCCGTCGCGGTCGCCCTGTCGGTCTCTTTCTCGTTGGTCGACCGTCAAGAATTCTATGCACGATCCTATCGTTGCCCATTTGCGCCACGTGTCCGGTCCATCTTAATCTTCGCAACTTCATTACTCTCGCTATTGTAGGTTTGCGGTACAGCTCTTCCAATGCATGGTTGTGGAGTTTCCACCATTGTCCTGCCCCCTCGTCATATTTGCCGCCAAAGATACCCCTTAAAACTTTATTCTCGAATACGCGGAATTTGGTTTCTTCCCATTTTGTGAGAGCCCATATTTCGCATCGGCATGATTATGGTTCTATAGACACGGAGCTTTATATTCCGTGATAGCAGTTTGGATCTCAGCAGTTTACTGACTGCGAGCCAACTAGCGTTGCCGGGGTGTAGTCTTTTGTTAATTTCGTTACTAGCCGTCAGTATTGTTCCCAGGTATTTAAATTCTTTGATATTTTCAAATATCTTGCCCCTGATGTTTATGTGTGTTCACTGAGGTCCACCTGCTCTCGCCATAATCATGTATTTTGTTTCGTCTTCATTTGTTTCTAGGCCCACCTATTCTGCGGTTTTGCATGATGATTTCACTGTTTTTACTTAAGGCGATGTCATCTGCATATGCGAGCACTTGTGTGACCCCGTTCAGGGATGATCCGGCCATGTTGTCGTCTTGTACCATTCTGATAACATACTCGAGCACAAGGTTAAGGAGACATGGTGAGAGGCCATCGCCCTGATTTAGTCCGTCCCGGATTTCAAATGGTTCTGATAGGTGGTTTTCTATTCTAACTCGCCCTTTGTTTTCGTTCAAGCAAATTTGAATGAGGGCGGCACATTTATTCAGGATTCCCAGCTCAACTACAATATGGTAGAGTCTTTGCCTTGCGACTGAGTCGTAGGCTTTTTTGAAGTCAACGAACAGTTGGTGAACCGTCTCTCCGTATTCCCACTTCTTTTCCAGCAGTTGCCTTATTGTGAACATCTGGTTGCTTGTTGACCGGTTCCGATGGAATCCGTATTGGTAGTCCCCAATATTTCTTCTGCGTACGGTGTGGTTCTTGCCAGTATGACATTTGTTAATATTTTGTATGTGATTGGGAGCAATGATATTCCTCTGTAATTTTCGCAGTCAGATCTGTCGCCTTTTTTGAAAATGGGGATGACTATTGCGATTTTCCATTCTTCCGGAATGACTTCCTTGTCCCATATTATTTTAACCAGTTGGTGGATCTTTCGAGCGGTTGCCCCTCTTCCATACTTCACAAGCTCTGTCGGTATGCAATCGATTCCGGGGGCCTTGTTGTTTTTCAGTCGATTTATCACGTCTACAACTTCGTCGAAATAGGGCTCTGGGATCTGGGGCTCGGCTGTATGTATGTCTGGTGCGTTTATTTGTGGTTGATGGGTGCGTACATTGAGCAGGTACTGCTAGTACTGCTTCCATCTTGTCCCGATATTGTTTGTTGCTGTGTCCAGACAGCCGTTTGTGTCACGAATTATTTTGACTCTCCCTCGGTGGCCATTTCTAATTGAATTTATGCCGGCATACATAACTCTGATGTTCTTTGCTCTGACATTTTCTCGTATTTTTTCGATCCTAGTCTGCTACCATTCGCGTTTTTTTGCGTTTGAAAAGTCTCATTGTCTCTTTCCGAATTGTCGCGTATCTTTCTGCGTTGATTTCATCATATCTTTCTAAGTGGATCACTCTGAGGCGTTTACGTTGTTCGATCTTCGCCCTGCACTCATCGTCAAACCAAGGTTTGGGCTTAATTGTTTTCTCAAATCCTAGTGCCTTTTGGGCTGTTTGTTTAATTGTGTCTCTGATCGATGCCCATTTAGTGCCCAGATTATTGGTTTCCTCTTCCTCACTACTCCCATTCTATAGGATGTAAATCTATTTGTTAGTTCCTCTTGATATTCAGCCCTTCTGCGTAGGTCTTTTAGTTTATCAATCTCGAACTCTTTGCTCGTCTCGGGTGATTGCCCATGTGGGTTTGCTGCGAGCCGACTTCTAATTTTGTCCTTCACTAGAAGGTGATCGGAGTCGCAATCTGCTCCTCTATATGATCTTACGTCAAGGATATTCGAGTGGTGTCGTTTGTCTATGAGGAAGTGGTCTATTTGGTTACGCGTTACGCCGTCGCGTGATATCCCTGTGGCTTTATGGATTTGCTTGTGCTTGAACATCGTGCTTTTCATTACCAGATCTTTTGACGCTGCGAACGTGATAATTCGAATTCCATTATCATTTGATACGTCGTGTGGGCTTTCTTTACCTATAGTTGGTTGGAATCTTCCTTTCCAATTTTCGCATTGAGGTCCCCGAGGAGGATTTTAACATCGAATGATGAGATCCCATCAAATACTTCCTCTAGGGTCTCGTAGAAAGTGTCCTTCGTTTCTTCGTTGGTAGATTCTGTTGGGGCGTGTACGTTTATAAATACATAATTGTACCATGGGCCCTGTATTTTTAGCACCGATATCCGGTCATTAATAAATTGCACATTTTTTACATGGGGCATAATCGTCTTGCTTATGATGAAGCCGGTCCCGAGGTTATGTGTATCGGTACCTCCACATGCCAGTGTAAACCCGTTGGTTTCGATTACTTGATGTGGGCGTCGGACTTCCTGAAGCGCGACGATGTCCGTTTTATATTGTTTCGCGTTTTCTACGACCGTTTGTATCGCGCCTGGTTTATATAACGTTCGAACATTCCACGTTCCGACGCGTACATCCCGCTTTTTCCGTTTTCCATACGTCTTCTTTTTGCCGAGTCGGTGTTTTCTTGATGATTTGTTCCCTTCAATTCAATTTGATATATAATGAACACAAAATGATAGCTATGAGCTTAAGTCGTAAGAACACTGAATTCCATTTGATAAACTAGTTAATGATTTAGTCTATGCACATTAGGTAATTGTTATGAACTTAAGGCGTGAGAACACTGGATTCAATTTGATAAAACGGTTTATTTGAAACTGACTCGTGCGCGTCGCAGATGGTGGCGAAACTAGACCCGACTGTGATGGTGGTTGATTTCCGACTAACTATCGACGTTTTACGTGGAGGGCGCGACTTGTCTCTACGGAATCCAAAATGGGATTTATTAAATTCCTTCGAGACGACAGAATACTAATTTTCATCCATCGCTTCAGGATGATCTTCCACACATTGGTCACGGTGAGGATGTGGACGCACACGGATCTGGTTGCTTCGCACGCTCATGCTGTGTGTCCATGACCATGCGAACCGTGGATATTTGAATTCCATAAAAGGAAATGTTAAACGAGCTGCCTTCAGCTGGGCACGCTATCATGACAGGGAATGCTGATCGTGAACATATCGCCGGCGTCTTCAAAGGGTCGGTTTGTCATGTGCGCATTTATACTAATGCAACACTCGATTTCTGCTGTGCATTCTTGTTCGAAAGATCGACCGATGGGTCTGTGGATGTGACTTGCCATGCACGTGTGTGGAAAAATTCTTTCTTATTTGTGTGCATGGACAAGTTCGAGGATTTTTGGTGGTTATGTAGTGTCGTAACCGAATTGAATTTCAGTGGCATGCTTATTGATGCCAATGCATTTGCTTGTCGATAGGTTTGGCGACCGATATGGTCGCAGCAAAGAAGTAAAGCAAGAATATCTCCTGCTTGTGTGCTGTAGGATTCGACAAGGGATATAGGCGCCGATATGATTTGGGTTTATATCGGTTGTTTTGTGTTACGACCGAATTGCTTTTTAGGCACATGATGCGTTTCATGCCATCATGCCCTTGGGGAAAATGTCTCTTGGTGCATATGCTATTGAATTAGCGAAAATATGGCTTAGGTGGTTAGGAGACATTTTAAGCAGATAACTGAAAGGTGAGTAAATACTTTCCTGGGTTTATGTGGTTTAGTTTGAAGTTTTTGCATGCTTAATTGCAAGGTAAGTAATGGCGTTCAAATGGAGCTGCCATAATACTTGTTTTTATAGGTTTTTAGTACTCTAGGAAGGTCTTTCTTACTAACTGACGTGGATGTAACTAGTGGCGTTCAATGGAACCGCCACACATGTATCTTGATGTAATTTGATATACCAGAAGTAGATGGTATTATCTAATCAACTGATTGATTGATTCTTATTACTTGGTGAGAAACTCCCAACTGTTTTGTAAGTTCTTCTTGAGTTTGACATGGATTTTCATGGAGTTAAACTTGAAGTTATTCGCCGTCAAATGTTGTTACTGCACTTCGATGGAGCATCCTCAAGGCTAAAATTTCGTTCACGATACCTTGCAACCCACTTTTTTACTGTTGAATGACTCACAGAATGTTCACCCAAAATCGAATTAATCAATTGCATAGCTTGAGCGGCTTTGTTTTTTTTTCAATTTGAAAACAGAATAGAATGCAATGATGTAAATATTGCTTATTGACATCGTTCTCTTATACAACTGATGCTCACGGAGTGACAGCTTGTAAATGACTAAAACTTAGTTATAAAAACAGCAATGACTGAACTACGTACATCCTAAATGGCGAGTGAATTGGATGCGTTCACTATATTTTTAATGCAACCAACTTCAGAGCCAAGTTTCTACTTGCGCACCTATTATATGAATGTGAAAAAACATCACTTAATGTTAATTATGGGGTGTTGCCATCTGAAACTTAAATAATTTTAATACGAGGGTTGTATGATAAACACCTGACCTAACCCAGATTTGACGCTGATGGTGTTTAAAAGTGGAATTTTTTTAAACATAATCAATAACCATAATTACTGCCAAGTTTCTGTGTGTTTTACTGTGTGAATGATGGCGATTTAAATGGAACTACTTTTGTGATTGTAAAACTGTTTTATTTTGTCAATTAATGGCTCGGCTCTTTTTTAAATGTGAACTTTTTTTTATATATACCTCGAACCTATTTTGAAAGTATAATTTACTTAGGACAGTTGAAAAAGTCAGTATTATATTTACTTATTGTCTTCCTCTTTTTCCGGCACAGATTGTTCCCCGAAACCTTCCTTTGCACGCACGCTGTGTAAAAAGGTGGTCAGAGGTAACTCTAAGCAATAAGGAGTTTTTGGAGCAGGGATGAAAATGTATGAAGATAATTATAAAGAAAAGAGCGTAACTAGCAAAAGAATGGACATCACTGATAACCCCATCGTGTGCACTTTTTCATTTTAGTTGAATTGACCTCTTCATTTCCATAGGACATTACCAATATTTTCAGTATTCCTGGCAAGAAGATGGAAACCGATCTCGGTTCGTAATTAGCAAAGAGACGAATGAGTCTGGTGGAACATAAAGAAGTAATTTACTAAGTTCAAGTCGTAAATCATTTTTAGGGACGTAAATAATGTTTCCCAAATTGACAGTCATTATGATGGTACTGAAAATGACAATAATTTGTGATTGCCTCCAGCGAATCCAGTGTGGATCTATTTATGCTCACTTAAGTTACACCCTAATGATAATAACGCCAACCAAATTCAAAACGTCAGGAATATTAAGCACCCAACAATAAACAGCGTCACCTGAAGAGTTTGTTTATGTGAAATAAGTAGCCTTTATCCCAAACAAATTAATTCAGTTAATTACTCAGCGATTGTAATAGTGTAGCTATTGTTGCTCGGCGCTTGATTGTCACGTCTCTTCCTTTTAATTGTGTGTAATGTAGTAAATGATTTTTCATTTAATTGGGCATGTTATAATCTCGTGTTCACATTGTTATGGTCAACAATTATACAATATCAACGGCATATAAACGATGAGTTAATGAGTCATTTACTTTTCATTGCAGTACCGCATTCAACTGGAGTAAAAAAATATGTGATATGGTGTTTGATTTGCGGAGGTGCATCCTGCATACTTGGAATACTCTTCCTTTGCGTTTACTTCATGCTGCATTCCCATAATATCATTGTGGGGGATTTCGAGACCGTACCAACATTTGTACCTGCAACTTTGGTAAGTACATCCTTTTTAGCATGCACTCGACCTTGTAATTCCCTTCAGTTGTAATTTAATTATTACTTGTGGGCTCACATGAATTTCAGGTTGAAAAATAAATACATTTATTGGGAGGAATATATATTTCATGCGCTACTGAATGATATTTAAAGAAATTTAAGTAACATAGATCAGGGAAATTGACTTTTTTACGTTAAATTCCGCATTTATTTTAGACAAAAAATTATTACATATATGACTTAAAACTAAATGCTGTCCTATTTACAGTCATTTTTCTTAATTAACTGACTGGTTTTTCACAAGGACCCTGAATTGTACAGTCTTTTCGGCGTAAAATGTTTTCCCAATATATATATATATATATATATATATATATATATATATATATATATATATATATATATATATATATATATATATATATTTCTTTTTTTTTTTCTATTTTGTTTATTATTAGATCTCTCTCGGGAGAGGCGAACCTATAACGCCGAGTGGGCGCCCCGAGATGCCATCAAATAACTGTTGCAGTTCTTTTTGAATAGTTGCAGGTTGTAACGCTCCGGGAAGACTCGCGTGGGAAGGGAGTTCCACAACTTCCCCGCTCTGTAACGGAACGAGTTCTGATGCAGGGATGTTCGCACCGTCGGGAGATGAACCACAAACGGGTGCGATCCGTCGGATTGTCTTGTGGAGCGCACATGAGCCAAATTGCGTGGAACAATACCAAGAATCTCCGAAGAACAGCACCCATGATAATATCTGTAAAACAGACAGAGGTCGGCTACGCGCCTTCGATGTGTTAGCGACTGTTGTCCCGACGTCAGTGCCAAGTCCCCGATCAGCCGGATCGCTCGTCTCTGTATGCTCTCAAGTAGGTCAAGGGTATGTTTAGGCGCCGAGCTCCAAACATGAGAGCAATATTCGAGCGCGGGTCTAATTTGAGATTTATATAGGAGAAGAAGTTGGGCCGGAGTAAAATATTTCTTGGCTCTAAAAAGATAGCTCAGTTTTCCTGAGGCTGACCTGGCAATACTCGACACGGGTTCATGCCATGATAAATTCCCACAGACCGTGACGCCGAGCAATTTCAAACTTTCCCCAGCCTCGATGGCCTGGCCATTCATCATCAGCTCTGGAACCGATGATCCAATTTTCTTTGTGAATGTTGTATACTGTATCTTCGCTGCATTGAAGTCGACGAGATTGGCCCTTCCCCACTTCAGGACCTTACCTAGATCCTGATTCAGAGAGTCAATCTGCGTACATCTCAGCTGATGCGACGCGGATGCACCAATCGGCCGAATACTCGAAATGAAGAAAACAGGTGTACTATCATCCGCAAAACTGAACACTTTGTTATCCGTTGTCTCCAAGAAATCATTTATGTGAAGCAAGAATAAGGTTGGAGCCGAAATAGAACCCCGGGGTACCCCCGAATTAACAAGATACAGATCTGAACACTCGCCGTTCACAACAACCCGGATCGATCGATTCTCGAGGAAGCTCCTCGTCCAGTCGCAAAGCTGTTGGGAAAGTCCATATGAACGAAGTTTGCTCAGCAATGCCCCGTGCCAGACGCGGTCAAAAGCCTTGGAGGTATCCAATGCGACCGCCCTTGACTCACCATTCCGTTCAATCGCAGATGTCCATATATCGGTTATAAGTGTCAAAAGGTCTCCCGTGGACCGCCTGCCACGGAATCCGCATTGACGGTCATTCAGAAGTCCGTTGTACTCCAAATACTTAACTAACTCTGTATTGATGACTTTTTCCATTACCTTAGATAAAATAGACAGTAATGCTATCGGACGGTAATTTTGTGGGGGACACTTTTTTCCCGTCTTTGGGATTGGCTGAACTCGACCGACTTTCCAGCAGGCAGGACAGGTCCTCCATGCATAAGATAAGCGGAAGAGTCTGCCAAGAACCGTTGATAGTTCTGGAGCACAGTTGTTAAGGACTATTGCTGGTATTCCGTCCGGGCCGGTTGCCTTCCTACAATCCAGATCACGTAGAATGCGTTGAATAATGCGCGGACGAAATCCCACAACCCGCATCGAAGACCGTACCGGCGGAATCACAGGTGACTCCAAAAGAACGGGATCGAGGTTTGAATCCGCGGAAAATAAATTCGCGAACACATTAGCTTTATCCTTTGAATTCGTGACTAAACGTCCCGCTGTCTGTCTCCAGCGGAAGGAATGAGGAGGATGCGAAGTTACTGCTGACAGCTTTTGCCGTTGACCAGAAGGAGCGCGAACCAGTTGGGCACCGAATGAGCTTATTGATCATCCTGTCGTTGTGAGCCTTCTTCGCGGTATCAATAGCCTGGTTGCACGCGCTTCTGATTGTAACAAAATTCGTTCTGTTAACATCGGTGGGATTGGAGCGCCATTGCTTAAAAGCTCTATTTTTTGCCGCTGTAATCAGCTCGCATTTTTTGTCAAACCAAGGTTTATCAGGCGAAGTTCGTTTGATGGAATGAGGAATATACATCTCCATCCCCAGAACAGTAATCTCTGATACCGACTTCGCGCAAGCGTTACCATCGGAGTTTCCGAAGCACACCTCGGACCATGGAAAGGATGCGAAGAAATCCCACAAATCGTCCGAGTTAGCAGGCCCATACTTCCATAGATGGCGAAGCTGCTTAGGTCGGTTATTCGCTTGATATGCAAGGGCTTGCGCGACAGATACCAAGCAGCGGTCTAAGTTTCCCAGTGGCGCAGAAACCTCTACGGTATAAATACTCGGTTCGGATGTCAAAAACAGATCCAGGGTGTTCGGATAATCGCCTCGGGCATCCGGCACTCGCGTTGGGTCCCCCACGAGTTGAGTCAAGTTGTAGCTTAGAGCAAACATCTCCGCTAGCCTCCCAGCCTCGTCGGTTCTGTTAGAATGTACCAACCAGCGGGAATTGTGCACATCAAAATCGCCAAGGACAACAATTTCAGAAGCTGGGTGGTTGATCTGTATGCAGTCGACGGTGTGTGAAAGATGTTCGAAAAATGTCGCCGGTCGATCGTCATTCGGGGAGCGGTAAAGACAACAAAGAAATTTAACGGAATTCCTCAGCACGACCCTCAACCATATGATGTCCATATTATTGGGTTCCACCGCTTCCATCCTCTGGCAAGCCAGATCGGACCATGCGAAGACGCAGACTCCGCCCTTAAAACGGAATCTCGAATGTAAGTCGTATCCTGAGCAACGAAGATATGTCGAATCAGTTGACGAATCGACCTGGGTCTCAGTTAGGGCAAGGATATCAGGTTTCGTTGTTTGCAAATATTGGTGGACGGTGTTTACATTCGTATTGGTGAAACCGATGCCCCTGATGTTACAAAATGCCGTCACCAGTCGAGCGTGGGCAGAGCCTGGAGAGCGAGCCCGGTTATGCGATGACGAACCTCTTAAAGTTCCGTTATTTATCATGATATCTGCATGATGTTCGCCCTGCCATAGTCCCCCCGGAGATCCGAATGGGAGACTATTTTACCTCCGGAATTCTTTATATCAGAAGGCACCATCATGACTTATCTCCGTGTCAGTCCGGGCCATCAGCCACACATCCAAGACACCGTCGAAGATTTCTTTCGCCGATATCGCGGAATGTACAGCGTGACGGGGTGGTATCTCACCTTGAGACCGACTACCACCTAACCAACCTTTTCTCGAACCGGTCCATCAGCCAAGCGCCGAAAGATGGCCAGGGATTTCTCCCGACCATTTCACGGAGCCTAAAGCTTGATGGGGTGGTATTTCACCGGGCGCACAGAGCGTTGGGACCCCGGCTACCACTCTTGAGATTCATTTTGTATGAGGTCGTTCATGTCAAGGCTTCTGGTGGAATAAAGCCATTGGGACGTACCCGCTCATAATACATATTGTTTGGGTAATATGCACCAAAAATTAAATCGTTCAGCGAGCTCATTGATCTCGCAATATGCCCTCGGATCAGCTTGATCATAAATTTATCCACTCTTTTTATGTTGGCCCCACTGTACAACGCTTCATTGGGATAGTATGTTTTGTGATCGGATTCAAGAATCCGATGTAAGTTAAGACACGTCCTGAGGCATTGTCTCTCAAAAATCCGAATCCTTTCCATTAAGCTAGGTCCCACATTAAACCACCCTGGACATCCATATATGATCATCGGTCTGATTAGAGCCATGTACCATATAACTTTAACTCTCCTGTCAAGTTGACTACTATGAAACAGTCTTCTTGTCATAGCATAAGCTTTCTTTGCCCTGGCCAGCGCAGCCTCCACATGTTTGTTAAAATATAGATACTGAACCAGCCATATGCCCAAGTATTTGACTACATTTTTGGTTTCCAGTGTTTGTTCGTGGGGTCCCATAATAGCTAGCTTTCGCCAGTTTTTCCTGGTGTCTTTGGTAGCTTCAGCCAGTGGTGTTCTAAAGAGGATGGTTTCACAATTCTAGATATTGATTTTGAGTTTCCAATGGTCGCAGTATCCCTGAACATCAATGAAATCCCCTTGTAATAATCCGTTATTGATTTCAATTTTTGGTGCTGTTCTATATATTATCAGATCGTCTGCATACGCAATAGCCTGATAAAGAGACCTTATCAAGTCGCTAGTGTTGCAGACCTTTTTTTTATCTTGTAAGTAATGTTGGAGGTCACGTTGCCACTTTTGACGACGAATTTCCTTTCATTCAACATGTCGTATAGTATATACAGTAGTGGTTTCTGAATGCCTAGTCTCATTAGCTTGTAGTATAACCCCTCTAGCAACAGTGTCGAAGGCAGTCAAACAGGCACCTGTGTACTGTTTCAGGCTTTTATTCCACTGAATGTCTGAAACAAACTGGTTATTTGGAATAATGTTATTGTCCTCAACCCATTTAAGTAGAGCCTTGTTTAGAACCTTATCGAATACTTTACTGATACTCGGTAAGAAACTGATCGACCGTAGATTTGTTGGGTTTGTTCCGTCTTTCCCTTGTTTCGTAACGGTTGGATGATGACCGTTTTGCAACGTACTGGATAGTGTGCATTGTTAAACAAGACTGCATATACATGTATGTCCATTGCAATTGGAGGAAGATGTTTGAGTACGATATTGGGTACTCCATCGATTCCAACTGATTTCTTGTTTCTTAATGGTGCAAAGACGCCATGGATGTCTTCACTAGTGATCAAAAGACTGTTAGCGCTTTCGTCAGTGATCTCAGCATTTGCCGTATTTTCATTACTGAATTCGATAAACCTATGTCATTTCGAAGATGACGATAATTTAGTACAACTTTATCCTCCGAGTCATGGTTGAGGTGAATTACTTCATTTGCCTTGTACAGTACTTGAAAGATGGTCTCTACAACATTCACTTTTTCCAAGGGATCTGCAAACACAAAAACTTCATCATTTAGGATGGCGTTGCTTGTGTCTATGCCTATATTTGCCAGCATTCGTTGGTTTTCTTCAGTTCGTGGTATTTGGAGACACTGAATCTCGTTTTCATTACTCCGTCTAAATATTTTATTAATTTGCGGGAACATACTAGGGTTGTTGGATTTTACCACCCGAACTTTCTTGTTCCAGTATAAATTTGCTGATAGCCTATAGTTGGCTTTTATCAGCTGTTGGAGATTTTTTAATCTGGACTTCAGTGATATTATCTCCTGGTCGTGCCTATCAATAAATCGTCTGTACCCTAGTTTTAGTATACTTTTTTTTCTGTGGAGCGCGTTGATTGTGGCGTTTCGGTACACGTTCTTGTTGTCCGTAGGTGTGGTTTTTGGTATTGTTCTGTCCATAGTTTGTTTTATGGTGTCATCCATTTTTTGATGTATTTGGCGATGTCATCGTTGGATATGTTTCTGTTGGTAAGGGGGTTAATATCTGTTAAGCGAATTTCACTTGTTAAGGTTCTCGTGAAACGCGTCCATCGCATGCCCACATAGTTATAGGGTTACGGTATCATGCATTCATCGAGTTCCACAACTACGATTGGTGCTTTTATCACGATTGGTAATGCACAATGGTCGCTGTCATACTCAATCGTGGGTAAGCAGTTTATATTTTGTCTGTTAGTATGTGTATGTTTAAGTCGTGTGTCAATAAGCATAATATCTAGGAACGATCCCCCTCTGGGGAAGGAAGGATATTCTGTAGCTAGCAGGTCAGCCCTATATTCAATGTGATGTTGATCTAGCCAACCAGCTAGTTGATTTCCTCTCGTGTTGGATATGCTATTTCGCCAATTTGGGTGTTTAGCATTCAAATCGCCACCTACGATGTAATAGTTCCCTGCAGAGTGAAGTTATAAGCATCGGAAAAGAGTCTCTAGCTCCACTGTAAATTGATTTTGTTGATGTGCTACTTGTGCGTAGGCAGATATCACATACATCCCCCTTCCTTGTCGAAGGGACATGCGGATGATGCACGCTACAAGCACCCGAAATCTTTCCATCTCACCACTATATATTGCCTTATATTGAACTCCTTTTTTAACAAAGATTAGGGCTGGTCGAGCTTGAACTATTTGGCGTTCTATTTTTCGTTGTTGTGAAAGCTTTTTTTCCTGTATTTCGCGAAATTTAGGACAACCTCGATAATTAGCGGGATGTCCCTCGCTCTTACAAACTGCAAACTTTAGAAGAGATCTATCGTCTACCCATTTGTCCCATGTGACTATTTGATGTTTCAGGACAGTGATTTTCCTAAGTCGACCAATTTTGCTACCCGGGCCCAGCTGCACCAGGTAGAATGGTAATTTACGATTCTCCCGTCTAGCCCTAGCTGTATTGAAAGGTTTACCGCGATAAACTCAATATCATTAAAATCAAGGTCTCGTAGCGTTTGTAATAAAACTTCTGGTTCTGTTTCACGGTCGACGCCTCTTAGTAGAAATGTTATATTCCTTATTGCTTTCGGGGTGTACGTGTAAAATTCCGCGGTGGTTCTTTTTAGCAAATTTGTCTGTATGACAAACCTGTTCCCTGTCAGTCTTTTAATTGAAAAATCCTCTACAATTACTGCTCTGATTCGACCCGGTGTCAGAGAAGCGCCGTTATAATACAACCGGTATTCCTCTGGCTGCAAACCATTCAATGGGCACGGTGACGCGTAACACCCTGGATTAGAGGCGGTAGATCTTTGTGTGTTACTCCTCGCTAGCCTGTCTGACATGGGTGGCCCTACTGGCAGCGTATGATTCCGTCAGCATAGCCTGAGTGATTCATCGTAGTTTAAGCTTCCGCACCACGCCTAGATTTCTACCAAGCGTATATATCCCCAGCTTGTTTATATAAATACATATATATATATATATATAAATATATATATATATATAAATAAATAAATAAATATATATATATATATATATAACTTAACACCAGCAGGCGGTGTGAACAACACCTGCACGCGCAAACCCCAAGGAATGAAAATGCTGACCAAGTGTCTGGTGCAATCGGACCACTTCGAGTCATTCCCACGACAGCGTACAACAGCAGAAGCTGAGTTAGGGAAAATTAGGCATTAACTATAAGCAATTGAGTTATTGTCAAGTTCAGTTTATAATTCAACTCGAAACGAAAAAGGGCAAGGCATTCTGCCTTGTGATCATTTTTTTGATTAATTGTGCAGTACTTTTATTAACTTATATATATATATATATATATATATATATATATATATATATATATATACATATATACATGTTATATATAAAGAACAATATATTCCACATGTTGGTTCGGGACTTTGGGATTTATAGATGTATGATTTAAAATAATTGTGAATAATAAATATTTTTACGACATCCCTTGCAATGCCGCCAATTAGTGCCAGGTCTCCATTTTACAGGAAAAAGTATATTGCATAAGCGGGTAATCAATTGAACTTGTATAGACAGACCGTGGCGGTTCCTTCGAACGCTACTACTCACCTTCCCATTAACCATGCAAAAACTTGCAACCTAGAGCATTCAAAACGATATAAAACAAGTATTGTGGCATACTTACCGTACAACCTATGATG
Source organism: Microdon myrmicae (assembly GCA_963931805.1). NCBI lineage: Eukaryota > Metazoa > Arthropoda > Insecta > Diptera > Syrphidae > Microdon > Microdon myrmicae. The sequence goes on along the minus strand of OZ007498.1, from coordinate 125,525,091 downwards.
AGGAAACAGTTTCCTTAAACACATGAAAAACATGTACTTACCTTCCATAGTTGTACCAATCTCTTCAGAAATGCTTTAGAACTATAATTGCGCTGATGCAAAATCCATCAGAAACAAATAAGTGTTTTTCCACAAGGGCATGGTTGCATTAAACGCATCATGTGCCTTAAAAACAATTTGGTTGCACTATCAAGCAACCAACATTAACCAAACCACATCAATGGGATATCTCCTAACGAGTCAGCCGCACACGCGCAGGAGATGTTTCTTCTTCTCCTTTTTATACATGCCCACATCGGTCGGTCATCCGACCGACAAATACATTAAGGCATACGGCTGACCGCCCAGGGTATGAAAGGAAAATATCCAGCAAGATTTCGACTACGTGGAGATGCCGCCAGGATGTGCACGATCAGCATAAATGCTGTACGCAGTCGCTGATCGTGTAAACACAAAATATTCGTCGAGATATTAGCACCAGCTGCAACCATGCCACTAATGTTCCCCTTGTGGATACGATTAATCCACGATCCGCATACTTGTGGATACACACGATGAGCAGCAGAGGTGATCATCGTGTGTGTGTTTCACCCCTTTTTTGCTGGACTAATGCAAGAAAGAGCATCCCTTATATGGTCACCGAAGCGATGGATGGAATTTTTGGTATTCTGTCGCTTCGGTTGAGATACTCAATCGTGATATGGATTCCGTTGAGGCAAGTCGGGCCTTCAAGATAAATATATTCATAGAGTCTGAACCCAACAACCATCGTGAACGAGTATACGAAATAAGTGAAGATAGTCCAAATCAGTTTTGTAAATTAACGGCGAGCTTTATTGAAGCTATTTTCTAATTCAGTTTGTATAACTTAATGCAGTGCTTCACGACCTTTAATTGTAACTTTTGTTGTGTTAAATACCTCCTATAACAATAGACACAGTGCACTTGAGATAAGTGAATATAGTCCAAATCAGTTTTGCAAATTAACGCCGAACTTTATTGAAGCTATTTCCTAATTCAGTTTGTATAAATTAATGCAGTGCTTCACGATTTTTTATTGGAGACAGTGTAAACCCCTTTTGAACGACGAAGCCATTTTATTTAGCAATCGTTTTCCATTTAGTTACATTTTTTTTTTTATATTAAAAGAATAAAAATGTATAAATACATCAAATGAAGATGAATCGCTGGCGTTTGCTTTACTAACAAATATTAACCACACCATTCGGCGAAGCAGAACGGACTTGGGAAGTCTCGGGGAACCTATGTCAGGCCGACACCTAACCGAGACCAAAAATACACCCATAAGACTACCACCCCGTTAATCGATGAGACTTAATGATAGTGAATAATAATAATAATTACAATAACAATTCCCTTAAGGAATGCATATAAAACAAGGTTAAAAAATCGGCTTGTAGAAAGGACACATGTTAGAGCACATTTTATAAGGCGTACACCTTATTTGATGGATTGACACAGCATTGGTGTAATTGTCAGGACGCCATAATTGTTATATAAATCAACATTTTAAATTGTTCTCTTTCATAATCCATTGGCAGGATTTTTCTGACATAGCCATACAATCCAAATTGAATTTAAGTTCCAAGAATTTCTGGAAATTTTAATAAAGAGAACTTACCACCTTGCCATTCGCCCGATCACTTCATTGTACTCATAACAACCTCCAAAATGCATTAATGAATTCACAACATGTACGCAGTATAATATATGGCTCTGCCAAAGATTTGTAATATACCACATCATTTTCCATGTGGAAAATGAAGCAACATTTTGGTTAAACGGAGTATATAAAAACGCAAACCAAAAAAAGAAGCTCGTTTAAGGTATTTTTGTTGTAAGTACGCTTTGCCCCACTCATAATTTATCACACACACACCCATAGGAGAAGCATTTGTGTCTTCCTTCATTCTAACCATGGCCTAGAAAAGTTTCTATTGTTGCTCCGTCAGCAGGAAAAAATCAAAAAAGTAAATCCGCATTTTATCCCCATGGGAAAAACAATGTGACGTAAAAGGGAAGGGAGTGAGTGAGTGAGGTCGCAAAAAACAATAGTTAAAGTGCGTTCGATTTTTCCTTGTTGTTTTTTTGTTTGTTTGTTTAATAAACAAGGAACAAAGCACATGAAACACTGGTCTTGTGATCGAACAAGAGTCCTTTTCAATTCTTTTCTTTCAAAAAGCAGTCTACTGAAACCACATGTAGCCCCATGTAAAGCTCCGGATGAATTGATGGGGTTTCACCCTGTAAGGACCACATCCTATCTATCGCTGGATACAAGCAGTAAAAGTTCTTGTGTATGTCTCACTTGAGATATAAAAAAGTTGTACGAAAAACCAAGAAGACCACCATCCTTAGAAAACATTCAATTGGAGTTTGTTTTATTGACTACGGAGGAAATGTATAAAAGCTGTACAGGGCGGGCGAAATAAATGTTCTAATTAGAGAAAACTTGCGAAACCTGGAAAAAGAGGATGAAGGAGAGAGATTCATCCCATGGTGTGACTCCAATTTTACCTTGGATTGGTTGTAGTGAAATTTTCACCAGATTTACCGAGTTCAAGTCATTTTTGAGAAACCTGTTCACACTAGCGCCTGATAGTTCGTAATTATGCTGTTAAATGTCTCTTTTCGTTTAGGTAAGGAATGACAGAAGGGCTTTAAATTGAGCAATTATTTACCATCCTTTCAACGCCGACCTTATTCGAATTTAGTTCGGTTGGGCAGATGCGGGAATAACTGTTCTCTTCAGAGATAGCCTTTAGGTAGAATTTCCTTCTCTAGAATTATTATTATCATTCCCTCGAGCAGTGTGGGGTGAAAATTTTGTTCTTATAGAGGTACTACAGGGAAAGCAGATCCTGCCTTGCTGAATAACCCAACGGGGACCACGATTGCTACCTACATAACATTTACCTTCGTTTTGCATTAACGTTAAGGCATTCCCTAATGTACAATAGCGTGAGCGTCTTTTCTGCCGTTCTGTGACCAGTAGATGTGTTGTTTACACCGTTCGGATTTACAGCCTTAAGCTGGTATATGGAAGGATTTTTGCCCTCCTTGATTGCTTTAATATAAATCTACTCTAGATAGAGAATATTTTATATGTATGGGTATTTGCTTTAATTTATCGCTGTAGGCTTTGCGTTCGGAAATTTTTTTTTCTTTACCACATAGCTCTAGGACTCCCCTGTTGTTTAATTAATAATTCAAAATGGGAAATTGAAATGAAAAGGATGCGTGAGTTAGTAATTATATAGGCCAGAGAATTTATTCAAGAACGAGGTAATGAAATGAAATATTTATTAAATCATTTTGATTACGGAAGCTCTGTGAGAAACACTATTGAATGTCGATTCATATTTATATCGCTGTAGGCGGTAAACTTGGGGCATATTTTCGGCTATATTAAGCAATTAGCATTATTTATATGAAAGGCTTCCAATTTGTATACGCCGTTATCACGGTTTAAAAATATTTTTTGGATGATTAATGATGCTTATTGACCCATATATTAAATGAATCAACCAACAAGTTAAATATTCTATGACGGAATAACAGAGAATCAAAATGAATTGAGGAAGTTGTTAGTGAAAATTCCTTTTACAATTCCCTAGTGAGAATTCCTAGGAAAGCTTGCTAAATCAAATATTCTACATTTATTGGGATTTAGAATTAATATGGACATGTATTCGGTGTGACAATAAGTCCTCGGTGATGGTTGAAACTATTAGGTTATTAGAAGAGTACTTTCGTATGTTTTCTTGACGACGGAGCGATTAGCTTAAAACGGTGGAGTGGGGAACTAACGAAGGTGGAGAGACGGTGGTGAAAGTGGCAACAGAGGGTAAGATGAGGATAGGCCGGAGGCTGTGGTGTGAGCATAAGAACCGTTTGTAAGAGTGTAGTCGGTGAGCGGACTGGGGTCAGGAGTAAGAGTGGAGATGACGTTTTTAGAGCGGTAGAGGTGGGATTGAACTCAAAGAAGGAGGGGTAAGACATTACCCACCGCAAAATTCGCGAAATGGGTTCATTAGAGCCGTAAGAAGTCTGATGGGCGGGCAACTAGAAGGGACGAGGTGTTACACGCAACGCCTACCCTCCCCTAATACTCACCCTTTTTTGGGGGCCACCCCCCACCATTAACAGGATTCACCTTCATGTGAAGCACCATATGTTGATTAATGCAAATCAACATATCCAACCCAATGAGTACCTGTAAAAGTGCATTAGCTACAAAATGCATATACGGGCAAATCATGGAATCCAGATACCACATCTGGGAAAAATTCATGACGGCACAAAGAAAATAATGTGCTGCTCAAAACAGAGAATAATTCTATGGTAACGAAGCAATAAAGTATACAAAATATCTTTGCCATCGTTGACCATAAATGAACACTTGTGTAAATACAAGATTCTAAATTGTATACACGCATCCACACAATCAGATCTCGCAGATCATAAACATTTTCAATGTTTATTATTTTCAAGAAATTTACTGCAAAGCATACCTCATGGGTATCAAAAAGGATCTATTGTGAGTAAACAATGGATGGATGTATATTTCGGTCTACACGACCGAAAGAGAGATAAGGGTGTCGATGTATGAACGTCGTCCGGTTTGGACATTCATAAATTAGAAGAGTCTGAAGTCAAACCATCGTCCACAACGGACTTCAAATATAAAACCCGTCGCGTTGTATATTTGATATTCAAAAATAGAGTCGAATACCAATCGTTGTCCTGGACGGACGTAAATATAAAGCCGATCGCGTTTCAAAAGTCGCGGCGAGTAACTCTTTGCGCTTACCGTACGACTTCCTCGAGTGCCTTTCGCGGAAAATAATATATGTAAAAACATCGGGCTCAAAAAAGTGAACAATAATTCGAATCTTTTGGATACGCTTGCTAAATCCGATTCAGTGTCAGTGTTGTGTTCTCGCAAATTCCAAACATAAAAAGGATTGTGTTACAAAACTGAATTTTGTGAATGTGTTTAAAAGTAATTAATAAATTAAAACAAAAACAAAGTACGTTTGATTGCTCTGTGTGTGTTATTGTTGGCATTCTCTCAGCGCGAGTGTGAGTTTTCGTTCTCTGTGTGTGCAGTGCAGATTTAAATATACAAACTTCTTTAACAGAGGGTTTCGCAGGTTTCGGGGTTAGTGTAAATGTGGACGAGAATAGGCTTGGGCAGTTGATTGAACCTGAGAGAAGACGGTGGATGAAGAGGATATCGGCTTAAATTCTACGCTCTTCAGGTGTGTTAAGGTGTAGGTGGCTTGTGTATGGGGGTAAAATCAGAGGATTTTTCCAATTCAATCCTCGGAGGGTAAAACGCCAAAACCGACATTGCATGCTCACGATCTTGCGAATATGGGCCGAGTAGTGAGGAGACCAGTCCTGCCTAACATATTCAAGAAGGAAGACAGACAAAGAGTATATAGAGCGATCGGGAAGCGTAGGGATTAAAGAATTCTTTCGACCAGCGTTTCACAAAACTAAGGGCAGAGTTGGCCTTGAGGATAATATCATCAATATGTTGAATTACATTCTTCAAAGGGGCCTCGGTCGGTGTAACCAACTGCACAACATTTTGTAGAGGAGCAACAAAGTTGACACCAAAGTTAAGCTTCTCTGCTATAAGCAGCTAATCTGTTCTGGAATACCGTGCGCCTTTCCCATATGGTCCTGTATATCTTCGGCTCAAATGGAAAGACTTCGAGTTTTCGAAAGAAACCTGTTTTCTTTTTCAGACACCTCGAGACCGAGCCCAATATCGCCACTGATGTGGGTGATTCTGGTTATCGCAAGATGACCAGAAGCCAGAGACAAGATGAGGGACACATTTGTCCTTGTCTTCCTAAAGTCGGGCTCTTGCCACTCCCTTTTCTTTTGTGATTCGAGGATCAGTCTCTAGGTTGGCGTCCAACATTTAAGGACGCCAATCATTTAAAATAAATATACAATATACTAAATCAATAAAATCCAAAACTAAAGTATTTTTATTGGATTTGGTCGAATTTCGGCTCTCTTTTTTTCTGCAATCGGTCGTCACTCTTTCCGGAGGCCCCGGAAGCGCGGTGGCGACCACAACGAGCCTTCTCAGAAGCGGTCTATTAAAGAGATCCCTCGTACTTTTAAGGACAAGGAGACAGGCTCCCTGAGAGAAAGGCTACAACAAAAAATGGTGGCAGCAGTGGGATATTACAAACATCCCCTACCAGAGAAGGAGCCTTAAAGCATAATTCTAACACAGTACCTTTTAAATGAATGTGGGAAAGTTTTCATACTCTTGGGGTAGACTAATATAGGTAGGGATTTTTTCAATTTTAATCTCCATGGGCTCAGCTTTTGATTGCTGTTGGTCTTTTTCCTTTTTCATTTAATAACATTCTTTGTCCATAGCATCGTTTTTCTTAGCATTTCTTCTCTTACAGGTTGGTCAGAGTTGTTTGATTTAATAGATAATTTACCTGGGTTCGATGAAAATCTCTTCTCCTTACTATTCGCCCTTGTTTTACTTGTGTTTGGGAAGATGAATTTACTCAAGGAATATTTCACTTGGACATCAGCCACGAATTGAGAAGGCAAAAACGTACGAAACCTAATAAATTAACATGTTAAAATCTAACATATTGAAATCGATTGGGAGCTGAACACTGGTCCAGTAAAACCTCAAACAATTTACTTAAGTCAACTAAATTCAGTACAATTCAAATATAGTATAAAATTAAATTGTTGTACTATTCAATTTTTAATTATTAATTGTACGAGGGCAGTTTGATAAGTCAATGACTTTTTGAATATAAACATATTTTTTTATGCAAATAAACATTTTATTTCTCAACAGGGTCACCGTTGAGCTCGATACATTTAGTCCAGCGTTTTTCAAATTTGTTTATTCCTTCCAAATAATAGGTTTCCTCATGACCCTCAAAATAGGCGTTAGTCCCTGTGATGACCTCTTCATTCGACGCAAATCTCTTACCACCTAGCCATTTCTTCTTCAGGTTTGGAAACAGGAAATACCAATTGCGGAATAATACAATGTGTTTTTAATTGTGGTTTGATTTGAAGCCACCGTAACACTCCCTCCACATTGACGTAGTCACGAAAATGCCAAGTCATGTGGTTGGTTCTTTATCTTTTTCTCACACATCATTAATGAGCATTTTTCATTTCATTTTCATTTTTACAACATTTTTTATTTTTCTTTTTATATTCTTAATTTCTAAACTAAAGGCTAGACAAAAAATGCTTAAATTCTAGCTTAATTATCTTATATAATAACTTACTGGTCCTTCGCAGACGCTCTAAGCTAAACATTGCTTAACATTTGTATAATTTGCCTTTCGGCGACAGAACTTTGTGGCAATACTTATAATTATTTGAGACAAAGAAAAATTTGAAAAACTTTGTCAATTTTTTTTTTGTTTTTTTTTCTTAAAATTTAACTTACCATCCAGACGGTATCAAAGGCTTTCTCCAAGTCGATCAGACAGGCACCTGTGCATTGGTTCCTACATTTATTCCATTGTATGTCGGAGACCAGTTTAGCTGCGGCATGTGTGGTTTCATGACCCGCCTTAAAGCCAAACTGGTTATTTGGAATAATGCTGTTGTCTTCTACCCATTTTAGCAGAGCTTTGTTAATGGTTTTTTCAAATACTTTACTGATGCTTGGGAGAAAACTTATCGAACGCATGTTCATTGGGTTTGTGCAGTCTTTGCCCTTTTTTGCGATGGGCTGAATGATGGCCGTTTTCCAACGCGCGGGATAATATGCATTATTCAACGCGTTGTTATTAATGAGCATTTTTACAACATTATGCATAAACTACTGCATATAAATACCTCTCGGAATTTGGTTATAGCATTTAAAATTCAAATCAATTGCATCGCTTTCAAAGTAATCGCCGTCGTAACAATATACTTATGCGCCGTTTGTTTCAATCTTCGAAATCAATTTTCAGAATACCTTCCAAAACACACAGCAATTCGGATTTTATCTGCTCTATTGTACCAAAATGATGTCCTCGGAAAAGTGTTTTGAGTTTAGGGAATGCCCAGAATTCACACGGTGCTAAATCAGATGAATACGGTTGTTATGGAACGATATTGGTTAACTTATCAGAGACAAACTTCCTATGAGTGACGATCTCTTCGAAAAAATGCAATTAGTTGAACTTATCGGGATATGACTCTTTTTACCATTTTCACGATGGTGTTCACTGGCCCAACGGAAATGCCAATACCCTCAGCAATGACTCTTATTGTCTAAAAATCATGTATTATTTATTATTATTATTAGTTTTTTTTTTTTTTGTTGACAAGCAAAATAAAAAAAAAACGAAACAAAACGGACAAACATAAACAAGGAATACAAATAAAAATAGAAAACATAAAATATTAAAAATTATAATTAAATTAAACAAAAATCAAAAACAAAAATAATTGGGAATTGGGGAAAGGGGGACAGAAAGCGATGCGCCTGAAAGGCATACTATGTTTGCGGACGTATAGTCCTTACTTTTTTTGATTGATTGAAGGCGGAACCGCCATTTTTATTTAGCTTAATGCAAGCTTAAAACTAACTTAACATAAAAACCTCACAGAGTATCTTAAAATCCAGAGTAGTGGTTAACACGTTATTGAATTTTCATCATTCTTCATCACTGATCCACCACCAGTTGAGATGGGATCGATCTTTTATTGATTTATCTCTTTCACCGATCACCATAATAAAACGCAGGCGATCTGGAAAATTAGAGATATCGTTATCGTGGAGAATTCGTTTATCCCTGGCACCACGGAAAGCGTGGTAAATAATAGGGACTCCGCGTTTGTCTTGGATAAGTTGTTGCAGTTCCGCAACGTATATCTTATACCAGTTGGAAAAACCTACCACATGGAACACCACCTATTGCGGAATAGACAAAAGCAAAATTGTCTATTCATGTGACGTTTTATATGTTACTGTTTGCACACAGTTGCTTGTTTTACTGTTTTCATCAACAGTATGTTTTTTAACGTAAAAAATTGGAATTTGTATACGGTGCCTCCAGCACATGTGCTTTTTATGTAAGATAACATTTTTGTGAGACAGTTGGTGCTATTTTTTCTTGTTAACGTGCTTTAAAATCGGAAATAAATGCTGAATTAATATGTTGGTAAATGTGTTTAATTATTATAAAATTCAATGTCAGTTAATTACTGCCCAATGCGGCTGTTCTAATCGACGGGCTACAACGCCAATATTTTGCTGTTCTGCTCGAGACGCAGAAATAACCCCCTTTTTGCTGTTTCCCAGTTGGCGAACCATCGGCAACAACGGAGTTGCGGTTTCCAGCTGGCGAAACATAAGTCCTTTTTTATCCAAGAAAGGAAACGCTTCTGGATGGATGAACCCATTCTAGAGAGTACTCTCCATATACATATCATTGGGATAGAATGCTCCGGAAATGAGATCATTTTCACTGCACATTGCCCTTGTTGTGTGACCGCGAATAATCTTGATAATGAAGTTATCTATTCTGTTTAGTCCTGATTTGTCATACAGGACTTTATTGGGATAGTATTTCTTATACTGCGAGTCTGGGGTTCTATACATCGCGAGGCATAAACGCAAACACTGCCTCTCGAACACCCGAAACTTCTCCATGTATAATGGGGATATGTTGTACCATACCGGGCAGCCATACACCAATATTGGTCGGATGAATGGTGAGTATGAAATTATTTTCACCTTGGGGTCCAGCAGACTACTACGGAAGAGTCTTCGTGTCATTGCATATGCGTTTTTAGCTGCTGTAAGAGCAGCTTCTGTATGCTTATCAAAGTAAAGATACTGATCAAGCCAGATTCCAAGGTATCTGACTACAGTTTTTACTTGTAGGGGAAGATTATTACTTCCTCTAATGGAAAATGTTTTCCAATTCCGTTTTTTATCCCTTGATGCACTGGACAGTGGCGTTCTGAAAAGGATAGTCTCTGTGTTCTGGAAATTTATTTTTAATTTCCAGTCGTCGCAAAAACGTTTGATTTTGTTGAAATCATTTTCCAGATGTCTGTTGATAACATCAATTTTCCTCGAGATCTATACACCACAATGTCGTCGGCATACGCAATTACATGGTTGAGAGAACCCACTAGATCACTAGTGTAAATGTTAAATAAAATGGGAAAATTGACTGCTCCCTGTTGTAGACCGTTTTTGATGTGGAAAGTCTTGTTAGAGATTATATCTCCACATTTCACCACGAATTGTTTACTCATTATCATATTGTAGGTAATGTATAATACATTTTCGGGCATACCTAGCTTTGATAACTTATACACAAGCCCTTCTAACCATACGGTGTCGAAAGCCTCTTCAAAGTCAACCAAACAGGCCCTTGTACATTGTCGCTTCGCCTTGTTCCACTGTATGTCGGAAACAAGTTTTGTCACAGCATGAACTGTGTCATGTTACGATCGGAAACCAAACTGGTTGTTCGGAATAATACAATTTTCCTCACGCCAGTTAGTCAATGCTTTATTTATAATTTTCTCGAATACCTTGCTGATGTTCGGAAGCAAACTAATCGAGCGAAGGTTGGATTGCTCCTGTCCTTGCCTTGGAGATGGGGTGGACTACTGCAGATTTCCATTGGGTTGGATAATATGCATTTTTTAGAGCTTTATTGAACAAAATAGTGTAAACCTTCAATACTTCAAGAGGTAAAGGCTTTGGAACAATGTTTGGAGCACTATCTATTCCAGAAGATTTTTTGTTCTTAATCCATCTAAGAATGTCCGTCAGTTCATCCTTGTGTACATATATACTAGTGTTTAGATTTCTAAGCGAGGAATCCACTCTATTATTTTCACTAAAGATAGTGAAACTTCGACTTAAGAGACGCCAATTGTTAAGTTCATTGCGTAGCGAAATATGTTTTTGGAGAGCCCTATTTTCCAGGACAAGGTTAGAATGAGCCGATTCGTTCAATCTACACACTGCTTCCAAACAAGCACCAATTGAGTTCGCCTTTTTTTGCGGATCCTCGACTCTTATGAACTCATCGTTAGAGTTGATGTGTTCCAGGGTAAGTCTTGCGTTCAGCAGAGTTTGACAATTCTCGGGAGTCCGCGGAACTCGCAGACATGGGATGTCATTATAATCTTTCCTTCGAAAGACTTTATTTATTTGTGGGAACATATTCGGTCCACTAACTTTAATGGCTTGAATTCTCTTGTTCCAGTCTTCATTAATTACTGATCTATAGTTGTCACGGACCAGTTTTTGAAGATTTTTAATTAATGACTTAATTGTTTTTATTTCCTGGCTATTTGGATCGCTGAATTGTCTGTAGAGCAGTTTTAACGTAGAGAGCAGACTACACTTTTGCCTATACAGCTCGTCGATCGTTGCGTTTCTGTACCGGTTTGTATGGTGTGGCGGTTGAAGAAGTATTATTGCCAACGTATGGCACGGTTTCACTTTTTTCCCCACGATGTTGCTCCGACGAATATCCACAAAAATCCAGGAAGGGAAATAAAAATTCACTGTTGTTGTTATGGCTGTCGCGTCGTGCGTAAACTAATAAGTTCACGCCATTATTATTATCTTTGTTTTCTTGTTTTCTTGTTATTCAGTACCTTTGTTATTAATTAGCATAGTTATATTCATTTTTTTTAATATTATTTGTTATTCATTGTTATAATTTATAATTAATTTGCATGTTTGGCAGCACTTGCCTTTTCGTTATTAGTTTGTCATTAGTTTTTGTTGCCATCGTTTTTTGTTGTCGTTTGTCATTATTATTATGAAAATGAGTAGAGTTTTTCGTTGTGAATTGTATTGAATCGTTAATGTATCGAATCGTTTCGTTTTCGTTGTAATAAAGTTTTCGTTTTCGTATGATTCATTTTGCAAGTTTAATTCGAGGTCGTATCGTTCGCCTTTTTCGACAAACCAGTCGGAAAGAAAACAATAACCTTGATGTTGTTTTTATTTAATTTTTTTAAAACGGGTTTATACGAAAACAATAACAAGAATTATATTTCACTAAACTTTCTTCAAAGAAATATGTTCGGTTGATTTAAAACAAATTTAAGGTTAACTCTCGACTTTGAGTGTGGGCGCTCACGTGATTGGAAACTCGACTGATGTGCACCGTTTGGTGGATGTTAAGCGGCTGTATGCGGAGAATATTTAATTTAAAATTTCGCGCAGCGGCGTGTCCGACTATTGTGATGAATGACAAGCGACTGATCTAATTAGGGCTGACATTTTGTATGCTATTTTTGCACACAGGACAACCAATAGAGATCACGCCTCTGCTCTCTCATTGTCACGCCCGTCGAAGTGTGGTGGATAATCGGTTAATTGATAATCGACGAACATGGGAGAATGAGAGAACAGAAACAAGATGTACGATGATCTCGGAGTGGGTTTGGTTGTGTGTGCTGGTATCAAATGCAGTTTCTGAGAATGACTACTGCCCTAGTGTTACGGCTGTAGTGATCTCAGAGTGCATTGAACTGTATGGAAACAGAATTATGGAGGAGAGGAAATGTAGCCAGTGCTATTCATCCGCGAAAAGAGATCATTGATCCCAAGCGAATGGATGATCTGAAGAAAAGCTGAAGTGACGGCAAATTGGCTAGGGTAATTTATCATGAAAACCAAACTTGAATAATTTGAAATTACCCCAGCCGTTGCATGGTTATGCAACAGTGTCGTTTGATTTTACTTGTTGTTGCTAACCGACATGATGTGATTTCCGATGGAATTCTCATGGGCTAGCTAAAATGGAGTTGCCGTATGGCAAAAAGGGTAGTTAAACTCAATTATGCATTACCTGCATAGGATAATGAGTTTAGCTATGCTTTATTTTACAGGTAAAATAGCTGAACGTTGGGATAGGGGATAATGTGACGCGCTGTAGGCGGTTGAAATTAAGTTGGAATTGTGGGTTGGTTCTCCGTGTAGTATAGAGAACCCGCACAATGGCTCTCGGATTGAGACACTCTTGGGATAGAACGATTCATTGTATTAGTAACAATGTTGTTCATCGTCGAAAGATAATGATCAATTTCGTCATTATGAAGATTTCTCTCAGTTTGTGGCTCGATGCCATTGGAGCGTAATTCTTTTATTTATAAGCCGATCAAAGCGCGACCAGTGTGCTTTTCCGAAATTAAAAGAATGTATCTGTTTATACAGCTCTAGTAGTGAATGTTCGTTTGGGACATATATTACAGCACTAAGTCCGTAATGATCGCTATCGTACTCGATTGTACGAAGAAAATTTCGAGTAGTTAGATCCGTATCCAATAATTGTATTCGCTCGTCCAGCAACAGTAAATCCAAGAAGGAATTTCCTCTTGGATATGACTGGGTACTTGTAGCGTACAATTCTAGTTTATATTCAATAGTGTTTGTTTGGCACCAGTCGAACAACACATTGCCTCTTGTGTTTGTGATACGGTTACCCCAAGCACTGTGCTTCGAATTGAGATCTCCCACCATAAAGAAATAATTATTTTCCGAGTCTAACTTGAGACTTTGGAAAAGGGAATCAAGTTAATTGATAAACTGTATATACTGTGGAGCTTCCGGAGCATAAGCAGAGATCACATATAGATGATGCCTTTGACTTTTCAAAGGAATATCTATAACGCAGGCTTCTAGTATCTGGAACTTGTCTCTACAGTAGACGACCTTGTGTTGACCATTTTTAACTAAGACAGCGAGCCCGCCCCCCTGAGTGGAATTTGGACGATCTCGTCTAATTACTTTATAATTTGGGTAGGCCAATTTGTGCCGTTGGTTTAGCTTAGTTTCGCTAGCCAACAGCACATCTGGGCGTTCGGCTTCTAGCAGATTATCCCTTCTTTCCATGTGGATTAGTGAATTGACATTCACTGCAATAATTTATAGGGTTAATTCAGCCGCAGTGAGTGTTATGATTACAGTGTGGGTTCGTCTGGAAACAGGGTCGAATAGATAATGTCCGTTCGAGCCACTTATTCCGTCAGTTTTTTCTTCGATCATTTCGAACTTTTTATCAAACGCAGCAAACTGTCCTTGTATGGACAGTAATATAGCTGTTATATCAGTTTGTTCCTCTGGAGTAGGCGTTTTAATGATATTGCGTGATTGTTCTAAGATTGGTGCATTTTTGACTCCACCTGCCATTTGGACGTATGACATACTTGTACTGTTACAACATACCCACGAAATGGCCATGAAGAATCATATGAAGTAAATCAATTTGCCCTTGTCACAATTAGTAAGTTGCACGTAACCAGCATTCGTTGCCGACAATAATTCATGGTCGATTCTTTTCATTGAGTAAAAGAAACGAATTGCTCCGGTTACGATTTGAAAGAATCATATGACAATCGTTTGCGAGCTTACTGCTAGCAAGTGATTCACAATTAATTGGGTCAACTCGTGTGATTGTTCTTACACTATGCGCTAAGCTGATGATCGGAAATTGAGTAGCACAGTAAGCAGAATTATATGAGTGACTTTTCAATTAAGAATGAAATAGCTTGTTTAGCAAAATTTGTATGAGTGGATTAAGAAATTTGTAAATAATTGAGTGATTGATTGGGAGTATAAATACCCCAGCATTTTGAAGAATAAAGCAATCAAAAACCATCAGCGTATTTGATTCGAACACTGCGGCGTCTACGCCATCCATTTTCAGCGAACTGCGCTTTCAACAGCAAACAGTAGGGAAGTAGGGTTATAAACCAATCCTTCATATCACAAGTAATACAAGTCTAAGTATTACAAGAAAACATATTATTTGACGAGAGCAGTCCCACATAAACATCTTATACCATTATATCACACGACGATCAACATATATGCCACGAAGTTGTTGTAAGAGTGAGTTTCCATCCGTTTCTCTTCTTCAACTTGTTTATTTGTATCCGGGAGCTGTTCTTTGCCCAATACGTATTCCCCAATGATATGCTTATTTAGGCATTTGACGCATCTGAAATGTATACACTGCAATACGCGGTCGGACTTCTTTAATCTCTCCCAACTTATTGTTGGTGATTAATGTATTTAATATATTGGTGATTAATATGTTTAATATATCTAAGTCCATCAATTTTACTATTGGGGCTCAGCGACACAATGAAGAAAGGCATTTCTAGAATTAGCTGTAGAAAATGGTTTCACACCTGTAAATTTTAAAGTATCGTTTTCGAAGCCTTTTAGTTCTTCCAGCACCTCTTCGGGAGTAAAGGAAGGATCAACTCCTTTGAGGAGCATGGAGACAGTTTTCTCCGATTTAGGGGTGTACGTGTAGTACTTTTGGGGAGGAAGTCGTGGCACCGGCATGGGTGCGAGTTCTACTTCCTCCTCCATCATAAGTTCGATGGACACAAAAAAACTGAGCGAAACTCCGTCACAAACCGATTAGGTAAAGCAAAGGAAACATCAACACAAAAAGTAAGACAAACGGTTATTGTTTTATTAATATTAGTTTTTTTATTTAAATTTATTTGGTTAGTGTTTTTGATTATTAATTACATTGATAACATTCGCGCGATTGACTCACAGAACTCGGGGGTTGAAACTCCGTGACTCCGGGGATGTACGCCTCCCCGACGGTGCGGGGAGCGGAAGACGAACCGTCCGAATCGGCAGTTGAAATACGACTCAACGATATTCAATCGTTGATCAAGGGAAATTTGGTCAGTGAAACGGGCTCTCTTAATTTAGGGGTGCGTTCTCCTATACCAAGAGAGACGTAAAGTCTCTCTTTTGACTAACCAAACCGATCTCATAGAGGAGATCTTCACGATACACAAGTGGGTGTGTACGTCGGTTCTTTTCATAGCTCAACGCTATGATGAATAACCTGAAACACAAAGAAAGGGAAAGCATCGTAGAGATGTTTGTTTATGTGAGAAGGTTACTGGGAAACGGATCCATAACTGTGTAGGATAAAAGAGATTTATGACCTGGGAGTTCAACTGGGTAAACAAGTTGCAACTCATTAAATGGTAGACGTATTTGCGATACGTTTTGGTGATTGGTAAGGGACTAGTCTCAACGCAGATGGTGCTAATTACATGCATCTGCGTTAGACCGTTTAACGCTGGCTGAAAGTCCTCGCCAGCCGATGTGTGTGTAGATAGTTTTTTGTACACCATCGAGGCTGGGAAAATAGACGGCACGATATTTATGATCCCTGTCATCAAGGTTACAATGTATGTACCGAATTATATTGTTTACCGGAATTCATCTAAGGAAATTTGACTGGCGACGTAGATGCCGAAATTGATTGTGAATTCCTGGTAAGCTAATAAAGAAATCTTAAGGAGCAGTGGTATGCGAAGAGAATGCATGAAGGTAAGTTTTCTTTACAGGCACTTAAAGATCATAGATTTGATCTCTTAAATGCGTGCAGCATTTTTAGGTGCCGAATGCGTGTGCATTGGCGAGGACTTGTGCGTCTTGGGTGATGATAATGGAGGTTTTTCAGGAAGGCGAACCGTGGGATTTGGCGGAACCGCCACATACTCGCTTTGCGATTTCCCCAATACCGATTTAATTTTGCTATAGCCTTCTAAATCATCGAATGTTAAACTTATCTTAAAATTATTTATCCGTTTTGTTTTAAAAGTTTTGCATCTCAACTCGCCCAATTTAATGAGATCCTTTGTCCATGTAACTGATGTAGATAGGAGGTACTTTCTCCTTTTTTTTTACTGGCACCTGCTGAGATGTTTCCTGCTGTTGATGTGGTTCCTGCTGTTGTTGTTGATGTGATTCCTGCTGTTGAGTTTCCTTATCTTGTCGTGTTTTCTTTGTCATTGTAGGTCGCTGTTGTCTTTGTTCTTGCTGTTGTTGTTGTCCCATTTTCGTTTTTCGCTCGTCCGGGCTCAGATTGTTTTTTAGTTTAACAACTTCCTCCATTTGTTTATCCAGTTGTTGTTTTTTAAGACTAATATCATGGATGAATCTGTTGAGGACCTCGAACTTATTGCTGGCGTCTGCATTTGTTTCGCTGACAACTAGTTCTTGGAATTGGTTTCCGGCCCCTGAGCACTGGGCACCATGGGTGTTGTCTTCGTCATCGCTGTTGACAATCGACGTGTCTGTGTTCTTATTTTCATTTGTTCTAAGGCGTTTAGCCTCTAGGTGTAGGTCCTTATTTTGCCTTCTCCGATTTACCATTTTGGCATCCATTTGTTTTACGTCCATATTCTGGACCGCGTGTTCTCACTTGTTTTTTTATTGTTTTTTTTTTGTTTTTGGCTCTACGTCCGTATTATGGAAAGTATTCACTTTTTTTTGAGTGAAGGACAAACAGATTGTGGCCACTCACAATGTTCGCGCACTCACACGTAAACACGTGGCTTCGTTCTCTTTTATTTGATTCTATTTATTTATATTTACTTTGTTTTGACTGTTTTATCACTGGGGTTTGTTTGTTTATACATAGTCTTTTTATAATATTTCAGCCACTCGCGACTCATAAAAGCAACTTTTTCCATTTAATTCGATCGCCGAATTGAAAACACGTCGGCACTCGGTCACTGTGTATCGTTGTATGATGATGAATGAACGATTCGTTTTTACCGATCGGTGGCCAATTTGGTACTGACTCTTATTGTCTATTGACGGTCTTTGTGCACCGAAAATTTTGCTTTCCATGAAGTGTTCTGCACTAGATGATGTTTATGATAATCTCGGACACTTCATGCCAATAATAAGCTTTTGTTTTCCACATCATCTGATCACCCAAATATTTCTGCAACATTTGAAATGTCACCGAAACGTAAATTCTCTTAGGCACACGGAATTTAATCCAAATTCGTTGCTTAATAAATTAACACAGTATCAAATCACCACTTTCGCTTTCAGTGTTCAAGAACTGTCCCCATCCTGACACATAGATGGCGCCACTAGAATTAAATCCATTTTTAGTTAGCCCTAACCTTCAAAAGACGCGTGTATAAATTTGACAGATGTCGGATCATTAGTTTGTGAATTATAGTATTTTGAGTGAAGCAACTTCTGTTATTGTGAAAAAAATGGATAAAAAGGAATTTCGCGTGTTGATAAAATACTGCTTTTTGAAGGGAAAAAATACAGTTGAAGCAAAAACTTGGCTTGATGTGAGTTTCCAGACGCCGCCCCAGGAAAATCAACCATCAACGATTGGTATGCTAAGTTTAGACGTGGTGAAATGAGCACCGAAGACGGTGAACGCAGTGGACGCCCAAAGGAGGTTGTTGCCGACGAAAACATTAGAAATATCCACAAAATGATTTTGAATGACCGTAAATTAAAATTGAATGAAATAGCAGGCACTCCAAAGATATCAACTGAACGTGTACATCATATCATTCACGAATATTTGGGTATGAGAAAGCTCTGTGCAAAGTGGGTGCCGCGCGAGCTCACTTTTGACCAAAAACAACGACGAGTTGATGATTCGGAGCAGTGTTTGGAGATGATCAAGCGTAATAAACCCGAGTTTTTGCGTCGATATGTGACAATGGATGAAACATGGCTCCATCATTTCACTCCGAAGTCCAATCGACAGTCATCCGAGTGGACTGCACACGATGAACCCACCCCAAAGCGTGGAAAAACGTAACAGTCGGCTGGCAAGGTTATGGCGTCTGTATTTTGGGATGCGCGTGGAATAATTTGCATTGACTATCTTGAAAAAGGAAAGACCATCAACAGAGACTACTATACAGCGTTATTGGACCGTTTGAAGGACGAAATCGCCCGAAAAACGACCGCATTTGAAGAAAAAGAAAGTGCTGCTTCACCAAGACAATGCACCGTGTCACAAGTCAGTGAAAACGGTGGCAAAAATCCATGAATTGGGCTTCGAATTGCTTCCGCATCCACCGTATTCTCCAGATCTGGCCCCCAGCGACTATTTCCTGTTCTCAGATCTCAAAAGAATGCTCGCTGGGAGGAAATTTTCGTCGAATGAAGAGGTGATCGCCGAAACTGACGCGTATTTTGAAGCAAAGGACAAATCGTACTACAGAAACGGTATCGAAAAGTTGGAGGGTCGCTATAATCAGTGTATCACCCTCGAAGGGAATTATGTTGAATAAAAAAAAAAACGAATTTTGCCAAAAAAATGTGTTTTACTATGGAAGGCCGGGGACTTTTCAATTGACCTGTTATTTTCCAAATGAAAATAACGATACGAAATTTCACACAGCACTCTGTCACAGTGCTACCAAGTTAGAAAACAAAATCCATTACACCCGCACAATTTAAATTGAACATTCTGGGTCATATTTGTACACAGTAGTATAACCCACCACTGCAATGTTGTCTGAGATTAAGTGCTTTTAGCGGTCAGTCATGGATTTCCTATCCTATCCTGCATACCATTTTTATATACAAAGGACATTAACTTAAACAACTCTGAAGACAGACACGTGATATGCCATAAACCTTTCTATGCCCTTTGTCAAAACAGACCCCCGTCCGAAGCAGTCATAATATCATATAGGACTCTTTATAATATAAAATATCCTTCGCATCTGTTTTAAAATGTTTTCGTCCTATTCCTATATCAATACAAGCTACAGCTGTTGAGCCCGAAATAGTTCAGAGAAGAATCAATTTAATAAAATTAAAAAAGGCACAAGGATATCTCGAATTTCAATTTAACCATATTCCCTCTATGTCCCTCCGTCAACAATCCCAGTCCGTCCTACAACGAGTAAGCTGGAAAATTTTTCTTAATTTCCTTGATTTCATACCGAAAGGATAACCACGTCCAAGGGTTTCCTTTTGATTGGTATCGAGCTAAAAATGTCACTACCAACCACTGACACTCGTTATGTTACTCGATCCTGATCTATGTCCATTACATCTCAGATACACCTCATCACGTTTGTACGTAGGAATAAATCTGAATAAAGGTACATTCCGTTGTCAGTATCCTTTACTCTGGATGATGGAAATTCTAAGTCTTATTGTTAATTCAATTTCGTGTATCTGCGGCTACCAGTTAAAGGAAAATGTACAGGGACGGAGAAAGGCGCAGTCGCTCACAGAGTAAAAGTAAACATTCATGATTTCATTTTAGTTCCTTGGCTTATGGAGTGATAGAATGACAGATAGCACTGGTGGACGCTTTGTGTGAACAAAGGATGTAATGGAAATCGTGCTTGTGTCGAAGTTTTTAATTAAAGTTACTCGGCGTGTCACTTAGCTCTTGGCTGATTGCTTGTTCCTGGAGTATAGTACCACGTCGAAAGGCATACCAACACTTTTTAAGTACACACAATACATGTACTATCGATAATAATATTGAGATGGTGCGTTCATTATCGCAACGGAATTAATTACACTTGAAAATGTTGGGGGAAACACAGATGTGATTTCCAGTAAAGTTTATCGAATGACAGGAGCTGAGACTGAACGGGAGTTTCTTTAACATTACACGATCTTTATTGAATTAATTTATTTGTGTTATTCGACGAAATCAACTAATCTTTCCTTTAAAAAAAAAATGTTTCCAGTTGGCCTGGATGGCTGGATCCCAAACTTTTCTGTGGGCGACAATACTTTTTGCACTCCCTCCAAGATCGTTTGCAGAACCTTGATGAGGTCCAAAAAAAAAAAAAAAAAAAATTGGTGGCGAGAGGGCCGACTTTAGCGAGACAAGGACAGATGTGTCCTTCATCTTGTCTCTGACTTCTGGTCATCTTGCGATAACCAGAATCACCCACATCCGTGAGGATGTTGGGCTCGGTGTCGCGATATCTGAAAAGAAAAGAAAAAAGGGGGTGTATCCAGGGATAGTGTGGACAGTGTTAGTCCAGGTGTTCTCTAACTACTTTTATAGCGGGATGGTGGGAAAGAAATCTTACAAGACCGGTGGGTCTTGGGTGCGGTAGTAAACGCAGATCACGTCTTTGGTGTCTGATAATCTGCGCTTTGGTCGGTGTGTATGTTTGTGTTTGTGCCGTCTTGTACTGTGCGTTCGTGTGTGTGGTTTGTTAATAGTGGACCCTATGGGATGGGTCCAGGAATCCTCTATTGTAGAGGGGAATGTTGTTGGGAAGGGTGCTTTCTTCAGTTTTGTACTGAAGAGGAAATTGTGGGGGTTTGATCCGAAGAGATCGAGATAGAGAAGGGTCAAGAACGCAAGAGTCCCGTACAAGTAGGTTCTCGCTGTTCTGAATGTTTTCGAGGTACTTATATGCTAATTGAACCAAGCACTCGTCGATAGGGGTAATGGAGGCGCCTTCGTATAGGTGAGAGTTCGGGTAATGACGACCGTCAGGCCTTCTAGAATGATTGGTGCATCTTCTGAGGAGTTTCCTTTCGAAAACTCGAAGTCTTTCGATTTGAGCCGAAGATATGCAGGACCATATAGGAAAGGCGTACGATATTCCAGATCGGATTAGCTGCTTATAGCAGAAAAGCTTAACTTTGGTGTCAACTTTGTTCCTCCACTTCAAGATGTGCAATTGCTTAGACCGACCGAGGCCTCTTTGGAGAATGTGGGTCACGTGTTTGATGAAATTCACTTTTGGGGTATAAGTGACAGAGATATTTCATCTTGTCCTGTGGTCTAATCGTAGTGTCTCCCATTTTTATTCGAATATTCTGTGAATATCGAGAAGCAGGTTGGGAGTGTTTACTACCCAGAATTATAGCTACTGCTTTGGATGGATTAAGTCGGATTTTCCATCGACTGTAATACTGATACAGTTGCTCCAAGTGACGGTTGAGTCGATTTGTTGCGATGGTAGGGCCTTTGGTTGATGTGTACACCAGGACGTCATCTGCGTAGCATATCTGGTTTACTCTCCCGTCCACAGGGCGGGGACTATCGGAGGTGTAAATATTGCATAAGATGGGGCCTATAATGGAGCCCTGTGGTACGCCTGCAGCGGCGCGAAAAGTTCGGGAAAGCTTTCCATTCACTCTAACTTGGAAGGTTCTGTTTCGAACGAACTGGTAGATGATACTACATATCGTTCTACTGAGGCCAGTATTCAATAGTTTAAAAGCGAGGCCTTCGATCCAAGTCGTATCAAAAGCTTTTTCAATGTCTAGGCTTACCGCAACGGTGGGTTCCTTATTGAAGAGCCACACGCAGACGTGGTTTTGAAATAAATTGAGAGCCATAGTGGCGCTGTGCGCTCTTCGAAATCCAAATTGGAAGTCTGGTATTAGGTGCCTGGTACTGACAAAATTATTTAGTTTCTCGTATATGAATTTTTCATATATTTTGCTGATGCAAGGGAGAAGCGAGATAGGGCGAAAGCTTGAGGGGTGATACGTTGGTTTCCCAACTTTTGCTATTGGACAAATAATAGCGTGCCTCCAAGCTTGGGGAAAGTACCCCATATTTTAAGCATGGTTGAACAGAATGGAGAGCTTTATAAAGAATAAGGCAGAAAGCCTTCGCAACGAGTGGTATGACATGTTGTCGATACCGGGTGACTTCTTAGGGTGCCGAGATTTAACCAGGCTCTGTAGGGTATTTGGTGTGATGAAACCGTGACCATTATCACGTGTGTCATCGAAGTATGCACTGTTAGTTGGGTTAAAGACAGCAATTGACTCGTTGACGTCGTCCAACTTACTGTGGACCTGTTACGTCTCCAGCGCCGTGCTTCCTCTTTCGAGGGAAGAGCGTGGGGGTTATAATATCTTTTCTTTATTAAAACAGTTATAGTTCTTAGTTATTAAATTAATTATAGGTTTTATTTATTTTTATATTTTATTGAACTCAGCTATCTCAAGCTGAGCTCTAACTTGAACTACTTTTACAATATAAATTTTCCTGTTTTTATAGAACATTTTGTTCCAACTAACTGTGTCGTATAAAATGAACAAAAACTACTTTTACAATATAAATTTTCCTGTTTTTATAGAACATTTTTTTCCAACTAACTGTGTCGTATAAAATGAACAAAACAATCCAGAAGTCTCTGTTTAAAATTTTGAATAAGCTTTGAACGAAAATCAAAGTGGCTATGTTTTGAAATGAAAAATGTGCTTGTTATGAAAAGGGGCATGTTTTTAAATGTGCTGTAAGTGACTGGATATAGAATATTGAGTCTGTTTATTTATGAATTGTATTAAATGAGAATGTGAGATATGTGCGGATGTAGTTTTAAAGGTTGTGTTAGAAAGGACATGAGATTAGTGTTAAAGCGAATAAGGGTAGTATTCTGGAATACAACAGACCTCTGAACTAACGATTGCATTAGTATCCGGGTCGCCATCTTGGAGAGTGAGTTTGTGATTGTTTTCGAAGGTCTCTCCGATGATATTTGCTTTATTGGTGTCGTTATTGACAACAACCCCGTTGTGCATTATTGGCCCAGTGATGCGGGAAGTGCCGCATATCTTTTTAACATTTTTATAAACGTTCTGGTCCATCTGCATACCCTTCAGTTTGTCTTCCAATTGTCGGGTACGATTGTTTTGGATTCTCTGTTTTATCAGTGTACCAATATTGTGAATAATGGATCGCAATAATGGTTCCCTTTGCGTAAAGCAGTGACGATATCTCATTCTGCAGAGCTTCTTACGCTCCCGGATGAGACGAAGAGTGAGGTCGTCCTGGGGAATCTGATAGGTCTTTTCAAGTTTGTACTTCGGGACATGAGTCTCCTAGGTTTCAACTAGAATCTCGTGAAGTCGTTTTGCAGCGTTGTTTATCTCAACCGTCGTTAGGTTCCTGTCAGTGGGAAGAGAGAATTGGTGGAGTTTATCGTTGAATGTAATATTGAAGTTGTCACAATTTGTCCGCTCATAATCGGGCATGTATCTGATATGAGCCCGGGATGCTCGATGGCCGCGTATGAATGTGGTCACAGCGTTGTGGTCAGATACACCCGCTGAAACTTGAGGACCAAGAAAAACCAACGAACAAAAAACGAACAAAAAACCAACAAACGAAAAAGAAACAGAAATAAAAAACAAAAATCAACAAACGAAAAAGAAACGAAAATCAAGAAACGGAAAAGACAACGAAACCAACGAACGAAAAGGAAACAAAAACCAGCAAACGAAAAAGAAACAAAAACCAAGAAATGAAAACAAACGGGGGAGAAACCTAGTCTCAAGGTTTTTTTTTTTTTTTTTTTTAGATATTATGCTAATTTAAATTGTGGGATTTCCTTTATTAAAATTTTTTAAAGCTAATTATTAATAGGCTTGGGTATGTTCCTCAGCGATCAGTATGTCTTGAATATGCGATGAATGTATAAATTCGTCAGTATGATGGTGTATGATGCGATGTATTAAATGACCGATGTCTGTCCGTCTGCGATCTCTGTCTGCGATGCGATGACTCTCTTGTCTCTTCTGATGAAGTATGATGACTGTCTGTCTTGACTCACTGATTGAT
The DNA here is from genome assembly GCA_963931805.1 of Microdon myrmicae. Lineage (NCBI taxonomy): Eukaryota > Metazoa > Arthropoda > Insecta > Diptera > Syrphidae > Microdon > Microdon myrmicae. The sequence continues at coordinate 125,500,687 of OZ007498.1, read as the reverse complement.
GAGGTCCATCAAAAGTAAACCTCATAAGGAATATCCATCACACTTTACTAACTGTGAATTACAACCACAGTAAAAATACCGCGCTTCTGAGAACTGGCCAAAACTGATCGAGCATATGCTTAATAATTTTGGATCATCATCATCGGCACTACAACCGGGATCTGGTCTTGGCATTATTTAGCAAGTCTTGGGGCTGTTAAATGTTCCACAATAATCTATTTTTACGGTCAAGGTTATTAGCCTTGCGCTACAATAATTTTGCATAGAATAGCCAAAAAGATAGACACTGACGTTTCCCATGGATAGCATTCCTTATTGAGGACGAGAATCCATAAGCAGTCGTGAATATCGTAGCACTTTAAACTAGGTTGTAATAAGTCTTCAGTGCGACTTGTGGTTGATACATTTGGGTTTGACAGGTTTAGAGTATATTAAGTAAACACAAGATACCCTAATTGCACTATCCATTCGCATGTCAAGTATTCTGTGGGTTTCGAAGTAAACAAACGGATCACCATATTTTTATTATTATTATTGCTTACTTTTTTTGTTTTCCAGTTTTTTAAGGAAACAGGTTTTTAATTCCCACTCAGCCACCAAAATCTCTGGTGCTGCTTATTCGAGTCTTTTCGGTCTTTCTGTGCTACTGCCCTAGTGAACTGCAGGCGCTCTTCATCTGTGTGTGCGACCTGTCAATTACAACATATTCGTTTATCTATACCCGACTGACCCACGTGATAAATCAACAGTATAGCGGATTCATTTTGTACGAGTATGAGGCCGTTCATGTAGAGACTAAGGAATGCTTCTGGTGGAATAAAGCCATTGCGAAGTACCCCCTCATAATACATATTGTTTGGGTAATATGCACCAGGAATGAAATCGTTCGGCGAGCTCGTTGATTTTGCAAGATGCCCTCGAATCAACTTGATCATAAAGTTATCCACTCTGTTTATATTGGCCCCACTGTACAACGCTTCGTTGGGATAGTATTTTTTGTGATCGGATTCAGGAGTCCGATGTAAGTTAAGACACGTCCTGAGGAATTGTCTCTCAAAAATCCGAATCCTTTCCATTAAGCTAGGTCCCACATTAAACCACACTGGGCATCCATATATGATCATCGGTCTGATGAGAGCCATGTAACATACAACTTTAACTCTCCTGTCAAGTTGACTACTATGAAACAGTCTTCTTATCATAGCATAAGCTTTCTTTGCTCTGCCAGCGCAGCCCGTAGACACTGATCTACATTTTGGTTTGACTACATTTTTGGTTTGCAGTGTTTGTTGGTGTGGTCCCATAATAGCTAGCTTTCGCCAGTTTTCCCTGGTGTCTCTGGCACCTTCAGCCAGTGGTGTTCTAAAGAGAATGATTTCACACTTCTGAATATTGATTTTGAGTTTCCAGTTGTCGCAGTATCGCTGAACATCATTGAAATCCCCTTGTAATAATCCGTTAAAGATTTCAATTTTTGGTGCTGTTCTATATATTACGAGGGTTGCGTCTTATGTTTCGGGATTTGGCAACCCTAGCGTTGCAATCCGGCAATTGACAGCTCTGTCTTAAAGTTGGACATTTTTGAGGTTATACGCACTCAGAACGTTTTGACATACGAGCGCTATTTGTGTTGTTTACAGTAACTTAAAAGATTCATCTCGGCCCAAAAATGGAATTAAATCGTCAACATTTTCGTGCGACTATTTTTTACAACTTTCGGCGTGGATTAACTCAGCAACAGTGCATGGATGAACTTAATTCAATTTTTGGCGATGAAGCTCCATCAAGGACCAGTGTTTATCGATGGTATGGTGAATTCAATCATGGTCGTAGTTCACTCCAAGATGAATTTCGTGAAGGTCGTCCAAAATCAGTTGTTGTTCCGAAAACCATTGATGCTGTGCGCGAACTGTTATTGGAAGATCGTCATGTGACCTATCGTGAGATTGAGACAACCTTAAGCGTTAGTGGGACCAGCATACATTCAATATTGTCACAATATACACAATTTGTCAATCGCCCAAAAAAAGGCTCGTGTCAATTGGTCGAAAGAAATGCTCAAAAAATACGGTCGCGGCGCTTCGAAACACGTCTATGACATCGTGACAGGCGATGAATCGTGGATTTACGCGTATGAGCCCGAAAGTAAACAGCAGTCGACTGTCTGGGAGTTTCAAGATGAGCCAAATCCAACAAAAGTTGTTCGCGCACGGAGCACTTCCAAGCAAGTGGTCGCCTGTTTTTTTGGAAACACTGGACATGTCGCAACCGTACCACTAGAACAACGCAGAACAGTCAATTCTGAGTGGTACACAACCATTTGTTTGCCAGTTGTTTTCCAAGAAATCAGGAAAACCAACCGCCGAAGACGGATCACTCTTCACCACGACAATGCGAGCTCTCACACATCGGCTGCGACAACAGCATTTTTGAGCACCGAAAACATCGATTTGATGTGTCATCCGCCGTATAGTCCTGACTTGGCACCGAATGACTTCTTTTTATTCCCGTACGTGAAAAACAAACTGAGAGGTCAACGTTTTTCGACACCTGAAGCGGTTGCTGCATTCAGAATGCATATGTTGGAGATACCTCAATCAGAGTGGCAAAAGTGCTTCGACAATTGGTTCAAACGCATGCAAAAGTGTATAGATCTTCATGGGGAATATCTTGAAAAACAATAAAGTGATTTTTGATGATCAATATTTGTTTTTGTTCTCTAATCCCGAAATATAAAAGGCTACCCTCGTATCAGATCGTCTGCATACGCAATAGCCTGATGAAGAGACCTTATCAAGTCGCTAGTGCAAATATTAAAAAGGATCGGAGATAACACCGCTCCCCATTGCAGACCGTTTTTTATTTTGTAAGTACACATTGCCACTTTTGACGACGAATTTCCTTTCATTCAACATGTCGTATAGTATATGCAATAGTGGTTTATGAATGCCTAGTCTCATTACCTTGTAGTAGAACTCTTCTAGCCAAACGGTGTCGAAGGCCCTCTCCAAGGATCCACCCTGTATAAGCCCATTCGTGTCCAAATCAAGGAACGCCTCTGGTGGAATAAGGCCGCCGCGACGCACGCTCTCATAGAACAAAGTATTTAGATAATAAGCCCTGAAAATTAGGTTGTGGGTGGTATTTACCAAGGGCGTCAGCACGGACGCAGTTTAAGCGAAATACCCCACAACAATAAATGGTGCACTAAATTGTTCCGCAAGGAAAAGGAGAAAAACCAAACACTGGATTAATCCTTTACAACGATTACCAGGGAAACTAAACGCACGCGGAAACCTTAAGGTTAATGTTCTCTTTATTAACTGACGGAAATGCAGTACACGTTCACAATTATTACGTTGCTCTCTTTAATTAATCTAGATATATTCGAGTGCACTGATTTGACACAAGACTCCGAAAACTTTACTCGCGAGAAGCGACTTGAATAAAAAAAAAAGAGATACGTGGTTGATAACCGGCAGCGTATGTGCGCACTCCGTGGGGGTAGAAATCTGACTCAAACTTACAACCCATATCTGCCAGATTCAACGATGTGGACTACATTGGTGTGGGAGGATTCTATATGTGCCCGTGTAGGACAAGTACGTTGCCATTCTGTATGCATATCGGCACGAACGAAAATGCATATAAATAAACATGGACTGGTGTAATGAATTGGTATTATAGAGATATGCGATGGCGAAAAATCGCCGACGGGAGAAATAGGTTTCTGTGTCTTAAATAAACAGAAACGCTATTTCGAGGGCCATAAATCTTTGATGAGCTGCGCCTGAGAATGAAATAGGTTTTTGATTCAAGATACACAAAAACGCTATTTCAAGGGTCGCGATGATATGCAGATCGTGTTTACTTAGGCGTTCATGCTAATGCCATTGTAGGCTATAGATTTTTCGTGGCGATAAGCAAACCGATGGTTTGCTCGCTTATGGCCTAGGCTATGGTAGCTTTTGTTTGTTTTACAGGCCGGAGCATCGTTAGGCATGATTTGGGGTATGATTGTCTAACGTCAATCATATTAGTGTCCAAATCCCATGATCGGTAGATGACCGATAAGGGAAATTGGTCGCAAGTGTTGCGAACCTTGGGATTGGGGCAATATTCACTCATGAACCGTAGCAAGAATACCGGCTACAGCTATGTCAACAATTACGCTGGCCAGCGAGTATTTATCTTTTATAATTGGTGACAAGCTGAGCCGATTGTCTGGCACGGTCCATGTATGAATGAAATAATTTGTTTGATGTGCATGCTTGATAAGGTTTAACTTTCAGGTGTGATGCTGCAGGAGGGCTTACGCTGTCCCTAATTTCAGGTATAGTACTATAGGTTTGGAAGGTGGTTAATTTAAGAGGATGGGCGGTTCTTTGGGAATGTATTAAAGAACCGCCACAAGGTCATTGGACGAGCTTATTGCTCTCGCAATATGTCCTCTGATTAATTTGATCATAAAATTATCCACCCTATTTATGTAGGCTTCATTATATAAAGTCTCATTTGAGTAGTACCGTTTATAGTCAGATTCCGGTGTTCGATATAATCTGGGACAAGTTCAAAGAAAGTTCCTTTCGAACACCCGAATCTTTTCCATCAAACTTGGACCTATGTTAAGCCATATTGGACAACCATATATGAGCATTGGCCTGATTAGCGTCATGTAGCATATAACTTTTACCCTACTCTCAAGTTGGCTACTGTGAAATTGCGTCGTTGTCATAACAAAAGTTGCCCTAGCTTGGGCCAAAGCAGCCTCCACGTGTCTGTTGAAATACAGATATTGATCTAGCTAGATGCCAAGGTATTTAACTACACTCTTGGTTTCCAGTGTAGCCCCATGCGGTCCCACGAAAACTAACTGTCCCCAATTTTTTCTTGTGTCGTTCGTGGCATTATACAATGGTGTTCTAAATAGGATGGCTTCACATTTCTGGAAGTTGATTTTAAGTCTCCACCGGTCGCAATAGCGCTGTCCTTTGTTGAAGTCTCGCTGCAGTAAACTATTTATGATCTCAACTTTTGGGATTATTCTGTAAATTATGAGCTCGTCTGCGTACGCAATAGCATGTGGAAGTGCATCTAATAAGTCGCTAAGGTAAATGTTAAAAAGAATCGGAGAAAGCCCGTCTCCCTGTTGCAACCCATTCTTGATATTATATGTTTTATTAGAGGTCACATTAGCACTTTTGACCACGAACCTCCTGTCCTTTAACATACCGTAAAGTACGTAAAGGCTTATATATGCCTTGTCTGACCAGTTTGTAATACAACCCTTCGATCCAGACGGTATCAAAGGCTTTTTCCAAGTCGATCAAACAGGCCCTGTGCATTGGTTCCTACATTTATTCCATTGTATGTCAGAGACTAGTTTAGTTGCGGCATGTGTGGTTTCATGACCCGCCTTAAAGCCAAACTGGTTATTTGGAATAATGCTGTTGTCGTCTACCCAAATGCAGAGAGCTTTGTTAATGGTCCTTTCGAATACTTTACTGATGCTTGGGAGTAAACTTATCGAACGCATGTTCATTGGGTTTGTACAGTCTTTGCCCTTTTTTGCAATGGGCTGAATGGTGGCCGTTTTCCAACGCACGGGATAATATGCATTATTCAACGCGTTATTAAACAGGACCGTGTATATATCTATTGCTATTGGGGGCAAGTTCTTGAGTACGATGTTAGGTACTCCATCTACTCCCACTGACTTTTTGCTTCTTAATGAGTCGAAGATACTCTGGATTCCTTCCCTCGTAATTAAAAAGCAATTAGCCCTACCATTGGCATTATTGTCAATTGACAGATTATCACCACTGAATTCGGTTAAACGCGGATTCTCCGATTGCCAAAGTGAAATTTCATTACGGAGGTGCAGGTGATTCAGTAGAACTCTGTCCTCCAAGTCGTGATTTCGGCGAATGCTTTCATTCACCTTGTACATTTCCTGAAAGACACCTCCCACAGCGTTCACCTTTTCCAAAGGATCTTCGATTACGAACAGCTCATTATTGAGGATCGCGTTCTCTGTATCTATGCCAATGTTGATTAACAGCTGCTTGTTTACATCATCATCATCATCGACACTACAACCGGGAACCGGTCTTGGCCATATTTAGCAAGTCCTGAGGCTTGCTAAATTTTCCATGATAAATTTTTTTTCCGGGCAAGGTCATTCGTCTTGCGCCAGAGGTTCCCCGACGTGGAATCGAACCCCGGTCCCACGCGTTACAGGCGGGGATACTAACCACTATACTATCCAGGAGCTATACGTCGGTATGCGGAATTTGGAGACACCGAATCTCGTTTTGATTATTCTCCTGAATATTTTATTTATTTGTGGGGACATATTCGGGTTATTAGTTTTTATAGCTCGAATTCTGTTGCTCCAATACAATAATAAATCAAATTAGCTAATCTGTAATTAGGTTTAAGTAATTGTTGGAGGTTTTTTGGTCGGGATTTCAGTGATATTATCTCTTGGTCTTGACTGTTTGTAAACTGTCTGTGTAATTGTTTTAGTTTCGATAGCAGTCTGCTCTTTTTCTTGTGGAGTGCGTTTATTGTTGTGTTTCTGTACATGTTTATATGATCTGTAACTGTTGTTTTGGAAATTGTTTTTTGCATTGTTCGTTTTACAGTTTCGTCAATTTGTTGAATGTATTTGTCGATTTCGTCATTTGTCAGGTTTCTGTTTGTTAGCAGATTAAAGTCGTTCGAACGAAGTTCTCTTGTTAATGATCTGGTGAACCGCGGCCATCGCATTGCTCTGTAGTTGTAGGGTTGCGGGATCACGAATTCCTCCAGATCTGCGAGGTCGTTCGGAAACTCAATTACTGGCGTGAATGCACAGTGGTCGCTGCCGTATTCAATCGCCCGTAAACAGTTTCTGCTTCGTCTGTTGGTGTTAAGTAGTCTCAGTCGTGAGTCAATTAGCAAGATATCTAAGAACGACCTACCTCTAGGGAACGATGGATATTCCGTAGCTAGAAGATCACTTCCATATTCTATATGATACAGATCTAACCAGCTAGCCAACTGATTTCCTCTGGCATTAGATATATTATTTCATCAATTTCTATGCTTGGCGTTCATATCGCCACCTAGGATAACATAGTTTTTGTCCAAGTGCAATTGTAACCATCGAAAGAGTGTCTCGAGCTCTGCTATAAAGAGGTTATGCTGGCGCTACTCAGGTGCATAGACCGCAATCGCATATAAACCCGTTGCTTGCTGGAGAGGCATACGTACGATACAGGCTTCCAGCACCCGGAATCTGCGCACCTCTCCACTATATATAACTTTGTGTCGGACTCCTTTTCTAATAAAGATTGCGACACCTCCCCCTTGAGAGGAGTTAGGTGGATCTCTTCGTATAATATCGTAGTTTTTATACCCCATCTTATGCTTCTGCTTGAACTTAGTTTCCCCCCCCAGAAGTACATCAGGGTTTTCATCTTGCAACAGGTTGAAAAGAGTGACTCTTCTCTCAGTTCTTATTAGTGAATTTACATTCACGACAAAAGTTTTAATTGATGATTTGGTTAGATGGTTTATATTGACTTTTTATTTAGACTGGGCAAGTGCTAGTAGATCTCGTTTATTTGACTTTGCAGCTGTGTCATCTGTCTCTGCAGATTGAGCAAGACTGTAAACACGTCTGCTTGTGATGTTGTTTCAGTATTTGTGGCTACCAGTGTTGTAGCCTATTTGGTTGTTCTCCCTCCGACCACAATTTGCGCATACGACCGCTGCGGCGTGCCATCGTTGTTGTTTAAGTTGTCTCTGTATTTTTTTTTTTTGCCGTGTCACACTTCTCGACATTAATTTCCGGAACTAAGGACATCCTCGATAGTTAGCGAAATCCCCCTTATTCCGACACGCTGCACATTTTAGAAGGGCTTTGTCTTCTACACTGTCTTTCCCCAGTGGGCATTCTTCTGCCTTATGGTCCTGTCCGCATTTTACGCAACGATGCCGATGATTTCACAGTTCGCCGCTGCGTGACCAAACCTTAGGCAGCGGACACATTGCTGGATCTCTCTGCCTTTTTTTAATATGTCCCGTGTGAAAATTTGATGATTCAGAACTGTAATTTTCCTTAGACCACCGGTGATAATTTGACCAAGAAGAAAGGTAGCTTCCGGTTTTCTCTTCTTGCCGTAGTTGTGGTGAACGGTTTTACCGCGGTAAACTCGAGGTCTTCATGCTTCAGCCTTTGAAGCATTTCGGGCAGAGCCTCCGGTTCCGTTTCAGGGTCGACGCCCTTTAATAGAACTGTTACGCTCTTTGTTTGTTTCGGTGTGAACGAGTAAAAATCCGCAGTAGCTCTCTTTAAAATCTCCTTAATTTTGTTGTGGCCTGCCATCGCATAGGTTTGAATGGCATGCCTGTTACCTACCAGTCTTTTAACTACAAAATTGTTTCCTATAGCTAACTTATAGAGACTTACCAATTCCTTACACTCAATATCTACGGAGTTGATTGGTGGCATCTTTATTTTTCCGTTGTTATTATTGCTTTGCTGCTGCTGTGTTGCTTGCTGTTTCGGTGGTCGATTTTGTGTTGGTAGTTGCTGTTGATGTTGAAGTTGATGTTGATGTTGCTGTTGCTGTTGCTGTTGCTGTTGCTGTTGATGTTGATATTGGTGTTGGTGTTGATGGATGACTTTTTGCTGTTCGAGCGCGGCTATATTTTTCTTCCGGTGTCTCTCTTCTAGGCGTGCTCTTGCCACCACAAGTCTCGCTTCCAATTCGCTTATCTCCCCTTCTTCATCCTCAGACTCTGACGATGCAAGAGAAGCGAATGCATTATTTGCGCCATACAAGGTAAAGTTGGGGGGGGGGGGGCACCGTCCTCCTCCATTTACAGCAACCAACCACCTTAAATAGTAATGTAAAAAAAAAATGTTTTTTTACACGCGGACGTGGTCTGATATGTTGAGGCTTTGGTTTAACTTTTGCTATGATTCTAATCGTTTCATTGCGTGGGTGTAAATTACTTTCTTAATTTCATAGCAAAATATAACAGAATCATCATCATCATCATCATCGGCACTACAACCGGGATCCGGTCCCGGCCTTATTTAGCAAGTCTCGAGGCTTGTTAAATTTTCCATAATTATTTATTTTTACGGGTAAGGTTATTAGGTTTGCGCCGAATGCCTTGGATAAATTAAAGAAAAAGAATAATTGCCATCATGGCGTACAAAAATACTACAAACTAGAACACCCGATGACACCGCTGTCATTCTGCTACGAAAAAATATACGAAAACAAATCTTTAAGTCCATCCTGTACGATGCTGCACACAAATCCCTACATGTCTAGATTTTTAAATTTATAAACGGGTTACACGCTTTCAAAATGAACGAGTCATATGATAAATTCACAAGTCCTTCCAATTTAAAGATATATAGCAGGTATATCCTGAATATGGAATAGATAAGCCAAGATTTCTCCAGACTGAACAACAAACATTCTTATCAGAGGAAAAAGGTTTTAATAGGTAAAGTAGAGCGCAAACAGAACATAGGTAATAAAAGGAATGACATATAATGTCGTTACTTTAACAACTTTAAGACAAAGCTCTTCCGCATGGTCGCGGAACACAACAAAACCATTGAAACCACGAAATAAAATAATAGCATTTCTTTCTATTAACCAGGAGGATTACGAATGACCTATTTAACTTGTGGTTGAAATTAATGTTCCCAAAATTACCAGAATTGCTGCTTCTGATTAAATTTCACAGTAAAGGAACTCCCTCGATCGGCAAGTCAAATTGAACTACAGCCCTCCAGAATATAAATGAGGTACACTTTCTTCCCCACCGTAATGAAAAACAAATACTGTACATATTTGTGTTCAAGTGGCCATTAAAACATCTTCCCTACGACAATTCAACAATGTGTTCGTTTGGTGGTGATGTTGCCTCTTTATCGTTCTGCATTTCATAGAAAAGTTTGCAGTGTTTGCCCCAAAGCATTGGGGATGTCCTGCAAATACGATATTATATATTTAAGATGTTGTATATGCGGAGTATGTGGTATGAATAAACGTGAACGCAAATGTGCTACCCAAGCTCATCATGAAGCGGAAGCCGAATGAAAAGTTAAATTAAACGAAAAGAGGGTAGTTGCCCCCTGATGGTCGTATTCACCTTAACCTTTTTTGTTTTTATTCCAATGAGTACTTGAAACGCAAGACGACGAGCTTAAAACAACGAGGCCATAAAAAAGTTGCACGTTGAATTTGAACGACGAACAAAGGGAACTTGAATAAAAAGTTAAAACTGGAAGACTGAACTTATAGTTCATTGACTTTTGTGAAGTTTTCAGTTGCCTAGTTAGTACAGGACTCTCAGATTCCTACTCTGTGATGTTAGGTATATTATCCTTTCTGATGTAACATGTTCATTTGTGTAAATGTCACAGGAAATGTATACCCTTAATAGTTCTCAAAGACAATAAACTACTTCAAACGGTATTTAAATTAACTTACGAAAACAATATAAAAGTTCAGATGTACGTTGTTAAATTATTCTTTAAGGTAAGAATTTTTATTTTTTACAGTTTGATGGTCGAAAACTCAAAGATATCTTTATCATCATCATCATCGGCACTACAATCGGAAACCGGTCTTGGCCTTATTTAGCAAGTCCTGAGGCTTGTTAAATTTTCCATAATGATTTGTGTTTTCCGGGCAAGGTCATTAGTCTTGCGCCAGAGATATCTTCATATCCCACACATAAATAGCTAAACTTTCGAATAAGAAGCGGAGAGTTTTAGCTTCCTAAATTGAGTTATTTGTGGGGACAAACAGTGGCGTAACAATAGGGTGGCAGAACGGGCAAAATTGCAAAAAGACTACGGCCTGAGGGGCCAAGAGGCCATGAGGGCAGACAGAACATAACATTTTTTACAAAATTTTATAAAAAATATTAATTTTGTATTTAATCAATTTAAGTTAGGTATTAACCCAATAACATACACGAATTATGCGAATAAATTATCAAGATTTGAACACATTCGAATAAAAAGGGCTATCGCCCAGTTTTAAAATACATCCATTGCGCTAAATTCATTTTTTTTGCCGCAGCAGTTAATGATTAGTGACGCTCGGGGAATTCCCGCTTTCTATTTTTAAAGGACTTTCATGCGCTACGTTAAAGTCAAATGAGTGCTAACTCTTTACGAGAAAACTTTTAAAATGTATCTATAATTTTACGACGGTTTATAAATGTTGTTCAATTGTCCGAAATATTTTTTAGGCATTTATTGTAAAATATTATCATCATCGTCATCGGCACTACAGCCGGGATCCGGTCTTGGCCTTATTTAGCAAGTCTCTCCACCGGTATCCGGTTCATATCCGAGACTTGTTAAATTGTCCATAATAATTTCGTTTTCCGGGAAATGTTATTAGCTTTGCGCCATTGTAAAATATCAGTAAATATAAATTAGTAATGTGGAATGGAAATTACGGAGGTTAATATGACATAAACTTATAATTCACGGTCACATCGTGACAATTAAGACGGGTCGAATTTTGTTGAGTCTTATAATTCGCATTCAATCCGAGCAGAGCACTCTTGATAGACAGATACATGTGAAAATAAAAAGACAGTTTGTAATTAATTGTCAGCTCAAAGTATTAGTTAGTTCTACGATGAATTAATAAAGTGAATATTTGAAAGTGAATATTTTGAATTAATAGAGTTGGTATTTTTACATCACATTTGGGGTCTCAACCGAGATTTTATCGAAATGATAAAGACGACAAAGAAGGAATAAAAACGACGACAAAGGAATAAAGACGGCAAAGAATGACAGAGGATGACGACGAAGGGGTAAAAACGAAGAATAGAGACGACAACATAGCTTCCAACCTCAAAAGGATAAATTAACCATGCCTGAAGCGAGCGATTTCACAGTTAGCGAATTGCGACACAAGATGATACGAAAGCCGAGATAATCGCCCGACTGGTTGAACGTGATCCAACGCGCAATTGGATGAAAATCACCAACGAGGAGGAGGATCAGGATATCGGATCTGACACAGGACTCCACAATTGCGCAGGAAATACCGAATGCAAGGATCGCAGCCAAGAATTTCAATCCAGTGCAGCGCTAACAACCCACGAAAGAGGACATCATATGCGCGAAATGGAACTAATGCAGCGTGAACTTGAACTCGCTCGACGTGAAATTGCGATGCTGCGACAGGGCGAGCACTTAGCCACAGACGAGTCGCGAGCACGGGAGACCCGCGGAAGACGAAGCGAAACAGCCGCTTTATTTTCCCCGCAATCAAACGAACATTAAGATTATTGCTGATTAAGTAAGTGAGTTAGACGGTACATCTGATAATTTCCATGTGTGGGAAAGACAGATCAATTTCATGAAAGAGACGTATGAGCTAACGGATGACATGACAAAACCGTTGGTCGGAATGAAACTCAGGAAGAAGGCGTACGAGTGGTTGCATTCAAAAGCCGAACAACTGAAAACGACCTTTTACGAGTTCATGAACGAGTTGGGTCAGATGTATCGCTCGAAGCAAAGCAGGATTGTCTTAGCATTTATTACGAATTTTGGATTTAGATTAGGTTTTTTTGGGTTTTAATTAGATTTTAGGTTTTAGTGTAATATTGCTGGGATTAGGATGTGGGAATGGGGGAAAAAGGTGGTAGGGCTTTTTAGAGCACTACAGAAGAACGTAAACGCCTCAGAGTGGTCCACTTATAAAGATATGATGAAGTCAACGCAGAAAGATACGCGACAATTCGGAAAGAGACAACTAGACTTTTCAAACGCAAAAAACGCGAATGGAAGAAGACTCTGGTCGAAAAAATAAAAGAAAATGTCAAAGCAAAGAATATCAGAGGTATGTATGCCAGCATAAATTCAATTAGAAATGGCTACCGAGGAAGAGCCAAAATAATCCGAGAAACAAACGGCTGTCTGGTGACAGAAACAAAAAATATCGTGACAAGATGGAAGCAGTACTTTGAAAACCTGCTCAATGTGCGCACCCATCAACCACAAATAGATGCAACAAACGTACATACAGCCGAGCCTCAGATCCCAGAGCCTTCTTTCGACGAAGTTGTAGACGCAATAAACCGATTGAAAAACAAGGCTCCCGGAGTCGGAGGAGAAACAAGCGCTCGAAAGATCCACCAACTGATTAAAACAATATGGGATAAGAAAGTCATTCCGGAAGAATGAAAAACCGCAGTAGTCGACCCCATTTTCAAAAAAGGTGACAGATCTGACTGCGAAAATTACAGAGGAATATCATTGCTCCCAACCACATACAAAATACTAACAAATGTCATACTGGCGAGAATCACACCGTACGCAAAAGAAATATTGGGAAACTACCAATGCGGATTCTGTAGGAAGCGGTCAACAAGCGACCAAATGTTCACAATAAAGCAACTACTGGAAAAGAAGTGGGGATACGGAGAGACGGTTCACCAACTGTTCGTTGACTTCAAAAAAGCCTACGACTCAGTCGCAATGCAATGATGCAACCATATTATAGTTGAGCTGGGAATCCCGAAAAAATATGCCACCCTCATTCAAATCTCCATGAACGAAAACAAAGAGCGAGTTAGAATAGGACGCCACCTCTCAGAACCACTTGAAATCCGGGACGGACTAAAACAGGGCGATGGCCTGTCACCATATCCTTTTAACCTTGTCCTCGAGTATGTCATCAGAAAGGTACAAGCCGACAACATGGTCGAATCATCCCTGAACGGGGTCACACAAGTGCTTGCACATGCGGATGATATCGCCGTTCTGGGCGATAATCTAGAAACTGTAAGTAAAAACATATGGACTTTCACAACAGCTTTGCGACTGGCTGAGGAGCTTCCTCGAGAATCGATCAATCCGGGTTTTTGTGGACGGCGAGTGTTCGGGTCTGTATCCTGTTAATTCGGGGGTGCCCCAAGGTTCTATTTTGGCTCCAACCTTGTTCTTGCTTGACATAAATGATTTCTTGGAGACAACGGATAACAAAATGTTCAGTTTTCCGGATGATAGTACGCTTGTTTCCTCCTTTTCGAGTGATCGGCCGATTGGTGCATCAACGTCGCACCAGCTGAGATGTAGACGGATTGACTCTGTGAATCAGGATCTGGATAAAGTCATGCAGTGGGGAAAGGCCAATCTTGTCGACTTCAACGCAACGAAGACCCAGTATACAACATTCACAAAGAAAACTGGATCATCGGTTCCACAGCTGATGATGAGAGGTCGGGCCCTCGAGGCTGGTGAAAGTTTGAAATTGCTCGGCGTCACGGTCTGTGGGAATGTACCATGGCATAAACACGTATCGGGTATAGCCAGATCAGCCTCAGGAAAACTGAGTTATCTTTTTAGAGCCAAGAAATATTTTACTCCGGCCCAACTTCTTCTCCTATATAAATCTCAAATCCGACCCGCGCTCGAATATTGCTCTCATGTTTGGAGCTCGGCTCCTAAACATACCCTCGACCTACTTGAGAGCGTACAAAGACGAGCGATCTGCCTGATCGGGGACTCGGTGCTGACGTCGGGACTACAGTCGCTATCACATCGAAGGCGCGTGGCCGACCTCTGTCTGTTTTACAGATATTATCACGGGTGCTATTCTTCGGAGATTCTTGGTATTGTTCCAATACGGTTTATATGCGCTCCACAAGACATTCCGACGGATCGCACCCGTTTGTGGTTCATCTCCCGACAGCGCGAACATCCCTGTATCAGAACTCGTTCCGTTACAGAGCGGGGAAGCTGTGGAACTCCCTTCCCACGCGAGTGTTTCCGGAGCGTTACAACCTGCAACTGTTCAAAAAGAACTGAAACAGTTATTTGATGGCATCTCGGGGCGCCCACTCAGCGCTATAGGTTCGCCTCTCCCGAGAGAAGTCTAATAAAAAAAAAAAATCTGAAATCATCATGCAAACGGCAGAAGAGGTGGGCCTAGAAATAAAGAAGACAAAACAAAATACATGATTACCGCAAGAGCAGGTGTAACTCAGAGAACACACATAAACATCAGGGGCAACTATTTGAAACTGTCAAAGAATTTAAATATCTGGGAATAATACTGACGGCCGGTAACGAAATGTCGAAGGAAATTAACAAAAGACTGCATTCCGGCAACGCTAGTTGGCACACAGTCAGTAAACTGCTGAAATCCAGACTGCTATCACTTAACATAAAGCTCTGTGTCTATAGAACCATAATCATGCCGATTGTTCTATATGGATGCGAAACATGGGCTCTCACAAAACGGGAAGAAAACAGATTCCGCGTGTTCGAGAATAAAGTTCTAAGGGGTATCTTTAGCGGTAAATATGACGAGGAGGCAGGACAATGGAGGAAACTCCACAACCACGAATTGGAAGAGCTATACCGCAAACCTACAATAGTGAGAGTAATCAAGTCGCGAAGATTAAGATGGGCCGGACACGTGGCGCGAATGGGCAACGATAGGGCCGTGCATAGAATTCTTGATGGTAAGCCAACGGGAAAGAGACCGACAGGACGGCCGCGACGGAGATGGGAGGACAATGTTAGGTTGGACCTCGAGGAGATCGGATCGGATGGTCGAACGTGGAAGGATAATGCACAGGACAGGGAACAATGGCGGAGTCGAGTCGGTGAGGTCATGAACTTTCGGGATTCTCTAGGCTAATAAACAGAATAGAAATAGAATAGAATAGATGTTGTGACACTGTAGATGTTGATGACGCTTTCGCTGAACAGAAAGCCCAAAAAAAAGGAATTTTAGTAATAAATATTTTGCTAGAAATACTTTTTTTTCTCAATATAATACCTACGCTCTTTAAATAAAAATTTACTAGATAGATAAATAGCCAAAAATGCACACAATAATTATAATAATGGCCGTAAGTAGAGGGTCCGCCATCTTTTATGTCGGTGTGTGGATATTGAATAAATTTAAAAGTAAACAACCGATTTCCATATATGAGGTATTTTTATTTGATTTGGTCCTTAATAATTTATTTGGTAGTTTAGTTACTAGCTATACGACATCAATTAAGTGCCCGCCTCTATTGACCAAAGTTAAATGTGGCCTCTTGGGTGCGTTTTCCATCATTTTTTCGAGCATCTTCGGCGGTATAGCTATGATTTCGGCACGACTGTCTGCCTAGAGGTCGTCAGTGGTATGAAGCTTGCTGGCGTACACTTTGCTTTTCAAATAACCCCACAGAAAAAAGTCCGGAGAGATAAAATCTGGAGATCTGGATGGCCAGTAAATGTTGCCATTTTTAACAGCACACGTCCAGGAAATTTTCGTTGCAAAAACTCGATTGCTTCTTTTGCAGTGCGGTATGGCGCACCGTATTACTAATAGCAGTAACCGTCTAGAGCTTTTTCACACACTTGTGGGCAGACATAATGAGGCAACATCCACCGATAACAATTGACATCGGCTTTTTCGTTTTCTCTAAAAAAAAAAAAAGATAGATCAATGATGGTTTTGGCTCTAACCCCGGCTCAAATTTTCAATTTTTGGTCATGGAATGGTGTTTCATGAATCTCGTGTGGATTCCCCGCTCCCGAAATGTGCCAATTTGCTTGTTAACAGCACCAGAGTGTGAAATGGGTCTAGTCGGTCATTAAAATTCGCTTCCAAAAATCTGGTTGTGTCAACCATTCGAGCGACTGTTGCAAGCAATGTGGATGGTCCGTCGGCAATATTCTTTAAGTCAATTGTACTTTTACGGAAACAATTGCAAATCATTCTTCAATATCAGCCGCAAAGTGGTTCCACTGACGCTAAATGCTGACCGTGGTGACGGACGATATGATACATGTGGGTTCTCCGCAACACTCTCTATTACCGCGTCCACCAGTTCATTGGACGTCTTGGGCGTTTATGAACAACATGTCGACAATCTCCCAATGTCCTGTGCTCAACAAAAGTCGACACCAAATGATGAATAGTGTTGCCAGATGGTGCTTATTGGCAAATATTTTCGAGGATACGCACGTTGAGTTATCACAATTGAACGACTATTTTCAATGCACAACGTCAATATTTCGGTGTGTTGTTTTGGAATGAAGCGATTCATGGTTAAAATTTTACTGAATTATGTTTCAAAAACACGTCTACTCAAATCAATCAGTTGATAAATCTCAAAGTTATTCGATGTTAACATACCGACATAAAAGAAGGCTTACTCGACACACAAGCTACTTTAGTTCGCGGTATATAAAGATGAAACTACAAAGTGAGGCTTTTTTATATTACCTCAGATGGTATAGTTACGCCACTGGGGGCTATACCTCCATTTGTTTGAACTCCTAACTCCATGTCTTTCATTTATCTAAGGTCCCCATGTGTATTGACATTCAAAGACATCAAAAAGTGCCTGTAGTGCGCTCCTATCGGATAAACCAAGACTCAATGGTATTTTTGTTATTGTTGTTCTTTTTAATGTTTATTGTTAATTAATTAAGCGAATGGTATAACTCTAAAGCGTGTCCCATATTTTCAGTTCTTTGAAAACTATTTAAAAGAGTGTTCGTGGGCGATAATTAATGTTAATGGCAAAAAAAAACATCTGACCATTTGTTTACTTCATCAGTAACTCTTTGAACTTGTAAGAAGCACACAATACGGCTGATAAACTCTCGTACTCTAAAAAAAATCGAAATATCATTTGTTATGTGATTTTTAATACCAATTCGTATTCCTTTCCAGTTAATGTTAACCGGCATGTGCATTATAAGTCTGGCAAGAAGACGGAACCGTTGCGGCTTTCTGGTAAGTTAACCTTAATATTACAAACCTCACACATTTAGCCATAGGAATCTTTGACAACCTCCGCAGATGGTCTACGTTCCGTTCGTCAAATGTTTTCATAACTCAATAATCTAACAGGCAATCGTCGCAGGTGATCACACTCAGAGAAAACTAGATATAAAAGCTTATTTATCGTAAAACACAATGCTAGCCTTAATTCAAGTGATTCGAAAACCCCCTACCTTTTACGCGTGGATGTGACACCATGCCAAGATAATGGCATCGAATGTTCTGGTTGGGATCTAATTCGAGATACGTATAGGAATACATACCCGGAGGTGATGGAATGCATATTCGAAATGTGCGTGGCTCATCTGTTAACGTTTTGACTTCATATTGTTCGACTATTCATTTCATTAACGATGTTCATGACGTCTGTGTTCGAAATTATGTTTACGGATCAGAGGAGATGAAGAAGCAATAAAGTTGTTTATTACATTCCTGTGGAGAGCAATAGAAGTTTGGAAACTTACAAGGAATTCGAAATAGTTTTGTGATGGGTGTTTACATTTATATTTGAAAATTTCTTCTTTTTTTTTTAAATCACTAAGCCCATGAAAATTGATGCTGGCAATTGGACCAGAAAAATGTTGCTTTAAGGTGAGTTTGTGGTTATTATCACTATTGGGGCGAAGAGATTTAATTGGATAAGGGGGAAGGTGTGAAAGAGCCAGAAAACAAAACAAGTAGGTTACGATTTTTGCCAAGTGAAACAATTTTTAAGACGTTAACTTAGTTTAACGAAAGATAATGTGGCGGCGGATCTGAAAGATGTGACAAGATGGCCACATTTTTAGTTAGGTGCTGTTAAATCGTGGCTGTACGGTGACGGCTTTGCCGTTAGGCAGAAAGCACCTGCGACACCGTTTACTGGAATAAACGATGCTTAGGGTCGAAGGCACAGACCCTGGGCGGTTGATTCGGAGATCAAGGTGACCTCTGAATTTGGGTTCCCTAGAGCGCAAACTTCGACTTTGTGTTAGATTTCCGATTGAACCATGACTCAAACAAACAGTAGTAAGTGTTGTGGAGATGCATGAATAGTGTGTGAGCAGACCCTTGAATTCTGCTCGTCTGGAGATATGCGTCCTGTACTTACTTCTAGATGCTAGGATGAGGGTTTCGTTGTGGTTAAGGCAGTCCTAATGTACAACAGGGCGTGATATCGTCCTCGACATTGTCTGAAGGTTTTGATAAGGTAGGAATCGCGCAGCAGGTGTCGGCCTAAACAATTGAAGCACAACCTCGTTTCGGCTACGAAGGATTTATGTCCTTCAGGTGGGAGAAGTTTAAAACCTTCCCGAACAACGGAGATGTAATGGGATGTTCCCCAGAACATGCAGTGACTCTCTTGCTTCAGAGGTGACTGTGACGCGTATGTACCAAGATTTGACTGCTTGACGTCTTCGGGTTTGGGATATGGCTGATGGTCTTCTTCAAGGCTCCT
Source organism: Microdon myrmicae (assembly GCA_963931805.1). Lineage (NCBI taxonomy): Eukaryota > Metazoa > Arthropoda > Insecta > Diptera > Syrphidae > Microdon > Microdon myrmicae. The sequence goes on along the minus strand of OZ007498.1, from coordinate 125,481,400 downwards.
TTATCGCGATTACGAGGGTTGCCTCTTATGTTTCGGGATTTGGCAACCCTAGTGTTGGAATCCGGCAATTGACAGCTCTGTCGTAAAGTTGGACATTTTTGAGGTTATACGCACTCAGAACGTTTTGACATACGAGCGCTATTTGTGTTGTTTACAGTAACTTAAAAGATTCATCTCAGCCCAAAAATGGAATTAAATCGTCAACATTTTCGTGCGATTATTTTTTACAACTTTCGGCGTGGATTAACTCAGCAACAGTGCATGGATGAACTTAATTCAATTTTTGGCGATGAAGCTCCATCAAGGACCAGTGTTTATTGATGGTATGGTGAATTCAATCGTGGTCGTAGTTCACTCCAAGATGAATTTCGTGAAGGTCGTCCAAAATCAATTGTTGTCCCGAAAACCATTGATGCTGTGCGCGAACTGATATTGGAAGATCGTCATGTGACCTATCGTGAGATTGAGACAACCTTAGGCGTTAGTGGGACTGTGGGGGTTGTTGTATGATGCCAACGTATGGCACAGGATTCACTTAAAAACCCCCGACACTTGTTACTCCGAAGGAAATGAAAAAAACACGTTTTTATTTATTTAAATTTATTTCTATCCGCATTTATTGGTGAAAACACGAGCAAATTGTGGTGAATGGCACAATATCGATTGAACTTAATTACACAGCTAAAAATTGGGTCTTAATTGTATTTGCCAACATGAATCACAGCCTCACTGGATTAATCAGAATGTCTATGATTTACTATTTCACTTCTGTCAAGCAGGGAATGCAGTACGCGACGGGAACGCCAGACTGTTCAGCTGGTCGGTCGTACGCAAATCGCGAATATAGGTGAACCGTCAAAACAGGCTTCGGGAACGAAAGAACTTTACCTCTACACCAACTCTATCGAACGAGGCCTTGGGCTTTTTTTTCGTGGACTAAACGAACTATCTCATCCGCAGATACAACCAGGTTCAGATACAAATGGCGACTGGTGTGAATTAGGGTTGAAATTGATATTTCTTTCTACACACAGGACAACCAAAAGAGACCACGCCTCTGCTCTCTCAACCTCACGCCCGTCAAAGTATGAGTAACTTTTGTTAATAGGGTAATTGACGGACACGAAGAATGAGAGAGCAGAAAACATGATATGCTGTGATCTCGGGGTAGCTTTGGTTGTGTGTGTTGGTATCAGATGCAGCTACTGACACGACCTACTGACCCAGTGGTACGGCTATGGTGTAGTTAAAGCGCATTGAACCGTGGAAAGAAATACGAAAGAGAGGGAACCCTAGCGGATGTTACTCCCCTGCAAAGAGAGATCATTGATCCCAAGCGAATGGGTGATCTGAGGGAAAGTCGATAGGACGCCGCTGATGTTTGGGAAATAATTCGCGTGAGAACCAGACTCTAAGACGCTGAAATTACCCCAGCTATTTTGCTATGGTGCAACAGCGTCGTTCTTTTAGACTTGTTGTTGCTAACCGACATTATGAGATTTCCGATGGGAAACTCATGGTTAGCAAGAATGGAGTTGCTGTATGACATTTATGTAGTTAAACTCAATTATGCATTATCTGCAAAGGATGATGAGTTTAGCTATACGTCCGTTTGAAATGTTTTACAGGGGAATACATATAATGGAAATTGGTAAGTATGACGCGCCGAAAGCGGTCGAAATTAGGTGGAAATGTTGGTTGGAATTGTGGGTTGTTTCTCATGTAGAATAGAGAAACCCCTACAGGACCAGCATACATTCAATATTGCATAAACATTTGACTGTCAAAAAAATTTGTTCGCGTTGGATCCCACACAATTTGTCAATCGCCCAAAAAAAGGCTGGGGTCAATTGGTCGAAAGAAATGCTCAAAAAATACGGCCATGGTGCTTCGAAACACGTCTATGATATCGTGACAGGTGATGAATCGTGGATTTACGCGTATGAGCCCGAAAGTAAACAGCAGTCGGCTGTCTGGGTGTTTCAAGATGAGCCAAATCCAATAAAAGTTGTTCGCGCACGAAGCACTTCCAAGCAAATGGTCGCCTGTTTTTTCGGAAAAACTGGACATGCGCAACCGTACCACTAGAACAACGCAGAACAGTCAATTCTGAGTGGTACACAATCATTTGTTTGCCAGTTGTCTTCCAAGAAATCAGGAAAACCAACCGCCGAAGACGGATCACTCTTCACCACGACAATGCGAGCTCTGACACATCGACTGCGACAACTGCATTTTTGAGCACCCAAAACATCGATTTGATGGGTCATCCGCCGTATAGTCCTGACTTGGCACCGAATGACTTTTTTTTATTCCCGTACGTAAAAAACAAACTGAGAGGTCAACGTTTTTCGACACCTAAAGAAGCGGTTGCTGCATTCAGAATGCATGTGTTGGAGATACCTCAATCAGAGTGACAAAAGTGCTTCGACAATTGGTTCAAACGCATGCAAAAGTGTATAGATCTTCATGGGGAATATTTTGAAAAACAATAAAGTGATTTTCGATGATCAATATTTGTTTTTGTTCTCTAATCCCGAAATATAAAAGGCAACCCTCGTACCAGGCGTACCGGTATATATAAGTATATAAAAGTAAAAAACTTTTCTTTTTTTTCAAGTACCAAAACATTTTATTCGAAGAATATGCAATTGCTTTGTACACAGTTCGACCACCTTTCTGGCAATTTGTGGCTACCACGCCAATAAAACCGGTCGTCTTTTGAGGCAAACCATTCGGAGACCCAATTTTTGACTTCTTCTTAGGAATTGAAATGCTGCTCAGCCAATGCGTGTCCTATCGATGAAAACAAATGGTAGTCGGAAGGAGCCAAGTCTGGTGAATACGGCGGGTGGGGTAACACTTCCCAGCCGAGAGCTTTTATTGTTTCTTTGTCGGGTTTTGCTGTATGACTTGGAGCATTATTATACAACAAAATTACCTTACTGTGGCTTGTGCCACATTCTAGACGTTTTTTTGACCAATACATGGTTCAAATTGATCATTTGTTGTCGGGATCGTTGCCCATCAACAGATTGGCCAGGTTTTAGAAGTTCATGATACACCACCCCCCTCTGGCCCCACCAAACACAGAGCATTGTCTTTTTTCCAAACCGACCAGGCTTTGCAGTCGATGTTGACGCTTCTCCTGGATGTACCCATTATTGCGTTTAGGATTTTTAAAATAAATCCATTTTTCATCACCAGTCACAGATCGATGACTTCCTTTCATGTCGTAGAAGCAACGTTGCACATCGCTTTTCCATCTGCCTGTCATTCAATTCATGTGGCACCCAGTTTCCACACATTTGGGTCTTTCCCATAGCTCTTAAACGGCCAGAAATTGTTTCTTGTGCAACATTTAACATTTGTGCCATTTGTCTTTGACTTAAAGTGTCATCTTGATCCAATATTGCTTGCAATTCGGCGTCTTGAAACTTTGTTGGTGGTCTTCCACGTTCTTCATTTCGCACATCAAAATAATTATCTCTGAACCGCTTAAACCATCTTTCGCATATTGCTTCCGATAGAGCATGATCACCATAAGCCTCCACAAGCATTCGATGTGACTCTGCAGCCCGTTTCTTCAAATGAAAACAAAAAATTAATGCTTTCCGCAAATCATCATTTTCTGGTACAAAATTCGACATTTTTAACAGGATTAAAAAAAAAGATGTTGTTTGTACAATGACTTGATGCATACTAAATATGTTTGACAGATGTCAGAGCAACCAACCAAAAAAAAGTATAAGAGCTTGTTCACAACAAACGTTCCCCATCGATTGGTTTGTATCTTCACGCTCAATTCACACCGGTACATCTGGTAGTTGCAAAATTCGCCACTTCGACGAATTCTATGGCCTTGATGCAGGTTTTCAAAAAGGTTTCGAAGTGCTTATATTTATGGGGTTCACTAGTATCCGCTCATAGACAGACTCATTCGTATCAGCAGGCGTCTGAAACGGAGCACTCAGAGCAGAATGGAAAAGAGCACGAGTGTTGTCGTAGTGCTCGACTAACCGGTCCCAATCCTTCTTAAAGTGTGACCGAAATATTTTTGATGGTATTAACAGCATCGTCACGGAGACTTGATTTCTCTTCAGAGAGTCGCTTCTAAAACTAAATTTATTTTTACATCAAATCTTTTCCTTAGGTTTATCTTTCTACATAATAGATATTATATTGCAATTTGCTTAATTGCCTATTTCGTGATTCCACGAAGTCTTGTTAATTACCTTTTAATTACTTCTTAATAGGTTTTATTTCCATCATATGTTGCAATAGACATTACATTGCAATTTTTATATTTTAATGTTTCTATTTAAAGGAAATGTGTAATTAAGTTACACATTTCGATAGATAGGTGTTTTGGTGTCGTCGAAGGATTCTTTGACGTAACACGTGCGCTTCTGTCTCGTGATCCACAAGAATGTGACCTGGAATTCGGCACGCACCTAGCGGGGCACCTACTAGAAGGGCATAAAACCTGGCTTATTTCGCTTATCTATTCCTGGTCCCGGCTTGAATCCTTTCCCGAGGCGGTATTGGTTTTCTGTGTAAGACCATTTCAATGGAGCGGTAATTTCGCGTTGATTTAGGTAACATTCGCGGCTTGAGATGAAATTTCTCCTCTGTGTCTGCCCACGTTTCTAACCAGAAACCAACTATCCTTGCACTTAGCGAAACCCAGGTAATTACTAGTACAGATATTTCCGATTTTAATCCACCTGGATATAACTTAGTGCCACTGTTCTTTCTACATCGTGGTATACCCACATGCATACGAAATGATATTACTTATCAGCTTCTGCCACAATATGGGATCTGTTCCAACCCAGAATTTAATTTATCTTGGCTAAAACTTCACGTTCGTAGGTATATCATACATTACTGCTTTCTTTACAGAAGCCCAATCTTGGATAGAAACGCATCCTTTAACGAATTTGATGCTTGTCTGATAAAGTAGTCGTTATTTTTCCTCAGTAACGATGTTAACTCTATAGCGGACATGTTGATTCTACTCACCATGCGAACCTTTATTACACATAGGGTAAAGAGTAGCAATCCCAAGATAAATATATGGTTCGATTCCGGATGCAGGGAAAACTTCTGAACCGACTTTTTCGACTGCATAATTTAAAACTTTATTATTGTATGTAGCAACTGAGTAATTATCGAAGAACAATCATATACCGTATGGACAAATTCCATCAGCCTCTTTTTTGGAGTAAAATCGATTGATTCAATTAATTCCAGCTCCTTCTAACAGCTGTCCATCACCAATTTTTGTTAATACTGTTGAAAATGTTCTATTGGGTTGTCACATTAGTTCGCTCAGTTCGAAGAATTTTAACCCTCGCCATAGTGTTGGACCTGCTATTTGTCGCTTTATTTGCTTGTAATAGTGCGAACCGGCGGTAGTTGACGTAAATCACCAACCATTTACTTGAAAATTACCGGTGATCTACTTTAATCTAGAATCTAATGATTTAATCGATAATCAATGCGCGTATTTAAACAGTGATATACATTGTTGTGCTCCTTCAATTCACATAGGAAGCAACTTCGACATGGTGGATATCATCATTATCGTCCACTTGTCCATCTTCACGAGATAGTTTTCGACAAATCTCTATGGTTTTGTTAATGTCTAACTCAGATTCGAAGTCTTTAAAACCCTTCAAAATCTGATTTTTATTTTCGTCGTAAGTCCTAAGTATAATTGATATGTTTTCTTTTTAAAATTTGTTCTATTCTTTCCCCAGGGCAGTCATGGATGTCCCCTCCTATTCATCCTTACCATCAATCACGTTGACTCTGTGGCGGCAAATCACCATAGGCTGAGATGTCTTCGTTCCACCAAGGAACATACTCACCTATAACCAAACTCCACGAACCGCACAAAACACCATAGGATGAGATGTCTTCGTTCCACTAAGGAACATACTCACCTATATCCGAACTTCACGTGCCCACAGACACGTGTCCCCAAAGTCCACCTGTTCACCTGACCAAAGGTGACATTCATACTGGTGTCAACAACCCCACGTATCCGCAGATACGTAGGCCACAAGTCCCGAACAATTTTCCTACGCCTGCACGGCGATCGAAGGACATGACCCAGCACAGAAATTGTGTATCGATCCATCAACTGGATACACACAAACGGTTGGCACAGCCGCGCCAGATGTCGACAAACATCACATCCCAGGCGAGAAGCCAATTGCCGGAAAACAATCCGTCAGCAAAACGTTTGTCCCTGCTGCAATGCACTTCGCCTAAACAAATGCCGTTGCGCAGCAGCAGCAATAACCGAAAACACTGTTCCCATAGTGCAAAGTAAACACGATTCCAGCATCGCCTAAAGTAAACCACACATTCGATTTTTTTTTCTATTAGACTTCTCTCGGGAGAGGCGAACCTATAGCGTCGAGTGGGCGCCCCGAGATGCAATCAAATAACGGTTGCAGTTCTTTTTGAACAGTTGCAGGTTGTAATGCTCCGGGAACACCCGCGTGGGAAGGCAGTTCCACAGCTTCCCCGCTCTGTAACGGAACGAGTTCTGATACAGGGATGTTCGCGCTGTCGGGAGATGAACCACAAACGGGTGCGATCCGTCGGATTGTCTTGTGGAGCGCATATGAACCGAATTGCGTGGAATAATGCCAAGAATCTCCGAAGAACAGCACCCGTGATAATATCTGTAAAACAGACAGAGGTCAGCCACGCGTCTTCGATGTGATAGCGACTGTAGTCTCGACGTCAGCACCGAGTCCCCGATCAGGCGGATCGCTCATCTTTGTACGCTCTCAAGTAGGTCGAGGGTATGTTTAGAAGCCGAGCTCCAAACATGAGAGCAATATTCGAGCGCGGGTCGGATTTGAGATTTATATAGGAGAAGAGGCCGGAGTAGAATATTTCTTGGCTCTAAAAAGATAACTCAGTTTTCCTGAGGCTGATCTGGCTATACCCGATACGTGTTTATGCCATGGTACATTCCCCCAGATCGTGACGCCGAGCAATTTCAAACTTTCCCCAGCCTTGATGGCCCGGCCATTCATCATCAGCTGTGGAACCGATGATCCAGTTTTCTTTGTGAATGTTGTATACTGGGTCTTCGTTACGTTGAAGTCGACAAGATTAGCCTTTCCCCACTGCAGAACTTTATCTAGATTTTGGTTCAGAGAGTCAATCTGTCTACATCTCGGCTGGTGCGACGTCGATGCACCAATCGGCCGATCACTCGAAAAGGAGGAAACAAACGTACTATCATCCGCAAAACTGAACACTTTGTTATCCTCACTCGGTTCGGATGTCAAAAATAGATCCAGGGTGTTCGCATAATCGCCTCGGACATCCGGTATCCGCGTTGGCTCCCCCACGAGTTGAATCGAGTTGTGGCTTACAGCAAACATCTCCGCCAGCCTCCCAGCCTCGTCGGTTCTTTTAGAATGTAGCAACCAGCCGGAATTGTGCACATTAAAATCGCCAAGGACAATCATTTCAGAAGCTGGGTGGATGATCTGTATCCAGTCGACGGTATATGAAAGATGTTCGAAAAATGTCGCCGGTCGATCGTCATTCGGGGAGCGGTAAAGACAACAAAGAAATTTAACGGAATTCCTCAGCACGACCCTCAACCATATGATGTCCATATTATTGGGTTCCAACGCCCCCATCCTCTGGCAAGCCAGATCGGACCGCGCGAAGACACAGACTCCGCCCTTAAAACGGAATCTCGAATGTAAGTCGTGTCCTGAGCAACGAAGATATGTCGAATCATCGATCATCGATTGTTTGCATAAGCAACGCAACAGAAGTGTGAAAATTCTGATGAACCCACAGACGACAACCCCCGCATCTGTGTGTGAGCCCGACCTTCCCGGGTGGAGAGATTCTCGATTGAGAGAAAGTCACCACCCAGGGAAAGCGAAAGGAGAAAGAAAACTATGAGGTGAATGGAATCATCCCCAGAGAAGAAACAACAGTCGACATGGAGAATCTCACGCGAGTATACAAGAAGAGGGAACGACAAGACGTTGCGCACGTGTAATTGTACGAACAAAACTGAAAGATATTCGTTTGCGGTAATCTATAGTATTTCTACTGATACAAAACAGTGAGATTCACAAATTGAAAGATATTCGTTTTCGGTTATCTATAGTAACAGTAGAAAAAAACAGTGCGATTCAAATCCAAAAGATATTCGTTTTCGGTTATGTATAGTAATAATAGAAACAAACGAGAATTAAGTGTAACTATTTATAAACACGATGTAATGGAACTGCTTTGATAAAGAAATCAATAAAAGAGCGTAAACAATAAAAAAAAAAACAATCTCGCAAAGTTTTATTTGTAGCTGTCGCTCCGTGTTCGTTTTGTGTATAGTGTTCGGCGGAACACATTCAACAAACAACAAAATCGACTAAAACTCCGTTATCAAATACTCATCCATCTCCCTCTATGCGGACGGCACTAAACTCTGCAAAACGATTATCTCTCCTCTCGAGCGCTCACTTCTCCAAACGGATCTCGACAGCTTCTGAACTTGGTGCCGAAATAACTGCCTCGAACTCAACGTTGTCAAATGTCCCTCCGTCACCTTCTCCCGAAAACGTACCTCTTCCCCTCCACGTTCCTACTATCTGCTAAACCAGCAGATATCATCTGTACCTTCAATACGTGACCTCGGGATCTTATATGACAGGGAGCTTAGCTTCATCCCGCATATTGATGACAATATTCTTAAGGCCAACTCTGCCCTTGGGTTTGTGAAACGCTGGTCTAAAGAATTCTCTAATCCTTACGTTTCTCGTTCTTTCTACATGGCCTTCGTCCGCCCACTTCTTGAAGTGGTTTCGTGTTCGGTGCGCATTGGCCCAGGTGGACCAGTTCCTTTGGGTCGGAGTTGTAAGTTCGCAACCCACCAAGAACGGCCATGTGCTGTTGTGTCCCACAACAAGTGCGCGGCATCGGTTTTCGCTGGGGCTTCGGTGTTTGTCCGAGTGTCGGGACATGGGCCGATTTGATAGGTGGGCAGGCGACACTCTGGTTGGCAGCCTGCTGGTCCGTACTCATTGGGAGTGTATGCGCTTCTCTGCTAGGTGCTATCGGACTGAGGACCGCTGATGTCACAGGGGACGGTCGTTGGGCATCAACGTAATTGAGGAGACTGGGTCGAGCGCAACCTGAGCCTCGAGCAGTCTCGTTGATTTGATATCCTTGCCTTGCTCGGCGGGTTTCTCTGCAGCAGGCTTCTTCCGTCTTGGGATGCATCGGATTTCTTGGCATCTTTCTGGTCTGGTGCTGGGGCAATGACAGCTGCTGGTACCTTCTTGATGTTCATCAAAATGGGCACAAACTCTTCTTCAGGTTCACCAGGTTTACCATTTGCCAAGTCAGCCTTCGGACATCTCGGATGCAAGAACTTCGTCAATTGTGTGTGGCCTTCAGGATTGGGATGACCCATCATGTTACCAGGGAAATTATGTTCACACATGGTGCAACACTCCAATGCGCTCCTCTTAGATCTTCCTAGACGCTTGGAACGATCCAATTTTTTAGTTCTCAATGGTTGAACGATGTTAGCGTCTTGACGAATCGAATTGGCTGTGCTTCGGGAACCTTCCTCATCACGTCTGCGTACAGCCAGATGAGGGCGTCCTTTAATGTGATTTTCGAAGGACTGATTTAGTACGATTGCATAAGGGGATTCCTTCGGTGCATCAACTGCCTTTGCATCATTCCTCGTTGGTGCTCTGGGTGGATGGCCAGTTGTCATATGCATGCCAGGAGTGGAAGAAGTTCCCAGACACCAAGGTGGTTGCGCCATCAATGGCGGCAAACGACTGTTTTGTTGGTACACAGTGTCCGTCGCAGTCTTTGGAGCGGTCGGACGGTCGGCTGTGAGGGCATTCCTTGCCTCAACAAACTTTGTGACCTCGTCCAGATAGACCGATGAATCTGTCCACGAAGTAGCGGTGGTCGCTGGTCATCTCTGGAGTGGCCAGGCGTTTTATCTCCTCATGTTTCAGTCGGATGTCCACCCATGTTGTGCTGACGTATGTCCACCGTGAATACCGTTGGTGGCCCTCTCTGCTCGAGGTTTAAGAAAGCACAGGACATCCGCTCCTGAGATACGAACTGGGCGCTGATGAGCTGTGCCGCCAATGTAGACTTTGTCATTCTAGACTTCTCTGACATTGAGGCGCTCTCTAGGCGTTGACGTGATTTTTCTCACGAGCTTGACAACGGTGGGTCTTCGCGTCTGGACGCTGGTGTCCCGTGACCTTGACGTCGGTCGGTCCTTAAGCCTGGAATTTCTAGTATGCCGTAAACGTGGCGGCGATTGATTCTTACGTCTGGATTCTTTGCAATGGCACCGCGAACATGGCGGTGGTAGCCGAACCACAGATCTGGATTCCGGGCAGCACCGCGAACTGGGTGATGGTAGCTGTTCCACAAATCTGGACCTCGATTGACCGCGAACGGGTCACGGTGTGGTAGTAACGTACCTGCTGGGGCAGCTTCTATTTGCGCCACGAATTTGGCGGTGGTAATGAATTCGCAATTGACAAAACGCTTTCTTACCTGTGAACCTGGCGGCTGTTGATCCGTACGTCTGGATCGGGGGCTGCACCGCGATCTGGACCGTGGTAGCCGATCCACAGGTCCTGGACACTGGGGCTGCTAATTGGGCAGCAACTGCGACTCGGCAGCGGTGAATGGCTCCACAGTCTGGTTCCGGCAGACTGTGTCGCGAACTGTTCGCGGTGTGGTTAGTTGTAGCTGCACTGAGGCAGCTTCTTGTTGCGCCACGAATTTGGCGGCGTTGGCCCTTAGGCTGGACCTTGGAGCTGCGAACTGAGCAGCGGTATTTGTAGCTGTTGTTGGCGCAGCTGGTTACTGCGCCACGAACTTGGCGACAGTATTGTAGCTGACATGTGGGCAGCTCATTGTTTCCGTGTTCTTGGCGGCGTTAAGGTAGCTGCACTAGCTACTCTGGCGGCGGTAGATCCTTAGGCTGGACCCTACCGGAATTGCTGCTTTCGGACGTTGGGTAACAAATGGAAGAACGTCCCCGGTTGCGCCGCGAAATGGTCGCGGTATGATAGCTGCGAACTGGCGGCAGTGGATTGAATCCACAGACTGGATCCGGCTCGAAGGCCCAAAATGTGTCGACAACCTGAGCGGGCAACACGCAATTTGATTTCTGCCGACCGAGGAATGTCGTCGGAGAAGATCTATGTAGTAAATTCCGCCGACCGAGGAATGTCGTCTGGGAAGCGTTTTATTGTATTCTCAATGGACGTCTTCTTTCGTGCTCCGCGACGTTTAATGGTTTGCTCTGAAACACTGAGAAAAGAGAGAAGATGAAAGGAAAGAATACCTATAGTGGAGCAGCAATTCCACGCAAACAATCTTCAGTTGGAACAGCAAGTCATCCTCATCCAAATGGAATAAAAACAACCTTGGTTGGTTTGAACGTGTCTCTTGCTGGTTTTACGAAGACGGATTTTGTTATTTATGTTGCTTGACGACCAGAATATACGATTATGTCAGCTAGTTGCTGACATTTGTTATTTGGTTGCCATGGGTAGCGTTCAGTTGCGAATTCGCTGGTTGTATCCAGTGCGAATCCGCAACAACTAGCTTTGATGGCATGAATTCTCATGTTCCAGTCTTCATTAATTACTTACCTGTAATTGTCACGGATCAACCTTTGAACATTTTTAATTAGTGACTTAAATGTTTGTATTTCCTGGCTGAACTGTCTGTAGAGCAGTTTTAACTTTAGAGAGCAAAATACTCTTTTGCCTATACAGCTCGTTGATCGTTGAGTTTTTGTATCGGTTTGTATGGCTCTTCGCGTGTGACACTTTTGGGATAGAACGATTCATAGTATTAGTAACAATGTTGTTCTTCGTCGAAAGATAATGATCAATTTCGTCATTATGAAGACTTCTGTCAGTTGGTGGATCTATGCCATTGGAGCGTGATTCTTTTTTTATTATCCAATCAAACCGCGACCAGTGTGCTTTTCCGAACATAGAAGAATGTATCTGGTTTATATTGGTCAAGTAGTGAGTGTTTGTTTGGGACATGTATTACAGCACCAAGTCCGTAATGATCGCTATCGTATTCGATTGTACGAAGACAATTTCGAATAGTTAGATCCGTATCTAATAATTGTATTCGCTCGTCCAGCAACAGTAAATCCAAAAAGGAATTTTCTCTGGAATATGGCAGCGTACTTGTAGCGTACAATTCTAGCGTATGTTCGACAGCGTTTGTCTGCCACCAGTCGAACAACGTATTGCCTCTTGTGTTTGTGATAAGGTTACCTCAAGCACTGCTGGAGTTTAAATCTCCCGCCATAAAGAAATAATTATTTTGCAAGTCTAACTTGAGACTTCGAAAAAGGGTATCAAGTTGATAAACTGTATATACTGTGGCGCCTCGGGAGCATAACTTGTATACATATCTGCTGTAAACGACTTTGTGTTTTAGACCATTTTTAAATAAGACAGCCCTCTGATGAGTCTGTTGAGGACCTCGACCTGATTGCTGGTGTCTGCATTTGTTTTGCTGACAGCCAATTCTTGGAATTGCTTTCCAACCACTGAGTACTGGGCACCATGGGCGTTGTCTTCGCCGTCGCTGCTGTCACTCAACGTGTCTGTGTACTTGGTTTTATTGGCTTTGTGACGTTTAGGCTCCTCGATAGTATAGTGGTTAGTATACCCACCTGTCACCTGGGAGACCGGGGTTCGATTCCCCGTCGGGGAGCCCCTGGCGCAAGACTAATGACCTTGCCCAGACAAAAATAAATCATTATGGAAAATTTAACAAGCCTCAGGACTTGCTAAATAAGGCCAAGACCGGTTCCCGGTTGTAGTGCCGATGATGATGATGATGATGATGACGTTTAGCCTTTGGATTTGGTCCTGTATTTGCTTTCTCCGAAGCACCATTTCGGCATTCATTTGATCTACGTTCATATTATGGACCACGCGTGCTAACTTTTTGTTTTTTTTTTTTATTTTTTTTTTATTTATTCTTGATATTATGTTAAAAAAAATATTTTATTTTTAATATCTAAGTTACAATTATTAAATTTAAATATTGGCTTGTGGGGGGCGAAGTCGTGGTGGCGGCGTACGGCACGGGCTTCTACTCCGTCCCCACGATATACTAGAACAAAGTTCCGCTGTAAATTGTTCACCACGGGCTCCCGGAAACACTGTTTGTGACACTGAAATAACCAAGCAACGAATCGTCCGCCAGAGGAGAGAGGAAAAATAATATACTATTTTTTTATTGTTTATCTTTATGTTTATTGATAACTGATGGTTCTTGTTTTTACTTAAAACTGGTGATAACACAAATTAAACGTGAAATGTACATTAGCGCTGATGTATATATGTTGAGCACTTAGCACTGATATATATTGATATCTTTTTTGGTGGCTCGAAGAGCACCATTTCATGTCATTACATGTGTGTGGATGTGTGTGTCTGTGTGTGTGTTTTTTTTTTTTTTTTTTTTTTTTTGATGCGTCAACGGATGTGGAATCTTCATAGATACTAACAGCCCGTGCTACTAGCATGCACGATTCGTGTACCTGGAACGACGGTTCCAAGTCGCACGCCTGCGTACTAAACCACATCCTCGCTCCCGTCAACCACTCTCCCCGCGGGACTGCCGTTAGGTATTACTTCGCGGGGCTGGTTAGCTTTCTGCTTTTTTAAGCTGCTCTCTCCATGTCGGCTATTTGTGCTTGTCTTACTTTCTCAATTCTTCTAAGTTCGAGTTGCACTTTGGTCACATATGCGCTTATCTCCATCCAGTTATCCTCGGAGCATAGCATCTGCTCTATGAGGTCTTGCGGGCCTGGGAGATTGGGTCTTCCTTCGTTGAAGCGTCTGCAGTGGAACACCACATGCTCCGTATGTTCCTCTTGGTTTGGACACGCTGGACAGAACGGTGAGTTACGTGACGTTCGGCAATCCACCGCCCCCATCATTTATTTGTTTTAATATAATTTAGTTTTAATATAATGTGATGGTAAGGTGGTGGAGTAAGTGAACGATCCACATGTAAGTGTGCGGACACACCCCAGTTCGAGTGTGGATCGTGTACAGGTTTCGAATTCGGTTGGAGATGGATGTCGACGAGTGAGGGGGAGAGACAGCAAAAGGAATTTTGAATTCCGTTTGTTTTGGTTTTTTTCGTTTTTTTGTTTTGTGGAATATGGTTTTGGAATTCCGTTGATGACAGTTGTTCAGTTAAGAGTTGATTTTCCGAGCAGCCGAAAAGAAAAGACGAAAGCCCCGGTCCTAATGTTTAACAATTAAAAAGTAAACTTTAAAAATAAAAACACAAATTGTAAAGCAACAGGCAAAAACATAAATAAAAAGTTGTTGAAAAGAGGACTAACCAGATTGAGCAGAATAAAGGGCTGCTGCACATACATTCACCGCTTGTCACCGGAGAAAGGAGGAAGAACAGAAGACTATCCAGATTGAATAGAATGAAGGGCTGCTGCACATACATTCACCGCTGGTCACCGGAGAGAGGAGGAAAACAGGCAACCCGTTCATTTTAAATATCTAAATTTTCTGTGGCAAAAATACGTCACACTGTGTACAAAACGGTGCAGATATTTGCGATATCCACCATGGCCGGTCAGGAACTGGGAAAGATGGTAGTTGCAGGCACCGTGGTCTCTCTTCATCCAGGTGGCGATAGATGGGATTAATTTGTACGTCCATCTGCCTTTCGTGGTGTTGTCCCACCGAGTTTGCCATATGGTTAATGAGGTTGCTTTCTCTTCCTCCTTGATATCCTTGACTGCTGTTGGTTCCAGTTGCCTTGATGTTCTCTTGTTGTAGATTCTTAACATCTCGTCCGCAAGGGTATCAATTGGAACCATTTCGGCTACGACAAAAGCAGCTTTGTCCGAGATGGTTCGGAAACTGCTGATGGTTCTTAAGGCTATAGACTGACGTCAGCTTTCTCCTCGCTTACTTCGTCGTCAGTATACTGCCCCAAACAGGGGCGGCGTATAGTAGGACCGAGGTCACTACTCTAGACATCAAGATTCTTCGTGGATATCCAGGTCCTCCGATGTTTGGTAGTATTCGAGCAAGTGCTGCTTGCAGCATTGACGCTTTTTTGCTAGAATACTTGACATGCTCTTTGAATTGTAGCCTGTTGTCGATCATAACTCCTAGATATTTTATTGCGTCTTTCGATCTAATAATTTGATCTCCGACCCTTATATTCATGTGTTCCACCTTTTTTCGGCTAGTTATTAAAACCGCCTCTGTTTTGTGGTTTGCTAGCTCGAGACCAGCGGATACCAGCCATTCTTTGAATTTCACCACTGCCTCGTTAGTAGCTGCCTCTATCTCATGAATATGTTTTGCCACTGTCACAAGGGCAATGTCGTCCGCAAAACCTATCAACTGGACCTGTTGTGACAACACCAATCGCAAAACGCCATCGTACATGATGTTCCATAAGAGGGGGCCCAGAACTGATCCTTGTGGAACTCCCGCTGAGACGTTGTGGTATTTTACACCATCGTCTGTTGCATACCTCAGCTTCCTGTTAGTGAGGTAGCTGGAAATTATTCTCTGGAGGCAGTGTGGGGTGCCCATTCTGTGAAGCGCTCTATTTATGACTGGCCATTTTGCCGAGTTAAAGGCATTCTTTATGTCCAGTGTTACAACTGCACAGTATTCCTTTGTGCCCCAGCGCCATCTCTCTCCACTTATTGCTTCCGTCGCAATGTCAACTACTCTCTTTATGGCGTCGACGGTAGAGTGCGATTTTCTAAACCCGTATTGTTGGTTCGATAGGGCTGCTTTTTCTTCTGCTACGGTTAGCAGTCTTTCGTATATCACTCTTTCTAATATCTTTCCCATAGTGTCTAGAAGGCATATTGGGCGATATGATGAGGGCTCTCCAAGTGATTTTTTACACCAAGTTTTGCAGTTTCCAAGTTTCTGGAAAGACACCTTCCTCTAGACACGTTTGCATGGTGCTTATAAACATGTCCGGTCGACTTTCAGCTGCCGCTTTCACCGCCTTGTTTGGAATTCCGTCAGGACCCGGTACTTTGCCGTCCTGTATCCTCCTGCATGCTGACTGTAGCTCGTCTGCCGTGACCCTCGGGATGTCCTCCACCTTTGTCTCGCTTATTAAGTCGTAGTGTGGGGATGTGCCTTGTGGGAATAGTTGGTTTACTATTGACCTCAGCATTTTTGGACATGATATCTGCGGGGACCAGGAACCCTTCAGCTTACTCATTACCATCTTGTACGCCGTACCCCGTGGATTTATATCGCCTCCTTCGCATAGACTTTTGGAGGACCTCGTTTTGCTGTCCTTGATCGCCTTTTGTAGATTGCGCCGTGCTGACCGGAACTCGTCCAAGTGCTCTTGGAAGTTGGCTGTCCTCCTAGACCGCTGCACTTTGCGTCGGGCTTGTAGACAGCGAGTCCTGAGTGCCCTTATTTCCTCATTCTACCAATAACAAGGTGTATTAAATTCTCCGTTAGATCGCCTGGGCATAGCTACATCGCACGCTGTCGCGACAGCACGGATGAGTTGGTGTGACTGGGCTTCGGCTGTTTCACCATTGCTTACATCGTTGGTACTCAATATTAATTCAAAGGAGTCCTTGTCAAAAGATGTGTCTTTCCGTTTCGGGCCACTTACTTGGAGACTCCTTGTACGTTTGTTTTGTTGTATATTGACTATAATGGCCTGATGGTCGCTGTGCGTGTATTCCTCGCTGACCCGCCATTTTAACTTACGTAGGAGGGAGTTGCTCGCAAATGTGATGTCGATGACCGATCCTCTTCCTCCATTACGGTATGTATTTACCCGCCCGTTGTTCGCAATGCCGATGTCCAGAGATCCAAAGGTTTTCAACAGCATT
The DNA here is from genome assembly GCA_963931805.1 of Microdon myrmicae. Classification (NCBI taxonomy): domain Eukaryota; kingdom Metazoa; phylum Arthropoda; class Insecta; order Diptera; family Syrphidae; genus Microdon; species Microdon myrmicae. The sequence continues at coordinate 125,464,449 of OZ007498.1, read as the reverse complement.
CGGCCTCTAGTGTTTGTTGATCGGCTGCCCCATTCCACTGCCCATGCGTTGAAGTCGCCGGCTATAATCACTTTAGGCCTTCCTTGGGCATCTGCCACCAAATTGTCCAACATGGCCTGGTATTGGGTAAGGGACCAACTCGGCCTGACATAACAGCTGTAAAGATGTATGCCATTAATTTTTGCCCTGACAAAGCCCTCGGCTTGTTTGTAGACGTCTTGAAACGCATGTCTTCCACCTAACCATATAGCTGCGGTATTTGTTTTGTCGCTCACCCATATGTTGTTGCTGAGAGCCTTGTACGGTTCGCTGATGAGAATGACGTCAGCTCTCTCCTCCCTACCTGTTTGTTTCAGGATGTCCTGAGCTACCTGACAGTGATTGAGATTAATTTGGATAATCTTCATATTTGTTTCCCCGTGATTGCTCTCCTAAATACAATGCATTTACGGCTGCCAGCTATATGCTTCGCCTCGTCTGGGTGGTCCTTTTTACAGAAAATGCATAGGGGATCCCTCCTACAGTCTCTTGCTATGTGGCCCTCAGTTCTACATCTTCTGCATAGCTTGGACCGGTCTTCATCGCACTTGCATTGTTTGGCAATGTGTCCGAACTCAAGGCATTTGTAGCACTTTCTCAGCACCATCTATTCCCGAATGCGACAGATAACCCATCCAACTTTAATTTTTTGTGCTCCCAGCAGTTTTTTTGCCTTTTCTGTTGGAAGACTTATTGTCGCTGTTTGAGTTCCTCCGTACGCTTTGCGCAATGCTACTATATCGGCCATTGGTATCTCTAGACCAAATTGAGCTCTCACGGCCTCACAGATTTCCTCTTTTGATGTGATTTCGGCGACGTCTTTCACCTCGATAGTTGTACGGTGAGTGAGCATTCTAACGCTGCCCTGGTCTCCTAACACCTCACTGAGTGCGTTTTTGTATTCAGCAGTTCTCTCGCATGATCCACCGAGCTGAAGAAGCAGATCTCCTTTTTGGGTCCTCCTGATCTTCGATATCGCTTTCCCAATGTCTCCCAGCTTGGGATCCGCCTTAACTTTTCCTAGGATCTGCGCATACGACGTCTGTCCCTTTGCTTCGATGACGATGGCATCCGGTCTCAGTTGCTTCTTTTTTGGCAATTTCGTACTCGCTTTTCCCTTGCTGGGGGTGTTTCGCTTGCCGCCAGCCTCCTTGGTAGCACATATTTTCCGCTCTTTTTCGCCTGCTCTTTGCTTAGGTACCTTTCTCTGTACCACTGTCCATTTCTCTTTCTGAACTGGAGCTTTAGGGCAAGACTGATTCTGCTCTCCTTCTGGGGTTATGCTGGCCGTTGTCTCTTTCTTCTTGGTGGCGCAATCCACTGGCAGCAGAGGTAATGTCTGCGTCTCGGTATCCTTTTTTCCGCCGTCCAGCATTCCATCGCCTCATACAGCACTCTGATGCTTTCAATTGTATTGCGCATCGGTTGGTGGATAGTACGCCTGTTGGATTCCTCCAGCATTTCAACAAGGCTTTTAATTTGTTTGCCTAGCTGGCAAAACAATTCGTCCTGTTCATTTGTCCCCACTGGCCTCTGGTTAGTTTACCACGTCGCTAATAGGGTGGTTTGCGTCTGCCGCATTTTGAGCCAAGACTCACTTCCTGTTTTGTTCGTGGTTGTTATGTTCGCTTTATCAGAACTTCTAGCCTACTTTAAGGCGCCTGAAAACAATTCACGTTCCACTCGTTGCTTGTTCCACATGTGGTTTAAAACAAAATCAACCACCTGTCTTTGACAGGTCCTTTCACCGCTATTTTTATTTTACTTTTTATTTTAAAGCCTCAGGACTTGCTAAATATGGCCAAGACCGGTTCCCGGTTGTAGTGCCGATGATGATGATGATTTATTTTAATTATAGTTCAAAAACGCTCACCTTGTTTAATTTAACGAATTGGCTCCCTGGTGTGTGTTGATCTGCGCTTGTAGTTGCACTTTTTTAAGTCACCACTTTTTAACTTTATTAACTTTTTCTTGGAGCACAAGAAACACGACCGCACCTTCCAATGGAATTTGTGCCTCCCCGTGTGTATATATGTATGGGTGTGTGTGTGTGTGTGTGTGTGAGTGTGAATGCGTGTGAATGCGTGTGAATGCGTGTGAATGCGTGTGAATGTGTGAATGTGTGTGGGTTTCTAATTGACCATGGGCAAGAAAACAGAGTTTAGCTATTGGGCGCTTCAATGTTTTAGTAGCCGTTTTCATCGTGACAACACGGATTCTTGCATCGGCTCCTGGTTGCGTTGCTACGATTCTACCTAATCGCCACAGGGTAAGCGGTGATTGCTCATCAGGTAGGAGCACCAAGCTACCTATTTCCAGTTCTGGACTTGATGCAAGCCATTTCGGACGTTGTTGCAGACGAGCGAGGTATTCAGCCTTCCATTTTTTCCAGAAGTCCTGCTGTATTTTCTGCATTAGCTGCCATCTGTTCAGGTAATTGGACTTGGTCTGGGTCAAATCCCCTTCCGGCATGGTGTTGAGCGGAGTGCCAATTAGGAAATGTCCTGGTGTTAAAATGGACAAATCCTCAGGATCTTCAGATATTGGACAGAGTGGACGTGAATTTAGACATGCTTCTACTTGAGCCAATAGTGTTAGATACTCCTCATATGTTAGAGTGTAGTGTCCTATCACTCGTTTGAGGTGGTGTTTCATGGATTTCACCCCGGCTTCCCATAATCCGCCAAAATGTGGAGCTACAGCGAGGGAACATCTGTGAAATCAAGGTGGGTGGCATTATTAACTCTCTTATGAATAAACGATCCTAGTGATCTTAATTAAAAGGGTTGTGTTGTGTGCAAAGGATGCTATTCGTCGATAATCCAGAGAATTAGTCTTTCACTTTCAAAATTTGGAGGAATTTTGTGTTGCGTTGCAAATAAGGTGACATTCGGCGATAATTATCAGGATTGGTCTTTCACTTTCAAAATTTGGAGGAATTTTGTGTTGCGTTCCAACTAAAGTGATATTCGGCGATAATTGAGAGAATTGGTCATCCAAACTCGAACTTTGGAGGAAGTTGTGGTTGTGTTTCAAATAGGGTGACTGTTCGACCGTGATTATACGGAAGATTTTATCCCTTAGTCTTCGATTCGGATCGGAAATTATTGGTTGGGTTTCTTTGGCGAGGTGGCTGCAGCGTTGGATTGTGTTCGAAATTGTTCTCTCGGTTGATCAGCAGGGTTGCGTTGTGTGTGCTTGGGTGTTTTAATAGGAAGGTAGAGCAACAACTATTTGCGTGAATCACGGACACATTCAAAAAAAAAAAAAAAACTAATATAAAGGTAGAGAGAATGAGCAAGGCACGAATGGCCAACTGGATTGACTCTCTAATAACTATCGCCACAGAATTGACCGCGGATCACAAGGCATATATGGCCTTGGATCAATCAGCTAAAACCATTCACATGAATGAAACGCGGTTAAGGAATTTAGAGCATTCCTTTGAAGAAGCAAGGGGTTTGCATCAGAGAATAATTGCAGCCCCAAAAGACGACACCAAAACAAACTACATGGGAAAACTCGCATTCCATAAACTAAAGGAGCTATATTATAGCTATTGGTCGGAACTAAAGGCACAAATGCAGAACTCGCATTCCATAAACTAAAGGAGCTATATTATAGCTATTGCTCGGAACTAAAGGCACAAATGCAGAACCCCGGATGTCAATCACAATTGAACTGCTCATTTAGCATCTCAGTTGTAGGATCCAGGGAGCCAACTACAGAGATGAAGCTTCCACCAATTAAGATCCCGTCTTTCTCTGGTTCCTTTCAGACATGGCCAGAGCTCAAGAGCCTCTTCGAGAGTCTCATCATTGGGAATTCAACATTGTCCGACGTAGATAGGCTTCACTATTTGAAGGCCAATTTGACCGGAGAGGCTGAGCGATTGTTGAGTAACACCGCGATCGTCGATGGGAATTTTGAGTCGGCATGGGCAACCTTACTGAAGCGTTACCAAAACTTAAGGTTGCTGAAGGATAACCAGTTCGGCTTGCTGTTTAACCAACCATCATTAAGTTTATTCTGTTGCATTTGCAACACTCATAAAGTAGGCTTTCCATTATCCTACCATTTAGAACAATAAGTGTAGAATACGTATACGTCGCAACACCGGCAAAAACATTATAGTCATGAAAGGTGTTTAATTAGATACAGTAAAATTCGTATTACACATCGTTCCGAAATTAACCATAATTGTAATGTAAAATTTATAGAAACCAACATTATCATAAGCAGATTATCAGAACGCAATTCCGCAATACCCACAATCCGCCCATTTCGCTGTTTTGCATTAAGTCCCTTGGATTGCGAAATGCAACATGGGCATAGGTATTCATCCGTAATTATACACCTAGTTGACATAATTCCTTCTTTAATATATCCGATCTCTTCCAAAATTCAATCGGAATGGGCTATACGAGTAATGCACTTTGGATTACTAGTGATATGGATGTAAGTTTAAATTGAATTCCATGTAGAGGTGGAGATGTTCGGAAACGGATTTGAGCCTAATTCAATCAATTTAATTTCGATGTCGTAAATCAGTTCAATTCAACCTTCATATTATTCCTCATGCACTTTTTTATTCGTTACAGATAAAACTCGCCGGATTATGTGGTTTGGTGTCTGCTCTGACGTGCGCCTTGGTTACAGTAACCACGACAGTGCTGCATATGAGCCGTTTGCAGGCAATGAGGGAATGTGTGTACGCGCAAATGACCAAAACATGCACATGTTACTCTAAAATGATTGAGCCGAAAATAGAAAGCGTAGATAAAGGTATGTGTCCTGAAGTCATAACGTCCTAACTAAAACCTGTCGCCTGATGATAAAATAGACGAATGTAATATTTGCGCTGTTTGTTCCTTTTATCCTTATTGCTGCTAGTTTGTTGTCGATCTAACGAGATTTTATTATTTTCCCCCTTTTGTTTCCTTGCGTTCTACGACATATTATATTGGATGTACATCCCAGAGGGCATTGAGCTGGTATTCGATACTCTAAAGGACTGTGCAGTAGTTCACAGTTCTCTGTACTCCTGCCTCAGGTTCATATTTGGTTTATCTGTCACTGGAGTCCTGCTAGCCGTTTTTTGTTGTATGTTCCTGTATCAGCTTTTGAGGTAAGTAAGTTTTTGAGTAATAAAAAATAAAATTTCTAAAAATATCACATTTTTTTGTTGTTGGACAGTCATGAACGAAAAAAGATGTACTGGGAGCAATTAGAGTTGCGATGCAGGTCTTTGTACACAACCAGCCAACAAGGACAACCGCCAAGTGGACCGATTCCTTCCGGTGTCGGTGCAGGATTAATTACTGGTCCACGCTCAAATATATGCCGTTGCTGTGAACAGTGTCATGCCCATCGACAATCGTTACCACCGTCGGCCTACCCTTGGGACGGTGGTTCGGATGGACGTTTTTGGACCGGACAACCCCCTGGAAATTTTTATTCACCGAATCCCGGTGGAGATGACATAACTACAACCAATATCACCAGCCGGGGTCTGTTACAAGGTTCACAACGTGGTCGCGCAGTGGGAGGTTGGAGTTGGCCTCGTATGCCATGGCAACGAAGCTCACCTGAACCAAATTCGAGATACCGTCAAACTCCATCCAGTCCTGATTCTCAATATGGATTTTCTAATAATACAACGGCAAATGTCGATACTTTAGGAGCAATAACTGATGAAAGAGTTGCATGCAGTAATGCGGCACAAAGCCAAGAAGCACCATTCAATGTTATGGGAAATGGTGGTGTGCCTTATGGTGTTTGGGGTCCGCCACCGCCATATAGCGACCCGAATAGTCCAGCTCGTCGTGGGCGATATCAATACATGCAGCAACATCCAAACCAATGTCAAAATGCTTTGATGGAACGCCAAATGACAGGAGTAATGCAGAACGTACATTCACAAATTCCTAATAATGAAAATCATCAACACAGCTCATCCACAGATAGTCATTCAATAGAGCCATTCTGTTCTCAACAAGTAAATCGAAATATTCCGAAGCGACAAAACGGTGCCTGTAGTAGTGCAGCATTTAAAACGCCCAAAGACACATATGAAAATACTCCTTCCGACAGTGACGGACCCAGGGATCGCTTTTCGAATACATTACCTGTTCGCAAGACCAAAAAGAGAGCCGTAGACGTTGGAGCCAAGAGCATTGGTCCCAACTCACACTCAACCCAAAGAGTAAACGTACAAAATGTCTTCACAGAACATGAGTACCATGAACCGAATGCAGTTGCTAGTAACAGTCATGACTTAGCAAGTGGACAACTTTCCGCATGCCAGCCGAAAATTAAGAGGCTAAAAACGGGTGGAGTGGAAAACTCTGGTTTTCAGAATAATGGTGAAACTCTACTTGACCCCAGTGAAGGTGGAAGTGGTACTCGGAACGGAGACCCCACCGAGTCCGAAGTATACTTCGCCGATGTCAGTAGCTGTTGTAATGTATCCGTAAAGAATGATAATTACTACGACGATGCCAATCAACACATTGTTCCTAGCAACGATCAACCTTCAAATCAACAGTCGGAACAATCAGTTGCCAATGACGACGAAGACTATTTGGCACAAAGATTTGGCCAGCGAGAAAATTCAATCCGCAGTCGTCTGCCCTTCCCAACAGCCCAGCAATCACGACCAGAACATGATCAATCATTACAGTCACGACAAACCTTAATGCCAAAGGACATTTCCCGGCAGAGTATGTGTTCGGTGGATTCAGGGGAAAAGACCGATTTTACAGATTTATCACCGGCCACACCATGTACCAACTTTGCTCATCCTTCTTCACACTTTCCAAGTTCTGCCAACTCTGGAGCTTACGCCAATCAACCAAACAATCTAACGGAAACATCAATCAGGTCCAATTTCGTGGCATCGTTTTCGTTTTCATCCGAACAAAGCCAAGAAGCTCATCGAAGATCAACCAAAAACATCCAAGATGTCTTTCTAGCCCCAGATGCACAATACGAAGTTATCAAGGAGCCAAACCAATTTGAAAACACCCCCTTAACAATGGCTACCTATGATAATGAGGTTGCTTTCAAAAACCCCACAATTAATCAGTTTCAAAAAAATCACCACACACCCATCAAGAGACCAAACATTACCAGTATTATTCAGAGCTTAGGCAACACAGACATGGGCCTCCTGTATCCTGACAGTAAACGAGATAGCCGGTGTCCAATCGGCGACCAGGAAGAATCACATCAGATATTGTCGAAAGTAGAACGTGCCAGTAACATGACAACGTCGGATAATGATTGGTCCGACAGCAGTGACAGGCGTTTGTAAATTTAACATTTAGATGAGGTCAGAAAATAAGCCACGAAACAAGGTTGCCACAGAAATATTGTATTATTGTCTTGTGCCAAAGTTATCCAGGTTACAATCTAATGTAAAGTTTAGAATGAACCCAAAATGTACGCGTACATCTACAGGAGAGTGAACATTTTGGAGAGTGTCTTAAACCGGGTCAACTACACAGAATTAAGATTATATATAACATATTTTAAATCATCTTTCATTGCAGAGTTTTGAGCGAAAAGTTAAAAGCTTTAACCATGTCTAGAACGGGGCTAGATCTCGTAGACAAACATCTCCTGGATACTTTGTTTTTGAAAGAACGTCTTGGGCTATAAACTAGAAATGAGTCTTAAAAATGTTACAGGCAAATTTAGAGCATGTTCCTTTATATGAATAGTTTCGAAAATCAAGTTCAATGCAATTTATACGTAAATCTACAGGACGCCGAATATTTTGGAATCTGTCGTGAACTGTCAATAACTAGAATTAAAAACTTATGACATATTTTGGAGCACATTCCACCATATACTTCTGAACGTAAACTTAAATAGAATACAGGGCTTGCAATGTACCTGTGACGTCTCTAACAGATGCACACACAATTCACAAGCAAAATAGTGAAGAACACCGAACGAAAATCGAATAAGAAAATACATTAGAGCCGTATACCATAGCGATAACATAACAATTCACATCAGTGGAATATAGTCGAGTTTAAAAGTCGAATTTTAAACACGGGCAGTAGCCTGATGGGTAACGCTTAGGTTCAATTTTTGGTGATTCTAACTGTCATAGCGTCAGTTCGAATCACACGTCCTTCACTATCATTTCAAACGCTATTGACCTGCAACTTATATATATATATATTTTTTTGTTTTGTTTTTTTTTTTGTTTTCTTTTTTTTTTTGATGCGTCAACGGATGCGGAATCTTCATAGATACTAGCAGCCCGTGCTACTAGCATGCACGATTCGTGTACCTGGAACGACGGTTCCAAGTCGCACGCCTGCGTACTAAACCACATCCTCGCTCCCGTCAACCACTCTCCCCGCGGGACTGCCGTTAGGTATTACTTCGCGGGGCTGGTTAGCTTTATGCTTTTTTAAGCTGCTCTCTCCATGTCGGCTAGTTGTGCTTGTCTTACTTTCTCGATTCTTCTAAGTTCGAGTTGCACTTTGGTCACATAAGTGCTTATCTCCATCCAGTTATCCTCGGAGCATAGCATCTGCTCTATGAGGTCTTGCGGGCCTGGGAGATTGGGTCTTCCTTCGTTGAAGCGTCTGCAGTGGAACACCACATGCTCCGTATGTTCCTCTTGGTTTGGACACGCTGGACACAACGGTGAGCTACTGTGTCCAAAACGGTGCAGATGTTTGCGATATCGACCATGTCCGGTCAGGAACTGGGTAAGATGGTAGTTGCAGGCACCGTGGCCTCTCTTCATCCAGGTGGCGATAGATGGGATTAATTTGTACCTCCATCTGCCTTTCGTGGTGTTGTCCCACCGAGTTTGCCATATGGTTAATGAGGTTGCTTTCTCTTCCTCCTTGATCTCCTTGACTGCTGTTGGTTCCAGTTGCCTTGATGTTCTCTTGTTGTAGATTCTTAACATCTCGTCCGCAAGGATATCAATTGGAACCATTTCGGCTACGACAAAAGCAGCTTTGTCCGAGATGGTTCGGAAACTGCTGATGGTTCTTAAGGCACAGAGTCTATAGACTGACGTCAGCTTTCTCCTCGCTTACTTCGTCGTCAGTATACTGGCCCAAACAGGGGCGGCGTATAGTAGGACCGAGGTCACTACTCTAGACATCAAGATTCTTCGTGGATATCCAAGTCCTCCGATGTTTGGTAGTATTCGAGCAAGTGCTGCTTGCAGCATTGACGCTTTTTTGCTAGAATACTTGACATGCTCTTTGAATTGTAGCCTGTTGTCGATCATAACTCCTTATTATTATTATTATTATTTACTGGCCTGTAGTAACCCGGACGTTCATGACCTCTTCGACTCGGCTCCGCCATTGTTCCCTGTCCTATGCGCTCTCCTTCCACGTTCGATCATCCGATCCGATCTCCTCGAGGTCCAATCTAACATTGTCCTCCCATCTCCGTCGCGGCCGTCCTGTCGGTCTTTTCCCCGTTAGTTTACCGTCAAGAATTCTATGCACGGTCCTATCATCGCCCATTCGGGCTACGTGTCCGGCCCATCTTAATCTTCGCGACTTGATCACTCTCACTATTGTTGGTTTGCGGTATAGCTCTTCCAATTCGTGGTTGTGGAGTTTCCTCCATTGTCCTGACTCCTCGTCATATTTACCGCCAAATATACCCCTTAAAACTTTATTCTCGAATACGCGGAATTTGTTCTCTTCCCGTTTTGTGAGAGCCCATGTTTCGCATCCGTATAGAGCAATCGGCATGATTATGGTTCTATAGACACGGAGCTTTATATTACGTGATAGCAGTTTGGATTTTAATAGTTTACTGGCTGCATGCCAACTAGCGTTGCCGGATTGTAGTCTTTTGTTAATTTCCTTTGACGTTTCGTTTCTGGTCGTCAGTATCGTTCCCAGATATTTAAATTCTTTGACATTTTCAAATATCTTGCCCCTGACGTTTATATGTGTTCCCTGAGGTCCACATGCTCTCGTCGTAATCATGTATTTCGTTTTGTCTTCATTTATTTCTAGGCCCACCTCTTCTGCTGCTTGCATGATGAATTCACGGAATCCGCATTGGTAGTCTCCCAATATTTCTTCTGCGTACGGTGTGATTCTTGACAGTATGACATTTGTTGGTATTTTGTATGTGATTGGGAGCAATGATATTCCTCTGTAATTTTCGCAGTCAGATCTGTCGCCTTTTTTGAAAATGGGGATGGCTATTGCGGTTTTCCATTCTTCCGGAATGACTTCCTTGTCCCATATTATTTTAACCAGTTGGTGGATCTTTCGAGCGGTTGTTTCTCCTCCATGCTTGACAAGCTCTGCCGGTAAGTAGTCAATCGATTCAGGGGGCTTTGTTGTTTTTCAGTCGATTTATCGCGTCTACAACTTCGTCGAAAGAGGGCTCTGGGATCTGGGGCTCGGCTGTATGTACGTCTGGTGCGTTTATTTGTGGTTGATGGGTGCGCACATTGAGCAGGTTTTCAAAGTACTGCTTCCATCTTGTCACGATATTTTTTGTTTCTGTCACCAGACAGTCGTTTGTGTCTCGGATTATTTTGGCTCTCCCTCGGTAGCCATTTCTAATTGAATTTATGCCGGCATACATACTTCTGCTGTTCTTTGCTCTGGCATTTTCTATGATTTTTTCGATCCGAGTCTTCTCCCATTCGCGTTTTTTGCGTTTGAAAAGTCTAGTTGTTTTTTTCCGAATTGTCGCGTATCTTACTGCGTTGACTTCATCATATGCTTCTAAGTGGATCATTCTGAGGCATTTACGTTCTTCGATCTTTGCCCTGCACTCATCGTCAAACCAAGGTTTGGACTTAGTTGTTTTCTTACGACCATATTTTATTGTGTCTTTCGATCTAATAATTTGATCTCCGACCCTTATATTCATATATTCCATTTTTTTTCGGCTAGTTATTAAATCCGCCTCTGTTTTGTGGTCTGCTAGCTCGAGACCAGCGGATACCAGCCAATCTTTGACTTTCACCACTGCCCCGTTAGTAGCTGCCTCTATCTCATGAATATGTTTTGCCACTGTCACAAGGGCAATGTCGTCCGCAAAACCTATCAACTGGTTTTTTTTGATTGAATAACGCATTTATTGTACAATAATTTAACAAATGTTGACTTAGGACTAAAATGCTAAATCCTATTTTACAATATTTTCTTATTCTTAAAATAATTTACTGACTCTACACGAGCACTCTAAATTACACTATACAATTTTGTGTAATGCTTTTCGGCGTACAATAATATTTTTATATTTTTATATTTTTATATATTTTCTATTACCCGAATATTTTAGAAGACGAAGTTCTCTCTGTTTTTTTTATTTTTTTTTTTTTTTTTTATAAATAATATAAGGTAAAAAAGTTTATAAAAAAATTAATAACAAAAAAACAAAAAATGTTAACATAAAGAAATTTTAAAACGAAAAGGAATCTAAATGAAAAATGGAAATGAAAAGGAAGAATAAATAAATATGAAAAGGGAAGTGAGGAATGGGAAGGGAAGGCGTAGCGTCTGAAGATGTTACTATATTTGGGGATATTAAATCCTTTCTTCATTGTCAATCCACCTCCAGCTGGGATGGGATCGGTCATTTATAGATTTATCTCGATCGCCTATTGCCATGCTAAATCGCAAGTGAACTGCAGCATTTGATATATCACTGTTATAAAGAATCCGTTTATCCCTGGCACCACGAAAAGCGTGGTAAATAATAGGGACTCCGTGCTTGTTTTGGATAAGACCTTTTCTATCCAATAGAGGGAACGCTTCTGGTGGGATAAACCCATTTTGGAATGTATTCTCCAGGTATATGTCATTGGGGTAGTATGCTCCCGAGATAAGATTATTTTCGCTGCACATTGCCCTTGCAGTGTGACCACGAACAATTTTGATAATGAAATTGTCTATCCTATTCAGTCCTGATTTGTCATACAGTGTCTTATTAGGATAGAATTTCCTGTATTGAGACTCAGGTGTTCTATGTAACCCGAGGCAGGAACGCAAGCACTGCCTCTCGAACATGCGAAACTTTTCCATGTAGGATGGGGAAACGTTGAACCATACCGGGCAACCATACACTAATATTGGACGAATAAATGCTGAATAGGAAATTATTTTAACTTTGTGATCTAGGAGACTATTTCGAAACAGACTTCTTGTCATTGCATATGCACTTTTAGCTGCGGAGAGGGCAGCTGCTATGTGCTTATCAAAGTATAGGTATTGGTCCATCCAGATACCAAGGTACCTGACAACAGTTTTCATTTGCAGCGGAAGATTATTGCTTCCTACAATGGAAAAGTTTTTCCAATTATGCCTTGTATCTCTTGAAGCTGTAGAGAGAGGTGTTCTGAAAAGGATGGTTTCTGTTTTTTGGAAGTTAATTTTCAATTTCCAATCGTCACAAAAGCGTTTGATTTTATTGAAGTCTTCTTGAAGAAGTCTGTTAATGGCATCGATATTTTTTTCTGATCTGTACACTACAATATCGTCGGCGTATGCAATAGCATGATTAAGAGACCCAACTAGATCACTAGTATAAATATTGAAGAGAATGGGAGAATTCACGGCTCCCTGCTGTAAGCCGTTTTTAATATGGAAAGTTTTATTGGAGATTTTGTCCCCACATTTTACCACAAATTGCTTATCCATTATCATATCGTAAATGATGTATAACAGATATTCGGGCAAACCTAGATTTGATAGCTTATATACAAGTCCTTCTAACCATACGGTATCGAAGGCCTTTTCAAAGTCAACCAAACATACGCCTGTGCATTGTCGTTTTGCCTTGTTCCACTGTATATCGGAAACAAGTTTTGTAGCTGCATGAACTGTGTCGTGGCCCGCTCTAAAGCCAAACTGGTTGTTCGGAATGATGTCGTTTTCATCACACCAGTTTATCAATGCCCTATTTATGATTTTCTCGAATATTTTGCTAATATTTGGAAGCAGACTAATCGAGCGAAGGTTAGCGGGATTGCTCCTATCGTTGCCCTTTTTGGGGATGGGATGGACTACTGCTATTTTCCAACGTCTTGGAAAGTATGCATTATTTAGAGCGTTATTGAACAAGGTAGTGTAAATTTTCACCGCTTCCGGAGGCAGATGTTTAAGAACTGTATTCGGAATACCATCTGTTCCAGAGGATTTCTTGTTTTTAATGGATTTTAGGATGTCCATGAGTTCATTCTTATTCACAAATATATTTGTGTGCAAATTTCTAAGCGGCGCATCCGCTCTATTGTTTTCACTGAAGGTGGTGAAACTTTTGTTTTCGGAATGCCAACTTTGCCGTTCATTGTGCAGCGAAATATGGTTTTGGATAGCTCTGTTTTCGATATCGAGGTTAGAATGAATGGATTCATTCACTTTGTGTACTGCCTCGAAACAGGCGCCAATGGAGTTCGCTTTCTCTTGCGGATCCTCGACTACTATTAGTTCTTCGTTGGAGTTGATGTGTTCCGGGGTGAGTCCTGCGTTCAGCAATATTTGACAATTCTCGGGAGTCTTCGGGACTCGAAGGCAGGGAATGTCATTATGATCTATTCTTCTAAATACTTTATTTATTTGCGGAAACATATTCCCACCACTGGTTTTAATGGAGAGAATTTTACGTTTCCATTCTTCATTAATTACTGATCTGACGGATCAGCTTTTGAACGTTTTTAATCAATGACTTAATTGTCTTTATTTCTTGGCTATAAGGATCGCTGAACTGTCTGTAGAGCAGTTTGAGCTGGGAGAGCAGAGCGCTTTTTGTCTATAGAGGGCGTCAATAGTTGAGTTTCTATATCTATTAAAATTCTCCTCCATGTGCGCCGCTTTTGGAATGGAACGGTGCATTGTTTTGATGACAATGTTGTCCATCGTTGAGAGATAATGATCTATTTCCTCATTTCGAAGGTTTCTATTAGTTGGAGGGTCTATGCCATTAGAGCATAGTTCTCTTTTTATTATGCGATCAAAGCGCGACCAGTGTGCTTTTCGGAAAACGAACGAATGTATCTGGTCGTATTGCTCAAGTATTGCATGTTCGTTTGGAACATGTAAAACGGCGCTGAGGCCGTAATGGTCACTATCATACCCGATTGTGCGAAGGCAATTTCGAGTATTTAGGTCCGTGCCTAATAATTGTAGTCTGTCGTCAATCATAAGTAAGTCCAAAAAGGAGTTTCCTCTTGGATAAGATGGTGTAGTTGTAGCGTACAATTCTAGTTTATATTCTGTTGCATTTGTTTGCCACCAGTTGAACAGTGCATTACCTCTTGTGTTCGGCGTGATATCACCCCAAGCACTGTGTTTGGAGTTGAAATCTCCCGCCAGAACAAAATAATTGTTTTCCGAGTCTAACTTGAGATTACGAAAAAGGATATCCATTTCGCTGATAAATTGCGAACACTGAGGAGCTTCAGGTGCATACACGGATACCACGTATAGATGCCTTTGACTCTTCAAAGGTATATCTATAATGCAAGCTTCCAGCAGCTGAAATTTGTGTACAGCTGTGCTGTAAACGACCTTGTGGTGAAGGCCTTTCTTAATTAAGATAGCAACTCCACCCCCTTGTGTGGCGTGTGGACGATCTCGTCTAATGACTTTATAGTTTTTGTAGCCCAATTTGTGCCTCTGGTTTAGCTTGGTTTCGCTAGCTAGAAGCACATCGGGGCATTCGGCTTCAAGCAGGTTACCTAGATTATCCCTTCTTGCCACGTGGATTAGTGAATTCACATTCACAGCAATAATTTTTAGTGTTAAATTAGTTGGATAGTTCATTGTGGTATGTTGGGTTGTCTGAGAACAAGGACGAATAAATAATATCTATTCGGGCCGCTTGTTCAGTCAGTTTTTTTTCAAATCCAGCAATCTGTCCTTGTATGGCTAACAGGATTGCTCTTATATCTGAATTTGCCTCTGGAGCGGGCGCTTTTATGACGTTGCGTGAGAGTTCCGCCGCCGTTGTATTAATTGGATTACTAGCCATTTGAGAAAATGATATGCTAGGTGCGGAAGGTTTTGTGATATTACTTCCCTGTGCCGCGAAATTTGAGTTTAATGGACTACCGGCAATTTGAGCGAATGATACACTAGGTGCAACGAAGTTATTATAAGAACGAACCTTCATTCGTTTCTCTTCTTCAAGTTGTTTTTTTTTAAATTCCAACTTGGCTTTTAGTTGTTGGAATTTCGGACAACCTCTAAAGTTGGCCGGGTGACCTGTATTTTTGCACAGGACGCAAGATAGTTTGCTTCTATCCTGAACCTGTTCTTTACCTAAGGGGCATTCTCCTACGGTATGATTGTTTTGGCACTTTACACATCTAAATTCCATACAACAGTTAGATGCAACGTGGCCGAATCGTTGGCACCGCATGCACTGCAATACACGGTCAGCCTTCCGTATTTTTTCCCAAATTATTGTTTGGTGGAAAATAACTTTAATATTCCTAAGTGCATCGACTTTGCTGTTGGGACTTAAGGAGACAATGAAGAACGGCAACTTGCGGTTGCAACTTCGGGAGAGAGAAGTGGAGAATGGCTTCACATCAATGAATTTTAAACTGTCATTTTCGACAGTTTGTAGTTCTGAGAGGAGTTCTTCCGAGGAAAAAGAAGGATCAACTCCTTTAAGTAACATGGAGATAGTTTTCTCCGATTTAGGTGTGTACGTGAAGTACTCACTACTTGCTTCCCTTAGAGCAGATTTAATTTTATGATAATCATCTAAACTATCACATAAAAAACTTATTTTATTATTATTTAAATTCTTCGTTTTAAAATTTCTACATGTTAACTTACCCAATTTAATTAGGTCCTTAGCTTCCATAAAACTGACTATGATGGGAGGCACTTTCTCCTTCTTACTGGCTGCTGCTTGTTGTTTTTCCAGCAGTTGTTGCTGCTGCTGTTGCTGTTGCTTCTGCTGCTGTCGTTGTTTCTCCTCTTGCTGTTGAATATTGCTTTCCGATAAGGCTTCTTTGATTTGTCGATCCAAATCGTTCTTCTTTTTGGAGAGCTCCTCTTTCTTTTTGTATAGCTCCGCAATAAATTCAGCACCTTCGGCATCTTTGTCACTCATTTCAGTATTGCTGGTTTTGTGGTCTTCAGTTGCCAGTTCTTTAAATTTATTCCCTTCTCCGGAATAATGTGGCTTGTCAGTAGTGGTCATTCCTTCTCTGCGAGTTTTTTCTTTGTTGGTTGGGTTAGCTTTATGCCGTTTGGCAAGGAGGTTTGGCTGGGCTTTGGGCCTCCTCTTTGAAATTACTTTTAGCATTACTTTTCTTTTTTCCATTATTTGTTTCGACCGTTCATTTAATTGTTTTATTTGTGAAGCAGCATGCAGAGAACATCTGCTTTCACACGCATACACATTAACACACGCACAGTTTTTTATTGGCCGTTCGGTATATACACAGCGGTAGACACGTCAGCATACACGTGTACGCGACAATATTGTAAATTTGTGTGGACGACCGGCGAACGAATGTTTTCAACGAGAGTTTTAGACAAGCACTTGGCGCATTGTCGTTTTATTCGAGTTACACCCTATTTTTGGGTTTAATTAATATTTATTTTATCTTTTACGCGCACCTTGCACAACACTTTGGCTACTAGTTCAATGACTATACAGCCGTTCTCAGTGACGGCCACACTTTCACACACAGGTGCACACACTAGAAAGACGCGGGATAGAACGATAGAACGATCCGTATCCTTCGAACGTTAGCTGAGTTCAACCTATCAACTGGACCTGTTGTGGCAACGCCAATCGCAAAACGCCATCGTACATGATGTTCCATAAGAGGGGGCCCAGAACTGATCCTTGTGGAACTCCCGCTGAGACGTTGTGGTATTTTACACCATCGTCTGTTGCATACCTCAGCCTCCTGTTAGTGAGGTAGCTGGAAATAATTCTCTGGAGGTAGTGTGGGGTGCCCATTCTGTGAAGCGCTCTATTTATGACTGGCCATTTTGCCGAGTTAAAGGCATTCTTTATGTCCTGTGTTACAACTGCACAGTATTCCTTTGTGCCCCAGCGCCATCTCTCTCCACTTATTGCTTCCGTCGCAATGTCAACTACTCTCTTTATGGCGTCGACGGTGGAGTGCGATTTTCTAAACCCGTATTGTTGGTTCGATAGGGCTGCTTTTTCTTCTACTACGGTTAGCAGTCTTTCGTATATCACTCTTTCCAATATCTTCCCCATAGTGTCTAGAAGGCATATTGGGCGATATGATGAGGGTTCTCCAGGTGGTTTTTTACTTTTTGGTAGGAGCACCAAGTGTTGCAGTTTCCGAATTTTTGGAAAGACACCTTCCTCTAGACATGTTTGCATGGTGGTTATAAACATGTCCGGTCGACTTTCAGCTGCCGCTTTCACCGCCTTGTTTGGAATTCCGTCAGGACCCGGCGCTTTGCCGTCCTGTATCCTCCTGCATGCTGACTGTAGCTCGTCTGCCGTGACTCTCGGGATGTCCTCCACCACTGTCTCGCTTATTAAGTCGTAGTCTGGGGATGTGCCTTGTGGGAATAGTTGGTTTACTATTGACCTCAGCATTTTTGGACATGATATCTGCGGGGACCTGGAACCCTTCAGCTTACTCATTACCATCTTGTACGCCGTACCCCGTGGATTTATATCGGCTCCTTCGCATAGACTTTTGGAGGACCTCGTTTTGCTGTCCTTGATCGCGTTTTGTAGATTGCGCCGTGCTGACCGGAACTCGTCCAAGTGCTCTTGGAAGTTGGCTGTCCTCCTAGACCGCTGCACTTTGCGTCGGGCTTGTAGACAGCGAGTCCTGAGTGCCTTTATTTTCTCATTCTACCAATAACAAGGTGTATTAAATTCTCCGTTAGATCGCCTGGGCATAGCTACATCGCACGCTGTCGCGACAACACGGATGGTTTGGTGTGACTGGGCTTCGGCTGTTTCACCATTGCTTACATCGTTGGTACTCAATATTAATTCAAAGGAGTCCTTGTCAAAAGATGTGTCTTTCCGTTTCGGGCCACTTACTTGGAGACTCCTTCTACGTTTGTTTTGTTGTATATTGACTATAAAGGCCTGATGGTCGCTGTGCGTGTATTCCTCGCTGACCCGCCATTTTAACTTACGTAGGAGGGAGTTGCTCGCAAATGTGATGTCGATGACCGATCTTCTTCCTCCATTACGGTATGTATTTACCCGCCCGTTGTTCGCAATGCCGATGTCC
Organism: Microdon myrmicae; assembly: GCA_963931805.1. NCBI lineage: Eukaryota > Metazoa > Arthropoda > Insecta > Diptera > Syrphidae > Microdon > Microdon myrmicae. The sequence goes on along the minus strand of OZ007498.1, from coordinate 125,446,187 downwards.
AGAGATCCAAAGGTTTCCAACAGCATACGGCCTCTAGTGTTTGTTGATCGGCTGCCCCATTCCACTGCCCATGCGTTGAAGTCGCCGGCTATAATCACTTTAGGCCTTCCTTGGGCATCTGCCACCAAATTGTCCAACATGTCCTGATATTGGGTAAGGGACCAACTCGGCCTGACATAACAGCTGTAAAGATGTATGCCATTAATTTTTGCCCTGACAAAGCCCTCGGTTTGTTTGTAGACGTCTTGAAACGCATGTCTTCCACCTAACAATATAGCTGCGGTATTTGTTTTGTCGCTCACCCATATGTTGTTGCTGAGAGCCTTGTACGGTTCGCTGATGGGAATGACGTCAGCTCTCTCCTCCCTAGCTGTTTGTTTCAGGATGTCCTGAGCTGCCTCACAGTGATTGAGATTAATTTGGATAATCTTCATATTTGTTTCCCCGTGATTGCTCTCCTAAATACAATGCATTTACGGCTGCCAGCTATATGCTTCGCCTCGTCTGGGTGGTCCTTTTTACAGAAAATGCATAGGGGATCCCTCCTACAGTCTCTTGCTATGTGGCCCTCAGTTCTACATCTTCTGCATAGCTTGGACCGGTCTTCATCGCACTTGCATTGTTTGGCAATGTGTCCGAACTCAAGGCATTTGTAGCACTTTCTCAGCACCATCTGTTCCCGAATGCGACAGATAACCCATCCAACTTTAATTTTTTGTGCTCCCAGCAGTTTCTTTGCGTTTTCTGTTGGAAGACTTATTGTCGCTGTTTGACTTCCTCCGTACGCTTTGCGCAATGCTACTATATCGGCCATTGGTATCTCTAGACCAAATTGAGCCCTCACGGTCTCACAGATTTCCTCTTTTGATGTGATTTCGTCGACGTCTTTCACCTCGATAGTTGTACGGTGAGTGAGCGTTCTAACACTGCCCTGGTCTCCTAACGCATCACTGAGTGCGTTTTTGTATTCAGCAGTTCTCTCGCACGATCCACCGAGCTGAAGAAGCAGATCTCCTTTTTGGGTCCTCCTGATCTTAGACATCGCTTTCCCTATGTCCCCCAGCTTGGGATCCGCCTTAACTTTTCCTAGGATCTGCACATACGACATCTGTCCCTTTGCTTCGATGACAATGGCATCCGGTCCCAGTTGCTTCTTTTTTGGCACGTTCGTACTCGCTTTTCCCTTGCTGGGGGTATATATATATATATATATATATATATATATATATATATATATATATATATATATATATATATATATCTGCAGAACGGTGGATTTGTTTTATATGAAAAGACAGTTTTAAACTATAAACTCGGTGAGCTGCCGAAAACTTAAGTTACGCATCTCCTCCCCTATTTTAGAACAAGATATTCCTTTTTATTGTTTCCAGCTTATACTAGGTGATTTGTGTGGAATTAAAATGAAATAACTTACGGCTGTTTTGGAAGACATTCCATGACACAGTTTCGAGCATAAGTTTTAAATCTAATACAATATTTCTACAAGAGTATGGATACTTTTAAGGAAGCATAATTTAAGCTATAAAATAAGTGAACCACAAGAAACTTTACACCACGTTCCATAATATTGCTTCGAGCAAAAACTGGTGAACTGCAGTGAATTTTAAAGGAGATTCCCTTCCATGGTCCTGAGCTAAGACTATGTTGTAGAGTAGTAGAGACGAAGGGAGGATACCACGTGGTTTGGATGGACGTACCCTGAAGCGGCTAGTTAATAGAGGAAAGTGATGATGTGCACGTACATCATCAGGAAGCCTTTGCAACTTGACGAAATACAAAATGGTGGATGTTCGTCAAGTTCAACCAATTTCATTGCTGCCGGTGTGCGCATCGAAAGTACACTAATGTAGAGCGTTAGATGTCCAACACTTCCCCTCGATGAGCGCACCAGTGCGAAAAAATTTACATCAGGTTTAAGAGGTCGAGACACCTCTCGTGCTTCGGCTTGTTTTTGTTCAGTTGTAGGTTGTACCGCTCCGGGAACACTCCGCGGGAAGGGCCTTCCACAGCTTCCCCGCTCCGAAATGGAACGAGTTCTGGTGCAGGGGTGTTCGCACCATTGGGAGATGAACCGCAAACTGGTGCGGTCCGTCGGATTGTCTTGTGGAACGCATATAAACCGAATTGCGTGGAACAATTCCACGAATCTCCGAAGAACAGTATCCGTGAGGTCAGCTATACGCCCTCGATGTGATAGCAACTGTAGCCCCGATGTCAGCGCCGTGTCCCCGATTAGGCGGATCGCTCGTCTCTGTATGCTCTCCAGTAGGTCGAGGGCATGCTTAGGAGTAGAGCTCCAAATATGAGAGCAATATTCGAGCGCGAGTCTAATTAAGGTTTTATAAAGGAGAGAAGTTGAGCCGGAGTAAAATATTTCTTGGCTCTAAAATGATAGCTCAGTTTACCTTGGGCGGATCTGGCGATGTTCGAAACGTGTTTATGCTACTATACATTCCAACAGACCGTGACGCCGAGCAATTTCAAGCTTTCCCCAGATTCGAAGGCCTGGCCATTCATCACCAGCTGTGGAACTGATGATCCACTTTTCTTTGTGAAAGTCCATATGAACGAAGTTTGTCCAGTAATGCGCCGTGCCAGACGCTATCAAAAGCCTTGGAGATATCCAATGCGACCGCCCTTGACTCGACATGCTCCTCAATCGCAGATGTCCATATGTCGATTATAAGAGTCAAAAGGTCTCCTGTGGACCACCTGGTACGGAATCCGTATTCACGATCATTTAAACATATCTGAATGTTTTCTAGAGAATGTTTTATATATTAGGTGTGCAAGTAGAAACTCGTCTCTGCAATTGGTTCCATTAAAAACATACTTGAATGCATCCAATTTGCTCCCCGTTTTGGATATATGTAGTTCTGTCATTACTGATTTTATGACTACGTTTTAGTCATTTACAAGCTGCCATTCCGTGTGCTTCAGTTGTATAAGAGATGGATGTCTATTATAAACTTTATTTAACTTTTTCTTATGTTCACAAAAACGTTTCTATATTTTGTTCTAATATTCTAAATAGAGTATTTATATCAGCGATAGATTTATTTGTCAAATGTTCTTGACTTCCACACTTTATTGTATTTACATTTTTCTTTAGTTGACAAACACTGTTCTATGTTTTATTCTTATATTCTAAATAGAGTATTTACATCAGCAATTGACTTATTTGTTGTTCCTTCTTGGGGAATTCTTAATTTTAGTAGAAGAATTAGCGAAATGCGTTTACCACTGTCAAGTATTCTTGACTTCCACACTTTATTGTATTTACATTTTTCTTTTGTTGACAAACATTTTTCTATGTTTTATTCTTATATTCTAAATAGAGTATTTACACTGGTGATAGATTTATTTGTTGTTCCTTTTCGGGGAAATGTTAATTTTAGTAGAAGAATTAGCGAAACGCGTTTACCCCTGACAAATGTTCTTGACTTCCACACTTTATTATATTTAATTGGCCACGAACAACCAGTGACTACTCCCGACAACCACTAACTACCGCCAACAGGTACTCTCCCCATTCGCACTCTTTTGTCTGATCGCCCATTGCCGATCGCACACTCATGCTTATTTTCCCATTTCCCCGCCCACTGAAGGTGAATAAACTCTCACGAATCGACTCAACAGTCAATGAAACCAGGGAGAATGGGAAAACTGCAACGGAGAGCCGCTTGGTTTAGGGGTTGAGATGCTTTCGCTTGCAACGTAAAGCGAAACCAGAAGGGTGACCGCGGGACCTCGTTTGAAACTTGGGTAATTCTCGGAATGCAAAACCACAAGTCCATTCCGAGAAGGGGTAATGGAGAGAGATGAAAAATATACTCATGCATACTTTTCACCGGACAATGATATTGTTCCCAAGCGAATAGCTTGTACTTTTTATACACGGGAATATCGCTTGAGATCTTATTTTGCATTGAAATGTGAAAAAGGAATTCGAAGATAGACTAAGTTGTTCGCTATGTAGAAACAATGTCGTCAACCCATGTTTCGCTGTTGTTAAACAGCATGATGGATTTTGATTTGAGGTAGGATAAGTGACATGGGAGATTTGGGGAATTGCTTTTTTAGGTAAAAATTAACGCGAACCAGGTGAATGATTCGGGGGGAATTTTAATTATGTAACAGTCTTTGGTTTCGACATGCGGCTTTTACCGACTGTAATACCCACTTCTGATGAAATTTCTCCAACAGTTAAGTAGCGATCACTTTCAGTAAGCTTTCGAACGGCGCAGATTTTGTCATCTGTACGACTTGTCCTTGGGCGTCGATCATGTCTTTCGTTTTTGATACATTCTTTCCCACTTTTAAATTCTCTGGCCCACACATACAAACGACTCATTTTTAAAACATTTTTTTTATTTTCTTTTTATCTTCTAAGTTTCTAAATTACATGCTAGACAAAAAATGCTTAAACTCTAGCTTAAATATCTTATATTATAACTTACTGGTCTTACGCAGATGTTCTAAGCTAAGCATTACACAACTATTGTATAATTTGCCTTTCGGCGACAGAACTTTGTGGCAGTACTTATGATTATTTGAAAGACAAAGAAAAATTTGGAAAACTTTTTGTCGAATTTTTTTTTTTAATTTAACCTACATAATTTTTTCATTTTTTGTTTTGATTTTATTTAAAATAACTTAACTTAACTTAACTTAAATCTTATACCACCCTAATTCTAGAAAAGCTAAATCTATGTAAGCTGGCTGATGATACTGTCATTCTATACCGACATTGGTATCCAGGTCTTTATATGCCATTCAACCACCAGAACTGTTGACGCTGTCCAATACCATCGTCCCGGTCTCTGTGGGAGATACCCCTACTGAAGCGCAAGAGTTCTTTGGCGTATGCTTGTTGTATGTTGTAAGTTGACGCAGTGTTCTGCCTGAACACTGTTCGCTAAAGAAAAACACGAAATGAAACCAGAGTGAAGAATATGATGCACCAATGAAACACGAGGATATTTGTTCTTAACCTGTGGTTTTATTTTTATTTTTATTGTCACGGTTTGTAATATTTACAGAATGGTTACCAACTCGTAATAAGTCACTCTATACCTAATCGAAAACGAGCACAAAGGTAAAGGACTGTGGAAGACACTCAACACTGATTATATTGTTCCCCGTATTCGCCGCGCATGCACTCTCGACGACACTAAAGTATTTCAATCTTTGTTCTTATATATCGTGTGATATCCGCGATAGCTTTTCTTGCGTGTTAATTTATCGGATTTATTTTAAGTACGTTGCACGGCGCGGACTGACCTCCTCATTGGGTTCTCTAACGGTTCTGACTAGACGGATGCTCGACGTAGACTCTCCGGTTCGACGGTATTCTCTAGTCTATCCTGTGCGACACTTCGATATAGACTAATTGTCTCCATCCTAAAAATATCCCTTTCGAATTACTCAACCCGCATCTGCAAAGGAAAATTTCCCCCTTCCAATCTGCTAACAGACTTTCCCATCGTATCTGTTAACAGCATACAATTTCCCTTTGCATCTCAAAAGGACAATTTCCCATAGGATCTGGAAAGGAGAAATCTTACCCAATAATAATCATTATCACCATTCGTGGTCCGAATCATGTTTCTTTTGCTTCAGGATCGAAAGCCGCCGCTTATTCTCCGATCTTTCCGTGGTTTATTAGAACTGCACATCTGGCATGCGGCACAGTATCGCCTGCATTTCGGATGTGTACACGGACTATGGAATGTAAGGTTTTGTTTGCCTTTTCCATCATAAACATCTATCAGGGATAGTGTTATGCGTTTATGATTGTTCGCCTGCTAATCAGCGGCGCAACGAATCGTTTGTTTGCGCAAGTGTGCCTTAGCATTAGGTCATGCAAGGGATTTAGGTGCTAATTGCTTTTAGCTACCCGAGAATGCATCCCTTGTGCGGTTTACTTACCGACAATGGTATTTCCTGGGAAAACATCGCGTTGCTGCTCAGGCTGGGTGATCGATTTAAATGCGATGCTTTCCTGCATTTTTGGATTGGTTTTGCATACGATGTATGGATGCATTGAACTCGATATTGGAAGTTTTTGAACGGTATGTTCCTTGGTTTTTGATATCGGGTTCAACGTTGTTGCAGTTTTATATGACCTTTGTCACAGGTATGATTAAGGACTTTGGTCTGTGGGCACGTGTAATGAATAAAGGGTAAGTATGTTCCTTGGCGGAAAGGACATCTCAACCTATAGTTGGTTGTGCACGTTACTTCCCGGTCGTAGCACAATCGCCCGTCTACGGATGATCTACTTACGAGGGTTGCCTCTTATGTTTCGGGATTTGGCAACCCTAGTGTTGCAATCCGGCAATTGACAGCTCTGTCGTAAAGTTGGACATTTTTGAGGTTATACGCACTCAGAACGTTTTGACATACGAGCGCTATTTGTGTTGTTTACAGTAACTTAAAAGATTCATCTCGGCCCAAAAATGGAATTGAATTGTCAACATTTTCGTGCGACTATTTTTTACAACTTTCGGCGTGGATTAACTCAGCAACAGTGCATGGATGAACTTAATTCAATTTTTGGCGATGAAGCTCCATCAAAGACCAGTGTTTATCGATGGTATGGTGAATTCAATCGTGGTCGTAGTTCACTCCAAGATGAATTTCGTGAAGGTCGTCCAAAATCAGTTGTTGTTCCGAAAACCATTGATGCTGTGCGCGAACTGATATTGGAAGATCGTCATGTGACCTATCGTGAGATTGAGACAACCTTAGGCGTTAGTGGGACCAGCATACATTCAATATTGCATAAATATTTGACTGTCAAAAAAATTTGTTCGCGTTGGATCCCACACAATTTGTCAATCGCCCAAAAAAAGGCTCGTGTCAATTGGTCGAAAGAAATGCTCAAAAAATACGGTCGCGGTGCTTCGAAACACGTCTATGACATCGTGACAGGTGATGAATCGTGGATTTACGCGTACGAGCCCGAGAGTAAACAGCAGTCGACTGTCTGGGTGTTTCAAGATGAGCCAAATCCAACAAAAGTTGTTCGCGCACGAAGCACTTCCAAGCAAATGGTCGCCTGTTTTTTTGGAAAAACTGAACATGTCGCAACCGTACCACTAGAACAAGGCAGAACAGTCAATTCTGAGTGGTACACAACCATTTGTTTGCCAGTTGTCTTCCAAGAAATCAGGAAAACCAACCGCCGAAGACGGATCACTCTTCACCACGACAATGCGAGCTCTCACACATCGGCTGCGACAACTGCATTTTTGAGCACCCAAAACATCGATTTGATGGGTCATCCGCCGTATAGTCCTGACTTGGCATCGAATGACTTCTTTTTATTCCCGTACGTAAAAAACAAACTGAGAGGTCAACGTTTTTCGACACCTGAAGAAGCGGTTGCTGCATTCAGAGTGCATGTGTTGGAGATACGTCAATCAGAGTGGCAAAAGTGCTTCGACAATTGGTTCAAACGCATGCAAAAGTGTATAGATCTTCATGGGGAATATTTTGGAAAACAATAAAGTGATTTTCGATGATCAATATTTGTTTTTGTTCTCTAATCCCGAAATATAAAAGGCAACCCTCGTACATGATAGATCAGCGGAATTCCGGATCTATCCTGTATAAGCCCTTTCATGTCCAAATCAAGGAACGCCTCTGGTAGAACAAAACCGTTGCCACGCACATTCTCATAGTATAGGGTATTTGGATAATAGGCCCCGAGTATACAGACGATTGTGTGACGGTATATCATCAGCTGTACCTTCAATCGAGAAAAAAATGTTGAGGGCTTAACGCCTTCATTTGTTAAAACTTTTATAATAATCCGTTGCTACCTTTTGCACGCTTATGGCTGTACTGACTACAAAGTCGAGCGCGACTGCTTGCCAAGCCAGTTCCTCTACTCCTCATAAACCAAACAACAGCCATGCACAAGAATATCTAGCTCGCGACTAACCAAAAAAGTAAAATTACCGTTTATATTTGATTCTCCCTCGTATATACACACACGCTCAATGTAACACCGTTACCACAGTTTAGAGATTAATTTTCTTACTTCTCTTATTATAAATCAAATTTTAACCTTACTTAATACTGAAACTTTCAAATATATTACTGTTTTAAAGAACGACTGGTTTTCAGGTCGAGCGCGGCCGCTAGCCAAGCCGGTTCCCTTACTCTTCATAAACGGCACAACAGTCACGCACAAGATTATCTAGCTCACAACTTGTTGCTAAGCAGAAAAGTAAAATTACCTCGTACATAAAATTGTTTTTCTTTTATTCTAAACAGCTCAAAGTATTTTTATAAGCAAAAAAAATGGTATTTGAAAATTCTTCTGTGGAAAATGCCATAACAGAACACCACCTAAATTTAATTGTAAGTTCCGTAAGGCACCACAATTCTGAGGAATAAATAATAAGTTTACCAGCCAACCGGTGTCATTAGAACATACGTATGTACAATGGACGCATGTTGTAACTTCATTAGTAACATGTAGTGAAGACATGGTGAACTTAATTTTCATTGTTCATTGTTTATTTTTTTACTCACTTTGCCGAAGCCTCTAGTAGCTACATATATTTTTAAATTAATTTTGTAAGCCTCTCACAAGTTGGTAACAATAATAATAACAGAAATATTTTCACCCTGTCTTTCAAAGCAAGTTTTAAACGTAATTTGTACCACCAGTATTTATCACCCACCTATTCTATAAAACTCTACTTAACAACAATTTCAGATGTGGTTTTTGGTGTCTTGTCGACATCCTGTCAATCTCCGGGTAGGTAAACAACTTAACAGATCTGAAAGGGATTATAACTTTATTCTTTGAAGACTTCGAAATCGGTTACGGGGGAAAAGAATCAAATTTATTTTAACTTAAAATTTCATTACAAATAGGAATGGCTTCTGATATCTTAGTATGAGTAAGAAGCTTAGGCATGCTTAATTCTACCGAGTTCTGAAGTTTAAGTTTAGGCCGTAAGACACAATATGCTCGTAAGACCTTTAACAATTTTTAAGTAATTAGCAAAAGTTTTAATGTGCTGGGTAAAACACACGCTGAACAACAATTTCTATCAAAAGTAACCTTAGGACGTGGCTTACGGATCTGATATTAGCGCAAAAAGAGAAGAAAAAAAAAACCAAGAGTTATTCCAAGTATATGTATTTCATATATATATAAATAAATGTACACAAATGTATGTAAATCCTCTGAGTGAATTTGTGGTATTAAAAGTAACCGTCGCATGAAATTTATCCGTCCCTGGGTTCATTTTTATTTCTCAATTTGGTTTGCGTTACATCGAGAATGTTAGACCCTCAACATGGATTATAGTGTATCCTTATGTAACGATTATTTTTAATATCACATATCCTCATCATCGTCCTCACCACCATCATCATTATAATCAGCATCATCATGAGCATCATCCTTTTCTTATGACAGGTAAATGTTAGAAAAAGTGTATTTTATGTACTCGTAGATTAAATGTGTGTATTTACATGTAAGCTAAATCATGAATTTTCAGACAATAGATACGCATAGTCGTCGAGATATCTACTGATATTATCACGTGCCTGCATGGCTGGGATTTGTACTCCATTATGCGGTACAACTGTTTTGCAAAATGCTTGGAAAGACTATCAATCAATGTAGAATCCTTTTCAAAACATTCGAATAACGAAATGCGTACAAGATGATTAGTCCGACGATCTTACCTCTGTATACAAAAACACCCTTATATATATATATATATATATATATATATATATATATATATATATATATATATATATATATATATATCTTTATGTTATTTTGTAAATTGTTGAATACTTTACTGTTAAGTTGAAACGATCCATCCAGCAGTGGACAGATTTCCAATTCCAACCCTAGACACTAATAATGTTCATTCAAGATTTGAAATATTTTATTTGCAGCAAATGAATGTAAAAAGCACAAAAAAAATATGACTATATAATAAAAGGGCGCCAACACATCCAGGCAAGAGCACATGTTGCTCTTGTATATTTTTGTAAATTTATTTATTGCTTACTGATTTTAGTTCAATATATGTTAATCATTGACTGCCAACTCATCGGTTAATTACATCTAAAATGTTTGTACGCCCTTATTGTGATTCTAATAAGTTAAGGTTTTAGTGTAGCTGAATTTAGTTTATTCAAAACCAGATATTAATGAAAGTGTCAGTTAAACCAGTATTTAATGTAATTTAATTATAATATAAATTTATTGAACACAACTGTTAACTGATCAAATAAACGAATAAATGTTAGTACATCAGATGGTTTTTATTGTAACTCTGCAACTGCCTTGAAGAAGTGTTCTTGAAATATAAAGGGAAACTTATATTTTAAATTTTTAATATAAAATTATTTTTTTTTATAAATTCGTCCTAAGAATTTTACACATATTAATTATTAAGTTGAAAAGTTCGTACTTTTCGCTGCAAATATACATTTACTTCAATAACCACAAGTGAGACTACATTACGCAAAGTATAATATTGTCCATCGCAGGCTATGTTGTAGCAATACTTGAGAAGATACCTACTTGCTCCCAGATTCGTTGAGATCACCGCCGTGCTTCCTCCAACCAAAGGGAAGAGTGGCGAGCGTTGTTGATAACTGAATTATTATAATTTCATTAAAACACCGTTCGGTAGTTATTTGTTATTTACTTTTATTATTTATTATGATTACAGAAGAAGGGTTCGCAACGAACGACGCCCGGCCCGTCATTCACAGGGGTTGGAAAATATAGATGACCACCCTGTGAATCGACCAGATGAATGTGATCGCCCGGTACCAAGCAGGTGAACAGTAACATGGCGAAGCCCGCCCCGTCATTCACAGGGACTGGGAAATATAGAAGACCACCCAGTGAATAGACGAGATGAATTTGACCGCCCATTACCGGCGAGACGACATATCAGATGGAGCAGCCCGCCTCGTCATGCACAAAGAAAGGATGAAATGGACGAACCCCCGGTGAACAGGCGAAGAGACTTCGACCATCCAGTGGCCAGTAGACGGGACCCAGCAGGACGGAGCCCACCTCGACACTCCCAGGGCATGGACTATATAGAGGACCCCCCGGTGAGTGGAGGATATAGTTATAGCCGACCAGGGGACCCCTCACGAACACCGGATGAAACAAGAAGTCACCGAGAACAGACAATATATCCCGGATCCGCAGGAGTCGTTCAGTAGGCAACTTCAATCTACGAACGACGCGTCTCGGAGAGATGGGGATTACTATAGCAGGTCGACCGAAACAGCTCGACCCTATACTGGACAACCCCACCCCGTAAGCCGCTCCCAACCTGCGAGGAACCCATTCGGTGAGTACGAACCAGCACGCGCACCACCACACGATTTTCAGCCACACAGCGGGACAAGGCCCAACGGACCTGGAGTACGAAGATACCAACAGGACGGGGGTGATTATTATCACCAAGAAACGCCCATCCAGATCCGAGACGCACAACCACACCGGATAACTGCAGAAGTAGCGTGCAGTTTCTGCCACAAAAGGGGGCACCTATGCGACGAGTGCATTACTCGCCGTAACATGCCCATTTGCACCTCGTGTCTAAGGTACGGGCATGAAGTAGGAAATTGTCGGGTAAAGGTTGTACCACCAGCATCGCAAAATCCCGCGCCACCTGCACAAAAGCCAAAAAATGAGCAGAGGGAGTCCCCGAGACAAACCAGTCAGGGACAAGTACCACCCTCTAATCCCCAACAACCACAACCAACATCGAGCCGAAGAGTGTACATGCAGATATCATGATAAATAATGTAACTTTAAGTGATTCGTCATCGCATAACCGGGCTTGCTCTCGAAGCTCTGCCCACGCTCGACTGGTGACGGCATTTTGTAACATCAGGGGCATCGATTTCACCAATACCAATGTAAACGCCGTCCACCAATATTTGCAAACCACGAAACCTGATATCCCTGCCCTAACTGAGACCCAGGTCGATTCGTCAACTGATTCGACATATCTTCGTTGCTCAGGATACGACTTACATTCGAGATTCCGTTTTAAGGGCGGAGTCTGCGTCTTCGCGCGGTCCGATCTGGCTTGCCAGAGGATGGAAGCGTTGGAACCCAATAATATGGACATCATATGGTTGAGGGTCGTGGTGAGGAATTCCGTTAAATTTCTTTGTTGTCTTTACCGCTCCCCGAATGATGATCGACCGGCGACATTTTTCGAACATCTTTCACATACCGTCGACTGGATACAGATCAACCACCCGGCTTCTGAAATTGTTGTCCTTGGCGATTTTGATGTGTACAATTCCCGCTGGTTGGTACATTCTAATAGAACCGACGGGGCTGGGAGGCTGGCGTCGCGATTTCGTACCCCCACAATGTCATCTTATTAACAGGATTTCAGTTACGATAGCTGCTGGTAGCACAGCGATAGTGTTGAAAAACGTCAGTGTGTTATATTGTTAGCCCTAAAGGAAAGGAAAGAGAGGAAGAAACTATAGCCGGGGAACATTTACCTAAAGTCTTCATTGGTCACCTTGTTAAGATTCCAGCCTTATTAGTGGCACACCGCTTTGGTGACTGTAAGCATTTACAACAATCCAACAATAAAATAACAAAAGTCCGTAAATCTTCATTAATTTCTTATTTCAGTCATTCTAAAACTAATTATTACGTGTTTTATTTTTACAAAAAGGTACACTCACATAAAATACACAAACCACTACACATCCAACTAACATATCAAACTGACAAACGAGTACATGACAAGAACCACAGATGCTGTTGGAAGAATATTCAAAGCTCCCGAACTATCATCATGATTTCCTACTACATTAACAGTCAAATGATTGCCTTCAATCACGTTATCAATTGCTGCCTCCTGTGCAATTTCATCTAGAGCAAGAATGATGCCCTCGTTAATCGTCCTTAATAATGGATAATTCGAATTTATTCGACGGGGTATAGCGAGTTTAACGCCCTCTTTGTTGCCAAATTCCTCATATGTGTCACTTTCCGGTTCACATTCTCCAAGAAAATCGTCAGTATCCACAGACCATACCATAACGCCAGCTAAGTCCTTCCTCATGGCAAATCGCATCTTATTCGCAATAGATCGTGTACTGTCATATGTAACAACCTTTACTCCATCGATATCACGAAACCGGGCAATGGCCTGAGAAGTGTCGGGATCCCAAGATTTCATCCACCCGGAGGACGAATTACTTAATAGTGGACATATTTCATTATAGCCAAGGAATCCATCTTCCCTGGTATAAGGACCTTGAAATCCAACGGTATCTGTTTCATCGCCAAAGTATCCCTCAGAGATTGCTCTAAAGGTTCGTCCATAAAACGGAACGCCCATGACTATTTTTGAAGCTGGACATCCCAGTCGTATCAAATATTCAATTGTGAATTTCTGTCGAAATTAAATGATTACATAACTTGAAAATTATTAGATCGTGGAAAGTACTTACCACACTCAGAAACCCATCGCTTTCCAAAGGAGCATTTGGACCGACCTTCCTGTCCCAACTACCGTGATAATCGTAGCACATTATATGTAGGTAATCCAAATATTTGGCGAGCTCCTGAACATTATACGCCTCGTCAATTACTGTTTTCGATGCACCAATTGCTGAAGTTAAAAGTAGATTGTGCTTACTCAATTCCACACGTAACTCCTTTACTAACAGCACAAATGTTTCGCGATCACTGGGTACTCCACCTCGCTGGGTGGGGTATTCCCAGTCCAAATCCAAACCATCAAATGAATATTTCCTTATAAAACCGGAAACGTGCCTAACAAATCTCTGCCGACGGTTCGGGTCAGCGGCCATAGCTGAGTAATTTTTCGAGCCTTCATTCCACCCACCTATCGCTAAAGTCACCTTTAAATGTGGATGAGTTTTCTTCAAAGCATTAATTCGTTCAAATCCTCCCTTGCCATAGTTCTCCTTTAAATCCTGCCAGGGATCTAAAAAAAATTCGTAAGTTATGTGTTAATTAAAATGAATTGGATATATGTTATGTGTCGAAATGTACCCAAAACCCGAAAGCATTCCGGGGTAATGGCATTGAATGGTAAGTTACGTAATGTTGGAACGCGGTTAGCATAACAACATTTTCTGTGAGAATGGTATATGGCTCAATATTCAAGCACGTGACGTGCATTTACGTGCCAATATACGAGAATGTTTCACGTCTGGGCTCTAAAAGCGGTGTACAAGTACAGAGTTGTGATAACTTAATGGGCGGTCACTTATTCTCAGTCAAGACGCAGTCGACTATAAGAGGACTTCGGATCTTCGACTTAAGTAAGATGAGACGGGTATTATACTTAAGGAATAAAATTCAATCTTAGACGGTTTGTGATTTTAAATCATCACTCTTGGAATGAAAGGAAATCTTTTATCTCACGTATTTTCATGTTGAATTAGTCATACAGGTTGAAATTCCTCTTATAATAAGTTGGTACATAGAGAGGGTAGAGAGGTAAGCTCAGATAGAACGGGCAAAGAAAATATTGTATACTTTTTTGAATTCCAATGAATGTGTTTTCAGATAGGATGGTTTTCAGATTGCTATAAAACTCTAATTCATAAAATAGTTTGGTTTCCAATCACAGTCAATCATTGAGTGAGTTCATTTCAGTCGCAAGTTAGATTGCAGCAAAATAAAGTATTTTAACGAAATTTAAATTGGAACTGATAATCAGCTAATCACACGTTGTGAGAGTGCGCGTTTTGTGGTATACAAACGCGTTGCTGATAATTTAAATATTATCTTGCCGAAAACAAGTGGACATTGGAAATTTGACCTGCACTGATAACCACAACAACAGCAATAGCATCCAGGAAGGGGTGAACTTTTCGTATCTTCATTTTTATTTTTTTATCTAATTTTTATTTTTATTTCAATTTAATTTTCATTTCAATTTAATTCGGATTTCAAATTTAATTTTGATTTCAAATTTCTCGTTTGTTTTATTTTGTCTGTGGTATATAATTTACTTTGTTTACAGGTTGCCCTTTTGTCTGTTTGCTTTGCTTCCTTACCTCGCTTTTCGTTCTCCTAGCGTGGACGTAGTTTGGATTGTCCTCTTGTGTTCGTGTTCTGTTTTGTTTTCTTTTTTGCTCCCTACACTCTCCCCCCTGACTTGTCCATACAATGTATTCTCCGGTTGATGATCGCTCCTCCCATGGTCTGGACCATCTGCCCGATCGGGATATGATGGCTCTTATAAAGAGATTAAAAGAGGACATTGAGGCTCTCGGGGCTGAGAACGATGTCCTCAAAAAGAAACTATCGGCATTAGAAGCTATTTCATCCGCATTCTTGTCCAGTACCTGTTCGGAAACCTCTGATGCGGAATCAGACTTCGAGGCCGAACTAGAAAACGTCACCGAGAGTTTTTTTTTGTTTTATATCCGCATTTATTTAACAAATTAATTACATATTTTACTTAAGACTAAATGTTAACTTCTATTTTACAATTATCATTCTCACATTAACTTACTGGCTCTTCGCAAGCACTCTAAATTATACATTATTATTTTTCTTATGCCTTTCGGCGTACAATAACTGTTTTTATAGCATGTCACAATAATTGATATGTTTTCTTTTTTAAATGTATTCTATTTCTGTCTACATCTTTTTTTTTTTTTTTTTTTTTTAATTACATATATTGACACGCAAAAAATAAAGAATTAAAAAATAAAACAAAACGGACAAATAAAAACAAGGAATACAAATAAAAATTAAAAATAAATTAAAAACGAAAATAAAAAAAAAAAAAAATAAATAATTGGGAATTGGGGATAGGGTGAAGGAAAGCGGTGCGCCTGAGAGGCATACTATGTTTGGGCACGTGTAGTCCTTTCTTCATCACTGATCCACCACCAGTTGGGATGGGATCGATCTTTTATTGATTTATCTCTTTCACCGATCACCATACTAAAACGCAGGCGATCTGGAAAATTAGAGATATCGTTATCGTGGAGAATTCGTTTATCCCTGGCACCACGAAAAGCGTGGTAAATAATAGGGACTCCACGTTTGTCTTTGTTGTCCTTTTTTATCCAAGAAAGGGAACGCTTCTGGGGGAATGAACCCATTCTGGAGAGTACTCTCCATATACATATCATTGGGATAGAACGCTCCGGAAATGAGATCATTGCCACTGCAGATTGCCCTTGTTGTGTGACCACGAATAATCTTGTTTATGAGGTTATCCATTCTGTTTAGTCCTGATTTGTCATACAGGGCTTTATTGAGATAGTATTTCTTAAATTGCGACTCTGCGGTTCGCTACATTCCGAGGCAGAAACGCAAACACTGCCTCTCGAACACCCGAAACTTCTCCATGTAAAATGAGGATATGTTGTACCATACCGGGCAGCCATACACTAATATCGGTCGGATGAATGCCGAGTATGAAATTATTTTCACCTTGGGGTCCAGAAGACTACTACGGAAGAGACTCCGTGTCATTGCATATGCGTTTTTAGCTGCTGTAAGGGCAGCTGCTGTATGCTTATCAAAGTAAAGATACTGATCAAGCCAGATTCCAAGGTATCTGACTACAGTTTTTACTTGTAGTAGAAGATTATTACTTCCTGCAATGGAAAATGTTTTCCAATTCCGTTTTGTGTCCGTATTATGATAGTCTTTGTTTTCTGGAAATTTATTTTTAATTTCCAGTCGTCGCAAAAACGTTTGATTTTGTTGAAATCATTTTGCAGATGTCTGTTGATAACATCAATGATCTTGCTTCACATAAATGATTTGTTGGAGACAACGGATAACAAAGTGTTCAGTTTTGCGGATGATAGTACGCTTGTTTCCTCCTTTTCGAGTGATCGGCCGATTGGTGCATCAACGTCGCACCAGCTGAGATGTAGACAGATTGACTCTCTGAACCAGGATCTAGATAAAGTCCTGCAGTGGGGAAAGGCCAATCTTGTCGACTTCAACGCAACGAAGACCCAGTATACAACATTCACAAAGAAAACTAGATCATCGGTTCCACAGCTGATGATGAATGGCCGGGCCATCGAGGCTGATGAAAGTTTGAAATTGCTCGGCGTCACGGTCTGTGGGAATGTACCATGGCATAAACACGTATCGGGTATAGCCAGATCAGCCTCAGGAAAACTGAGTTATCTTTTTAGAGCCAAGAAATACTTTACTCCGGCCCAACTTCTTCTCCTATATAAATCTCAAATTAGACCCGCGCTCGAATATTGCTCTCATATTTGGAGCTCGGCTCCTAAACATACCCTCGACCTACTTGAGAGCGTACAAAGACGAGCGATCCGCCTGATCGGGGACTTGGCGCTGACGTCGGGACTACAGTCGCTATCACATCGAAGACGCGTCGCCGACCTCTGTCTGTTTTACAGATATTATCACGGGTGCTGTTCTTCGGAGATTCTTGGCATTGTTCCACGCAATTCGGTCTATATGCGCTCCACAAGACAATCCGACGGATCGCACCCGTTTGTGGTTCATCTCCCGACAGCGCGAACATCCCTGTATCAGAACTCGTTCCGTTATAGAGCGGGGAAGCTGTAGAACTCCCTTCCCACGCGAGTGTTCCCGGAGCGTTACAACCTGCAACTGTTCAAAAAGAACTGCAACAGTTATTTGATGGCATCTCGGGGCGCCCACTCGACGCTATAGGTTCGCTTCTCCCGAGAGAAGTCTAATAAAAAAAATAAAAAAAAAAATCTTTCCTCGAGATCTATACACCACAATGTCGTCGGCATACGCGATTGCATGGTTGAGAGAACTAGTGTACATGTTAAATAAAATGGGAGAATTGACTGCTCCCTGTTGTAGACCGTTTTTGATGTGGAAAGTCTTGTTAGAGATTATATCTCCGCATTTCACCACAAATTGTTTACCCATTATCATATCGTAGAAAATGTATAATAAATATTCGGGCATACCTAGATTTGATAACTTATATACCAGCCCTTCTAGCCATACGGTGTCGAAAGCCTTTTCAAAGTCAACCAAACAGGCCCTTGTACATTGTCGCTTCGCCTTGTTCCATTGTATGTCGGAAACAAGTTTTGTCGCAGCATGAACTGTGTCATGTTACGATCGGAAACCAAACTGGTTGTTCGGAATAATACAATTTTCCTCACACCAGTTAGTCAATGCTTTATTTATAATTTTCTCGAATACCTTGCTGATTTTCGGAAGCAAACTAATCGAGCCAAGATTGGCTGGATTGCTCCTGTCCTTGCCCTTTTTTGGGGATGGGATGGACGACTGCAGATTTAGAGCGTTATTGAACAAAATAGTGTAAATCTTCACTACTTCCAAAGGTAAATGCTTTAGAACAATGTTTGGAAAACTATCTATTCCAGAAGATTTTTTGTTGTTAATCGATCTAAGAATGTCCGTCAGTTCGTCCTTGTGTACATATATACTAGTGTTTAGATCTCTAAGCGGGGAATCCGCTCTATTATTTTCACTAAAGATAGTGAAACTTCGACTTAAGAGACGCCAATTGTTAAGTTCATTGCGTAGCGAAATATGTTTTTGAAGAGCCCTATTTTCCAGGTCAAGAATGAGTCGATTCGTTCAATCTATACACTGCTTCGAAACAAGCACCAATTGAGTTCGCCTTTTTTTGCGGATCCTCGACTATTATGAACTCTTCGTTATATTTGATGTGTTCCAGGGTAAGTCATGCGTTCAGCAGCGTTTGACAATTCTCGGGAGTCCGCGGAACTCGTAGACATGGGATGTCATTATAAGCATTCCTTGGAAAGACTTTATTTATTTGTGGGAACATATTCGTATATACACTATAATGTAATATATATACACTATAATGTATGCACCTCACATATGGGCAGGCGCCGCACAGCATAAGTCATACATGAGGGGAGTGAACTCAGCGCATAAACTGACGTCACTAAGAGTATGCTGTGCATTTCGAACGGTATCCGAAGATGCCATAAATGTTTTGGCCGAGAGGACACCACTTGGCATTGCAGCTAAAGAAAACGCTGCATTGCATAAGGTCCCCCAAGAGAATCGTCGGAGAATGCGGCCACAGTTAGAGCTCTCAAGCCTAAGAGAATGGCAACGAAGGTGGGATACTTCCACCAAAGGAAGATGGACCCACACCATGATACCTGATATAGAACCATGGGCGAAAAGAAAACATGGCGAGCTGAATTACCACTTGACTCAGCTGATATTAGGACATGGATGCTTTCGGCAATACTTGCACAAGTATAAGCATGTGAATCACCCATACTGCTTGTATTGTGAAGGCAAAATAGAAAATGCGGAACACGTACTCACAGAGTGCGTGAGATTCGAGACCGCACGATCGATTTTGGAGAGACATACGAGACGGACAGTTACTCCGGCAGGAGTAATAGAATACATGCTTAGTTCAAAACAGGCATGGTCCGTAACCAATGGCATTCTCTGTGAAATGATGCAGCAGTTGCGACGTGACGAGCGAAGTAACAGGTAAACTCCGTCCCGCCCCGCGATGGAATATCGAAAAGAAAGTTCCGCAGGGATCAACGGGAATATAAGCATGGCGGAAGTGGTTTTAGTCGGTAAAAACCCGGCATGCCCCTGGAACGACTCACCTTCCAACCGAAACCAAAAAAAAAAAAAAAAAAACATAATTTTTCCCAAAAACCACCTCGGTTATCTTCCTATTTAAATTAAATTCCTTGCTTACGACAGCAATTCTAATTTCCCCCGAATATCATACTCCGTAATAAACGCATATTCAAATTTACAACGGAATACTCACCATCTCCATCAACTACGCCGAGCCGCATACATTTCCTCGAAATTGCTTCGGTTAATCCCCTATGTAAATCATATCCCTTGCTTGCAACCAAGCAATTCCAATTTCTCCCGAAAACCATTTCGGTTCCCATTCCACCTAAAACATGTAGAACCACACCAATTCCCTCTTACTGGCGACCCAACAGCATGATGCGTCGCCTTCCACGAAACGACCATCGCAACGATCAAGGCCCTTGACCATACTTGGCTATGCCGCCGAAACCAATTTCCTGGTACACAAAACCATGAATCGAACTCAGCCTATACGGCGATGATTCCCCGGAGCTAAATCCCCTATACAGGCATAGCAACCCTTTTCAAAGTTCTTAGGAAATGACAGTGAGTCGATTTTACCGACTCCACTGCCACGACGCGACGAACTTTTCCTCGCCAGTAATGAGTCAATCGAGTCCCAACCACCGAAGCGCGCACACGCCGCTGAAGCCCAATCTCACCACGGAGGAAGTCAAGTCGAGGCCGTGCATAGTCATAGTCGGGAGAGTACGCGCAGTTACGCGTCATATTAATGTGTCCGTACAACACCGTGGTGTCAAGTGCCATTGTAAATTCGCGTCTGATTTCACGGTTGCCGAAAATTGCACGACGTCAACTGCCAGATAATCCGATGTCGAAATAGACTAAAGCAAGTACAATGCAATTAAGGAGTCAAGTGTCAGAGAACCGCCGGCGGATTCGCAAACTTGTAGAGGATTATTTAATGTGAATGTAATCTATAGACTAATTTAAGTAAAGTAAATAACACTAAAAAGAAAAAGTTTACAACCAATCGATCACAGTGTGTTTCATTTTTCCTCTCGTGCAACGGCTCGCTGCGGAATTCGGTTTCATTTGTTCAGTGAACTATCGCGGTGGTGAACGATAGCAGACGGTGGAACCTCAGTGAATCCGGTGCCGTACGCCGGCACACCATACTTCGTTCCCCACACCATCCCTAAACAAAATTGTGACCTATGATAGGGAAACCTACCGCAAGGTTAACGAAAACCTCAAGGCCAAGAGGTGAAGTACTACACATTCACCCCGGCCGACGAAAAGTCGAGGACCATCTTCTTAAAACAAGTGGCTGCCTCTTGGGAAAAGAATGACATCGTAATTGCCCTTGAGGCAACATTTCCTAACGTCAAATTCACTGATGTTAAAATATGCTGTCACCCACAACGGTTTGTGAAAATCAGGCCAGAAAAATACAGCAAGCCGAAAATATGGAAAGTTCACCTTGTTAGGTTATTATGAACAATTTATTAATATATTTTCGAAAAGGGGATTAGTGGATTTTGGAGGGACCTGGACTCAAGGTCGGTCCGTAACAACCTTTGGGTATACTGATAACCCACCACCTATCCAACATAGCCGAGGCAGTAACCCTGAGTAAACTTAACATGATCCCAAAACCCCTTCTATCATATGATGAACTAACACTTATAAAAACCCGACTAACAAACCAATATATAAGGATTAACGCTCACGGGCAAATCTATGAATTCTTAGGAGTTCAAGCATATTATAATGGTTCCAAAATAATTTTTAACATACAAATACCCGTTTTTTCCAATGAAGCTTACAATTTCTACCGAACCATACCTCTACCAGTAAATAGCACAAAAATATTAAATACAAAGTCATTTCTAAATTATAATACAAGATACACAACACTTTAAAAAACCTTTATTGTTTTTCTGTTTTTTTATTTATTTTTTTTTATTTATTTTTTTTTTATTTGTTTTATTTTAATATCGCAACCACAATATACTGGAATTAACATTTAAGACAGTTGATAAATTACTTTTGTTCAAATTATTAAGACGTTATTTTATTTTAATATCGTAACTACAATAACTTTCGTTTAACTCTGAAGACACCACGCACTGAAACACAACCGGTTAAAAATTAGAAATTGGAAATTAGCACACGCTCGACTGGGGCTGAAAACTCGGCTACGTGATGTATACGCGTCTCCGCAGCGCTACGGAGAGCGGAAGACGCAACGAGCGGATCGGTGGTTGGAATACGACTTGATATTAAATCGCTATCAATAGAAATTCGGCCAGTGAAACCGGCTCTCTCAAATTAAGGTACACATGTATGTGTGAACAGTGGTTCATTTATAGTACGAAACCATGAGAACGAATCTAAAACAAAGAAAGGGCAAAATGTGCATCCATGCGATCTGAGTTCGGCTAAGCAAACAAGCCGAATCTCATTGTATGCTAATTGTGTCCTTGTTTCCTCATGCCTCGAGGTCATGAGGAACGGATCCAGGGAAATTAAAAGGGACCGTAAAGATCGTTGTTTAGGATGTGCATCGCGGCTAAATAAATAGACGACGATGCATCGAAGAAATGGTGTTAAGAGAAAAGATGGGACGAGGGCATCATAAAAGTCTTAGCTGAGTGATGCCCGTGTGTAAATAACCGATTAGACATTAGAAGGAGGTGCTAATGGATTATAATACTTTATATAATGAGAATTGTATATCGAATTTTGGGTCGGTGGCCGAAACGAATCCCTTGCTTGCATTTGTATATGCAGGGAAATTCGTTTGTGGCAAGGAACGAAATTTGTGATTATTTATTCGTTTAGACGAGGGATCATGATCGGGTAAATGCCAGTTGAACAAACAAGCTGCCCGACGCTGCTTTGGCAGTTGGACAATGAATCGGCAGCCAATGTGTATGTAAGACATTGTTGTACACATGTGAGGCTGGGAATAGCCAACTCAAGGTTAAGATTCCCTGCTTATGCGGTTACATTATATGTGAACCGATAAGCTTTTTTTTTTCAGGGATATGCTGTTTGGAACAGAACTCTTAAAAGGAATTTTGAATTCGAATAAATGGATGCAGGTAAGAATTCTCTTCCAGAAGCTTTTAGCTAAATACATTTGGTCATTTGTTGCGTGAAGCATTTACAGGTGCTAATGCGATTGCATTAGCGAAAACTTAATGAAGGTTGGGTCGTAGTTATTGGAGTTCTTCGGGTAAGTAGACAGTTGGGTTTGGCGAAACCGCCACAACTCCATCCAGATACTTCCTCCATCAAGCAGTATCGTTAGGGCCAATACAACAGTAGACGAGCTGAACCTGAAAAAGCTACAAACATACAACTTCAAAAAAAGCAAACGTACTTGAACTAGGAACCATCACTAAGACCACAAATTACCTGAGCGGCGCAACAGTCATTGTTATCATTGGACCAGAAGGAGATTATGTTGCAAAATGGAAAACATGTACCAAAAAAAAATTGTTTTGTCTATCATTTTCTAAGAACTTATTGACCTGCCCCCGTAATATTCCAAAGCAGCGGCCCAATTATAGACTCTTGTGGCACGTCCGCCCTTACTATATGTGTTTGTATACCTCATCGGTATCATATAGCAGTATTCTATTAGAGAGGTAAATTGTTATTATAGGCTAAGACTTATAGAAATTTGGAGGTACGTCTGTCAAAGTGTATTGAACTATAAGGAGATTACGTTGAAAAATAAACAAAAATGTATCCGGAAAAATTGTTTTTCTATCTTTTTCTAAAGACTTATTGACCTGACCCCGTATATATATATACTTATATACATATATATATATATATATATATATATATCTATATATATATATATATATATATATATAAATATATATATATATATCGGGTTTTCCAATAGGGACTTGACAATTTTGAATTTAATTTGTGAACGCACCCTCTTACTAATCATCGAACTGTCACTGTCAATTTATTCAGTAAACTCAACGTTTTCATCATAGTTGGCTCCTCGATAGTATAGTGGTTAGTATACCCGCTTGTTACGCGGAAGACCGGGGTTCGATTCCCCGTCGGGGAGCCTCTGGCGCAAGGTTAATGACATTGCCCGGAAAAAACAAATCATTATGGAAATTTTAACATACCTCAGGACTTGCTAAATAAGGCCAAGAGCGGTTCCCGGTCGTAGTGCCAATGATGATGATGAGTACACGAACGAACAACGTCTGCAAATTATAAAAATTTACTACCGAAAAAGATTTGTCAAGTCCCTATTGGAAAACCCTATATATATGTATATATATATATATATATATATATATATATATATATATATATATATATATATATATATATATATATGGATATATATATATATATATATGTGTGCATATATCAATTTTTTTTGGTTTGTTTAATGAAACCCTTATGATTGGCAATACTTACTTTATTATTATTATTGTTATATATATTTTTATGTAACCTTAGGCATTGCCTTTGTTGTGATGTACATAATTAATTTATTTCACATAGGTGCAACGTATCACGCCTATCTCTTCTCTATAAGTATCATCGTGGTCGTTGCTCAACTGAGCTTCCTGAAAGTGTTCCGCCCTTTCAGGCGTTTTCCCGCGACACCCGTCAATCTGTGAATGCGCATCAGTTCACGTTGAAAGTCAACTTCAGGCGCACAAATAAACATAGGGAGTAATTCCTTAGCTGCACCACACCAACATGCTCTACCTGATCATGTGTTTCCTCGTCATTGTAATGTCCAGGCATTTAAGACCAACGTACATAGAGACATCTCTTTACCTTTTCCCCTACCTCTTCTTCCAGTCGCACTGCGCTCTGACATTTAAGGATTTTCTACGCGCGTTAGTGTAAAAGAAAATCGAGGATGAAATTTAAATTTGGTCGGCAAGGATAAAGTTCGTAATTAATAATACTTCACATTGAAACCTTATTCAACATGATGATAAAATAATAAGCCAATTTCAGGGCTTAATATTTTAGGATTGTTTCCTTACCACCAACCGTCAAAAAAAGAACTTGAAACGTCATTTTCTTTATTGATGACTAATACGCGGCCAAACAAACCGTACCTAGCACGCAGTGAAATACATATAGCCGTGGTAGCTGAGAGTGTGCGTAATAACCGTGATGAATCGATTCATCACCATTCTCAACAACTTGGGTTGTTTGTGTGCAACAATTTGTAGAATTATGAAGTAAGGGTGTTGGTTTAAAAGTGCACAAAATTTAGCTTATGAAAAAATTAAAGTCGGCTGACCTTCCGAATCCCCTGGGTCGTAGAAACCCTCACCATCGCAGCAGGCTTAAATTACAATGAATCACACGGGCTATGCTGACAGAAGCCTACGCTCCCAGCAGCGTCAATCATGTCATACAGTCTAGCAAGGGAGTAACATACAAATATCTGCCACTCTTATCAAGGATGTTATGCGCCTCCGTTCCCATTGGATGGTTTGCAGTCGTGGGTATAACAGCTGTATTAGAACGGCGCCTCTCTGACACCGGGTCGAATCAGAGCAGTAAGTAGGCTTTACCATATCAAAACGGGACTCTGATATAGCGGACTATTTGAAACCCCAGGCTCGTAGGAACACAAGTGATGAGAAATATATTCCAAACAAACTCACGAAAAAAACGGTAGGCATACACGTGTGATGAGCCGACACTACCATAAGAGACCAAATCGTCAAGAAAACACCGACTCGGCAAAAAGAAGTGTGGGGGTGTTGGTCCTCCATGTGATGTAGAGAACCCCCACAGAAGACGTAGGGAAAAACGGAAAAAGCGGGATATACACGTCAGTACGTGGAATGGCCGAACGATAATCCAGGCGCAATACAAACGATCATGGAGAACGCGAAACAATATCAAATGGACATCGTCGCACTTCAGCTAGCTTAACTCCCACATCGAATAATGGGTTCACACTTACAGTGGAGGTACCAATACACATAACCTAGCAACCGGCTTCATCATAAGTAATAAGACTAAGACACCCCATGTAAAAGATGCGAAATTTATTAATGACCGAGGAAGAACCAAAATAGGTCGGGAGGCAGATGACTGCCTGGTAACAAACATATAATATCGTGACAAAGTGGAAGCAGTGCTTTCAACACATGTTCAATGTGCGCACCAATCAACCGCAAATAAAAACACCGGACGTACATACAGCCAAGCCTCAGATCCCAGAGCCCTCTTTCAACGAAGTTGTGTTGTCCACAAGTCTCCCTGAGCCGACTGATTACCGGCAGAGCTTGTGAAGCATGTTGGAGAGGCAACCGCTCAAAAGATATGTGGCGGTTCCACCAAACCCCACTGCCTACTTACCTGAAGAACCCACATCCCTACACCCCAATCTGCATACGTTTTTGCTAATGCAATCGCATTAAGCACCTGTAAATGCTTCACGCATCAAATAGATCAAATTGATAATCTTAAAGTCCCTGTAAAAGAAACCTTACCTTTCATGCATCTCTTCGCATACAAATTCCCTACAAAAATTCTTTCCATTATAAAGGAGCATTAAACCAAAACCTACTCGGTACCTTCCGTTGCCAGGCAAATTCCAACCTTCCCACACCTGCACCTCAATCTCCCCGCAGCAAAAACATTTCCTCCCCTGGGACAATTAATGCTTTCAATGCATTACCTAAAATTCCTAAAAAGAATTGCATCTACAAGGGCATTTTCCCATGCATTAACGCATCGGCAAAATTCTCCCAATAAAGAATTCTTTATGGAATAAACAGCATATCCCTGAAAGAAAACAATTCGGTTCACATATCATGTAACCATCCCAACCAGGGATAATGATCATTGCGTCGCCTATTCCCAGCTTCATCATGTGTACAAACAAAAGAACGCTGTCCTTCAGCAGGAATTCTGGCGATACGGCAAACAATTCAAACCATTCAAGTATCACAAATGTATCTACTATCTAATGAGTTCCAACTTGCTTACTCAGTTGAACTCTCGGATCATAAATTCCCTTTGTCCTACATATTCCTGGATCCGTTTACCATTGAACTTCTCACATAAGCAAACATAAACCCAATTAGCATCCAATGAGATTTCGCTTGTTTGCTTAGCCGAACTCACATCTCATGGATGCACATTATGCCCTTTCTTTGATTCACATACATGTGTACCACCATGATCTGTATTACGAGATCTTTACGTCTCTCTTGTGGTGAGTAGAAACATATCCTTAGTGGAAAGGATGTGGGGTACGAGTTGATGTGCCAACGTATGTCACGCTGTTCTTTCGTATCCCCATCGAGTTCTGCTGCAAGAATTGTTCACCCGAGAAGATGGAATAAATAAACGCACTGAATGTTATTTTGAGGTTAACCCTTTTTTTTATTCCACTTATTAATATTTTGTTTTTATGTATATAATCCAAGAATACGGTTGAGATGAAGCAGCAGAATGTAAGGCACGCCAACACACTAAGTGAGTACGCCACGGTGGCATTTCCACGAGTTAAAACTGTGTGCATTATAAAAACTTGCTGACCGAACGGAATTGGAATGGATCTAATTTAAAATCAAACTCTTTCTAACTCTTTAACGGGAATGGTTGTGATACTCAAATTGTCGACAGACACGTCTTTCCTTTTGTTTGGTGCTTGTAGCGTGTGCAGCAGTGTGCACACACTGCGGTTGTTGAATAACGATTCGTGGTGGTGTGACCATCCGCGAGGATGTTTGAGTAAAGACTGATCCCAATTAAGGATGAAATTGGATTTTTAATTTTCGCACTTGACAACCAAAAGAGAAAATACTTCTGCTCTCTCATTGCCACGCTCGTCGATGTGTGGTGGATTACATCGGTAAATTGATGATCGAAGAAAGCGGGAGAATGAGAGAACAGAAACACGATGTATGATTATCTTGGGGTGGATTTGGTTGTGTGTGCATGAATAAATGTAGTTCTGAGCGAAACCCATTGACCTAATTCGGTTATATGGTGAACTCAGCGTACATTGATCTGTACGAAGACAGAACTGTGAAGGAGGGGAAAATTAAGCTGATGCTATTCACCTGCGAGAAGAAGGCATTGATCCCCAGCGAATGAAGTGTCTGGAGAAAGTGTAAAGGACGCTGACTTGGCTAGGGAAATCTGATCATGGGAACTAATTTAAATGCTTTAATAAATTCCCCAGCGGTCGCAAGATTAAGCAACCGCCGTTTGATCAGACTATTCCGTTGCTAACCGACATGAAACGATTTCCTGTGGAAATCTCATGGGTTAGCGAAATGGTGTTGCCGTATGGCAAAAATGTAGCCAACCTCAATTATGCATTATCTGCATAGGATAATAAGTTTAGCTATACGTCCGTTTAACATGTTTTACAGGGGAATAGCTTATAAGGGGAATGGGTAGAAATGACGCGCTGAAAGCGGTCGAAATGAGGTATGGAATTGTGGGTTGGTTCTCCATGTGGTATAGAGAACCCCCACAAGGATATCTACCACCACACCACCAAACTCACCCCAAACGAGGGTTGAATCTTGGAGTCCTTTACCGTCCGCCAACCACGCAGGTCGTTGTGCTCCCGCTGTCCGTAGCGCTGCGAACGCGTTCTATTCCAGTATCGTAATCGAGTGGCATTCCGCAGTAAAGCTTTTAATTGGAATAATTGTGCAAAAAGTTGTGAATTAGAGTAATATATCAACGACCGTGAAATTTGAGTGTTCATTTATAGTTTAATTTGTCTTACCACCAGCATCCGATAAAAACTAAGAGTTAAATAAAAGAACAATTTAATACTAATAACATTCAGCGTCGAATTTGTTTCACCACTACCTTAAGTAAAAATCTGTACATTAAAAAGTAGAACCAATAAATACAAAGAACAGTTTATAAATAATAAAATCATTTAATACGAAAGCAGTGTGTGTCATTTCTTTACTTTGGACCCTTCTCTTGGTGTTAAATTTTCCGACAGCGGTTCCTGGGTATTGGTTATTAATGTGTTTTCCTTCCCGTCGGTGACGTGCAGTTTTCGTTCGGTGTTTTAGTGGCGAAAGTGTTATGATGGAGGAGGAAGGTGAATCGAATGCCCATGCCTGGCACAATACGCTTCCTCCTCATAGATCCGCCAACTCATCAAAACAATATGGGATAAGGAAGTCAATCCGGAAGAATGGAAAACCTCAATACTCGTCCCAATGTTCAAAAAGCGGACAGATCTGACTAAGAAAACTACAGAGGAATATCATGGCTCCCACATACTAAATACCCACAAGTTTTATACTGGCGAGAATCACACCATATGCAGAAGAAATACTGGAAGACTACCAATATAGATTCCGTAGAATCCGGTCAACAAACGACCAAATATTCACAGTAAGGCAATTGTTGGAAAAGAAGTGAGAATACGGAGACTGTAAAAGAGTTTAAACAATATCTGGGAGGTATGCGGACGGCCAGTAACGAAATGTGAAAGGAAATTAACAAAAGACTAAAATTCCAACAACGCTAGGTCAGCAAACTACTGTCACGCAATATAAACCTCTGTGTTTATAAAGCCATAATCATGCCGTTTTTTTATACGGATGCGAAACATGGACCCTTTCAAAACGAGAAGAGAACAGATTCCGCGTATTCGAGAATAAAGTTTTAAGGAGTATCTTCGGAAGAGCTATACAAACCTATGATAGTGATAATAATTAGGCCGCGCAGATTATGATGGGCCGGACATGTAGCGATAATAGCCAACTACAGAACCGTGCGTAGAATTCTTGACGGGACACCTGTGGGGGTTCTCTATACTACATGGAGAACCAACCCACTATTTCAGCCTTATTTCGACCGCTAACAGCGTGTCAAAGCAATCCCAATTCCTCCCACCAACGTATTTATAAAGAAGCATGGCCGGAAGGCATTTATTCATTTAGTTAATGCACAACTGCATTCTGTGTTTTCTTGCTATACGGCAACATTTCTGCATTAACCCAAGCGATTTCCATCGGAAATTCCAGTCATTTTGGTTGGCAACAACCATGTCTGACCAAACGACGCGGTTACGTAATCATGCAACGGCTGGAGTAATTCCAAATTCTTCGAGTTCGGTTCCCACGATAATTTTACCCTAGCCACTGTAGCGTCACTTCGACTTCCCCCAGACACGCTATGCGCTTGGGATCAATATTCTCTTTTTGCAGGTGAATACCACCAGCCGTTATCCACTCCTTCCGATGTTTATATTCCTACAGTTCAACGCACTCTGAGATCACCACATTCACCGAATTAGATCAGTGGGCTATCCTCCGAGTTGCATTGGTACATGCACTGAAAAACCCAACCCACCCTGGGATCATTGCACTAAGTGTTCCGGTTCTCATTCTCCCTTGTCCGTCGACTGTTAATTTACCCGAGGCGTTTATCCACCTCGATGGGCGGGGAACATGAGAGAGCACCGAATGTAAAGATGATCTCCATTGGTTGCTTGTGGTGCAAATGCAAAATCCAAATTTCATCCCTAATTGGGATCAGTCTTTATCCATCCGCCATCGAGGTAGGTCACGCAACTCTGAGTTATATTAAAACACCACAGCATACATCGCTGATAGTCTAATCCCGCTTTGGAGCAAGCGTGCACCAGTCGTGAGTCATCACCACGGACATCGTTAATTAATTGTATTTAAAATTTCACCATCGAAGTTTTATTCAAAAGTTCTATTCCGTTCGTCTACGCATAGACTCGATCAATTTTGTAAATGTCGAGGCGCTGTGTTTCGACAATAGGTGCGAGTGGTTGTTAAATTTTTGCAACTAGTTTAAAATAAACCTGTAATTAAAAACCTTTAGTATCTTATACAGAATCAAAGTAATCGAAAAAGTGTGATTTAAGAACAAAAGCAGTATCTGTAAATAAGACACCCACCAAAAATAAAAATTAATAAAAATTGTAAATATCCAAAAATACGAACATCGCTCAAGTGTTTCATTTGTTTTTCTTGGATATACGTGTGGCAGCAGAACTCGGTTCATTTTACTCAGCGAACAAACGTTGGGGAGTAAGTGAAATCAGTGTCTTGCGTCGGCACACATACATCTACCCCCACAGACCAATGGCAAAGAGACCGGTGGAAAGTGCGCGGCGAAGGCGACAGAACAACATAAGGCGTGACCTTGAGAAGATCGGATCGGAAGGCGAAACGTGGAAGGAGAATGCACAGGACAGGAGACAATGGCGCCGCCGGGTCAGTGAGGTCACCAACTTCCGGGTTGCTACAGGCCAATAAATTAATTATTAACTAATCTATTTATCGGTGGGGGCAGAGATTGTGGACCAAAATAACAGGTGGAACCTCAAAATATATTTTTGGGGGTTGTTTTGATGTTTGGTGGATGTGTGGGGGTTCTCTACACCACATGGAGAACCAACCCACAATTCTAACCAACTTTGATAGCGCGTCACTTTAACCCAACTCCCCATGCAAAATCCTCAATAGCATAACATTCCTAACTTTGCAATAAACACACTCCAAAACCCGCAACAGAATACAATTCAACAGAATATATTCTAAATCACCCCCGCATACATTTTCCCAAAATTGCTTCGGTCAATTCTTTACTTAATTCATATTCCCTCGTTGCGACCAAGCAATCTTAATTTCCCCGGAAATGTATAAGCTGTAATAAAATGCATATTCCATCCTACAACGAAATATTAATCATCTCCATTAACTACATCGAGCCGCATACATTTTTCCAAAAACTACTTCGGTTAATTTCCTACTTAAATTATATTTCCTTGCTTGCACCCAAGCAATTCCAATTTCCCCCGAAAACCACCTCGGTCCATTTCCTCCTTAAATCATACTTCTCGTCTACGACCAATCGACAGCTAATTTTCCACAAAACAATCACAACGATCAAGACCCTTGATCATACTTGGCTATGCCAATTTCCCGGTATACACAACCAGCAAATCCAACTCAGCTTGTACGGCGAGGATTCGCTGGAACTGAATTCCCTATGCAAGAATAGCAACTCTTCTCGGAATTCCTCCTGAGTGGCAGCGAGTTTATTTGACCTATGACTCAACCGCCACGACGCGATGAATAATTTTTTCCCATTCTTTAGTCAGTCGAGCTTGAACCGCCAAGCCACACACACCGGGTCAGTCGGGTCCCAACCGCTCAGTGCTACTAAAATATTTCGGATGAGAGTTTTGATCCCCGCGAGGCAAAACGGAGCGAGTGCTCGCGGGAGGTTGTAACGTAATAAGTAATAGTATTTGCAAATAAACAAGGCGCGGGCCGGAATAGTGATTCGCCGAATTAAAAATGAACAAGGACGATCGTCCTCACCACACGAGGTACCCAGGTGCGTAGTCTTCAAATCCTCCGAAGATTTATCAAATAAAAACTGTAAAATATTTTCGAACGATGTATACAAAGTGACAAATTTCGTTTAGGAACATAACAATAAAAAGAAAAAGTTTACAACCAAGCGAGCCGGAAGTTTTTCATGTTTGCTCTTTCTTGGTGGACGGTTATAGACGGAACGGGCGACTATTCTGCTGGGAAATCCCGGTGAATGACCTTCAGCGAATTAGACGGTGGGAGTTAGGTGAACGCCCCGCCCTTGACGGCGCCCCGACCAAAACCCCCCACAGATGTGTTTAAGAGAATTCGTAAAAATATACTTCCTACATGTGGATTCCCCGAACAAAGAAGTGATATTTTCCAATCTTCCATACTCCAAATTACGTATTTCTTTGCCCATAGGCTCTTTCTATTATAAGGGATATCAAAAAATGCACCTTACGACGACTATCTAGCAAATGTGATATTCCGGATTTTGGAATTCAGTTCAAATTGAAAAATTAAGACATAACTTAACCAACAATTTTTGTTTTTCGTAATCCAAAAAAAAAAAACATTTTTTTCATAGTCTGCAACAATCATTCTATTCATTCGTGTAGATCTAAACCAACTTCATTACATTACATTTACACAAAAGTCTATAATTCAGTCAGAATTAGTCGTTGTGCTGCTTTTGATTGCCGCAACTGTAGTATTGATAGCTGTGGTATTGTTACATTAAATATTAAAACGAAAGACAATCATATATCCTAACCGAAGAGTAGTATTTGCCAACCAATCTCGTTGCCAATCTTTTTAAATTTGAAAGACAACCAACACGAATACAGTGATCAACAGAAAGCAAAAGCAAAACACACAAGGTATCTGTCACCATCTAAGTAATGATTACAAAACTCCACAAAGTTTGTAGGAAACTTCAGCAACTCATATCTATTCAAGCACATAAACACTGGCAACATTGTGAAGCTCATAAACTCAGCATTTCAATGAGCTTATCTTGCCACCAATAATGAAAGGAAATTTGCTCAAAAAAAACATTTCGTATGTAGACAACAGTAATACCAATTCTTCAACCAAATCACATCCCATGGCACCTGAGTTTAAGCAAACAAAGGTAACACAGAAACAACCACATTAATTGTTAAACAATTCATGTCTTCTTGTGGTGGCTTAACCACCTTTGAGGCACAGTACTGATGAAGCCTTAAACATGCCCAGTATATTCAAATACACAATGAGTTCTTTTGTACAAAGGAGACAATGCAAGTTCCTTTTACATATCGATTACTTTGTCTGTAACAACATTGAATAACTGGGGAACCTTACCTAAGGACCTAATTGCGTCCTGTGTTACATTCAAGCCAGCAAAAGCGTAAACCACATGAGTACATAGGTTCGGGTCGAAGTTCTCAATGGAAAAGGATCCTTTGCCAGGACGATACACGGCCCATGTAGACATGTAACAGACAACAACTCGGTCATGTGTTGGACCTATAGAAGGCAAAAGTAAAATGACACTTTAAATATCTTATAAAAGCTGAATGAATATTTCATCGTACCAGTTTTAGCTGACGTCGGTGAGATGCAAAACAAGGCTCCAAAGAGAATCGCTAAAGGCCAACGCACCTTCATTGCTGGCGGTGAAATCATCTTGTCTGTAAGAAAAAGTGAGTTACAATTAAAAAAAGAATATGAAGTTGTTCCGTGATTTCTTTAGTCTGTCTGTGATGGATCAGTTACATTATAGAGATGATGTTATGTGGCTAGACGAAAGACTCCTCAAGTATTAACCCCCACTCCCCGTCAACCCCACTGAATTCATCACGATAAGATACAACGAAGAAGTGGAACACGCAACGTGATTGCATTGAATAGTAAACATATCAGCCATGCCAAATAATAAGATGTTAGGAAGTCGGCGATCAAAGCGACACTCATTGCGGTATAAATAAATGGCCAGTCTACTCTTACCGTGACAGTCAAAGGTTATTTTCAACCTGATGAGAATAAATAAAAGTGTGAATTTTATTTTTGTAGGGCATTTCCCAAACGACACCTGTCATAAACTATAATATTGCTAGGAATACTAAATCCGAAACCAAAAGTCTTATCGAGTACCCAATTAACAGTATCTTATAGAGGGGTTTCAAAACCTCAGTTCAAACAAGTTATTCCACTATTACTACTTGCATAGTGATACAAATTTTCACAACTTTTCCGGCATGAATAGAGGCAACAAGTTACCAGTAAAAAACTATTCTATACAACTGTAAACAATCTTACAAGTTAGTAAAGGTTATGTGTTTAATAAAACACACGTAAGATCGCCCAATATTGCGTACGATCTTACGATGCTACCACTATCTATAAAAAATCCGGCATAGTTGGTTCGCTACAAATCGGCTCTTTTCACTGCACCTTAAGTTACACTGTAGGATCGTCAATTAGTAGTACTAAGTCCGTGCAACTTACTACAAATTGGGAGGATTGGCGCAATTCGCCTTTAAATCCAAACTACTCATATAAAGTTCATGAAATTCGCTGTTAAATATTCGTTATGTAGAATATTGAAGAAAAGATCAAGTTTTTCCCGATTTCAAAAATTGTTGTTTCGTAAACCAGTAGGTAACACATTACCAAAATTAACGCTACACACATTAACATCCAAGTGATCGTAACTCAAGGTCTAGTGTTGCGGATTCGCTGGATGCAACCAGTGAATTCGCAATTAAACGCAGCCATCGCACCAAATAACAATTGTCAGCAACTAGCTGAAATGTTAGTTGTTTGGTTGTCAAGGAAACGAAACAAACAAACTCATTTTTCGTTAGCGGCTTGGCGGCCATAGATCGAAACCCAATCTAATTTGTATAAATCACCATAATCAGGTTAAATAAACTTAAAGGTTCACAACAGTGAAGCTACCACCGTGTTCTTACATTATCTGGAGGATTATTTTCAGGATTCCGACAGCACATGATGGTATTCGGTTCTCTTTCGTTTCTTTAAATTGCATTTGGTTTCAGGCATCAGTGTTGCTGACGCCATTGCTTTGGCACATTCATTTCGTCGTGTTTGTGAACCATCTGTAGATATCCCCAGACGTCATTCCTCGGTCGGCGAAATCCAAATACGTGTCGCCCCTGCCCAACACAAGTACACGTCAGGAGACCTCCCTGTCCTGACGCCAGGCCCACACCAAGACAAGACCCATTGGCAGTGGAAACTGCGTTCATCGTTGGACACACATTTTGGTCCTTTGAACCTGATCCAGTCAGTGGATCCAATCCACTGCTGCCAGATTCGCGGCGGAATAAAGTGTTGACCCAAGTGCAACTACATTACTGCCGCCAGGTTTGTGGCGCATCAACGAGCTGCCCCAGTGCATCTACCTACAACCGCCCAGATTCTCAGGTAAGAGAATTTCACTTATCAATAAATTACCGCCGCCAAATTCGTGGCGCACACAAAAGCTAGCCCCTGCAGTTAGGTATCGGCTACCACCGCCCAGTTCGCGCTGCATTTCTAGATCCAGACGTAAGGATCCGCCGCCAAGTTCGCGGCATACTCAAGGGCCCAGCCCAAGGGCCGACCGACGTCGAGGCCGCGGGACACATCAGATTCCAGACGCGAAGAACCACCGTTGTCAAGTAGAACAATCACGTTAACGCACAAAGACAGCGAAGTCGACGATGACAACGGCTGCAAAAGCAGAAAACATCATGGCGACCCTGTTCGCTGAACATGAAGAAATTATGGGAACTTTCACTAAGTTCACCAAGAGAGGGACACCAACGATGACCACCGTGGAGGCGCAAGAACGAGACCTCCATCGGAGGTGGAAAGGGATGCGGAATCAGCATGAATATCCCCGGACGGCCATCATCCAACGGTATTTCGACGAGGGATTTATCGACCAGGCCGAGGAAACATACCCCAATGAGGCCACGGAACTTGTTGAGGTACGGCACACACTGATCGCCAACCGCCCGACCACTTATAAGACTGCGACGAACACCATGTATCCACCCAACCGTTTTTTACCGCCATTGATGGCGCAACCACCTTGGTGGCTGGGAACTCCTGCCATCCCTGGCATGCGTATACCACCTAGCCATTCCCCCAGAGCACCAACGAGGAACGATGCAAAGACAGTTGATGCACCGAAGAAATCCTCTTCTGCAACCGTACCCAATGAGATGTTGTATTGCCAGTTGCATGAAGAAGAGTTTTTGCCCATTTTGACTGAAGAAGAAGAACTGAAGGACATCAAGAAAGCTCCAGCAGCTGCCAGTGCCATTGCACTAGACCAGAAAGATGCCACGACATCCGATGCTACCCAAGCAGAAAAGAAGCCTGGTCCAGAACCCGTCGAGCAAGGCAATGATACCCAACTCCCGAGACTGCTCGAGGCGCAATTCGCCCTCGACCCAGTCTCCCCCATTAAGGCGAACGACGCTGACCAAGGCAATGAGGGCCAACGACCGCCCCCTGTGGCATCAGCGGTCCTCAGTCCACCAGCACATAGACGAGAACAGCACACACTCCCAGTGAGTAGGGATCAGCAGGTCGCCGACCAGAGTGCCGCCTGCCCACCGATCAAATCGGCTCATGTCCCGATGCCGTTCCTCGTGGGTTGCGAATTTACAACTCCAACCCAGAGGAACTGGTTCACCTGGAACAATGCGCACCGAACAAGAACCGCGTATCATCATCATCGGCACTACAACCGGGAACCGGTATTGGCCTTATTTAGCAAGTCTTGTTAGATTTTCCATTATAATTTGTTTTTCCGGGCAAGGTCATTAGTCTTACCCCGGAGGCTCCCCGACGGGGAATCGAACCCCGGTCTCCCTCGTGCCAGGCGGGGATACTAACCACTGTACTATCGAGGAGCCCAAGAACCGCGTATGAACGCATCAAAAGAGCAATGCCCGGCTTGACGGGCGGCGCTCCCCAGCATCCAGGTATCAACCACATCCCAGCAGTCGCGATACAGTACTTTCGACCACCATCCATTACGTGGTCATTGATCGTGGGTTGCGACTTTACAAATCCAACCCAGATCAAGTGGTCAGTTCTGCGACCAAGGGTACCAACCACCGTCGACGGACGTCGTGTCGTCACCAATACTGTATTCATCACCAATTCAGGGCGGACGGCTCTATCCAGACATCCGCATCAATAGAAGTCCAAGGCCCTGGGCCTACCACTGAATAATTGTACGGAACTGCACAATAGAAAGAGTCGTCGGTTGTAGTTAGGTTTGCACAATCAAATGCAAGACACAACCCCCTTACCAACTCAGCCATTGCTGCTAGAATTTGAATGTATTTGATTATATAAGAATTAAAAACAATACTTCTGCTGCTACCACTACTAGCTGAAACCCCGACCGCTGCAAAAAGATGGTAGCGCAAAAAGAGGGACACAAGAAATAATGCTCGAGTCCCACAATCTAGATGAGATTACCGCTGTCGAGGAAATTTCGACAGCGACCACCACAGAATTCCCTGCACTTAATACAACTAGAGGGGGGGGGGGGGGGTTGACCCGGCGAAGGCCAAGCCGATCCGTGTCCCTGTTCAATCCAAGTTGACATGCAGTCTTCACGTGACACCCCTGGATAGCTACTTTGGCACCAGCCAAATAGTGAACCAATGCATGCAATGATATCCTAAGAAAGGTTGGCGCAAGGGTAATAACCTTGCCCGGAAAAACAAATTATTATGGACAATTTAGGAAGTCTCGGATCTGGACCAGATACCGGTGGAGATACTTGATGATGGAGAGACCAAATACGGCCACGACCGGATCCCGGTTGTAGTTCCGATGATGGTGATGAATACGACTCCAAAAGACGCGATAAATAGCTTATAAAAGAAGACTGATAGAACACAGAGAGGCATGATCAACCTACTCAGAGTGTAGAGTAAGACTTTGACGACTACAAGTTTGCTGAGGGATGGGTAAGATATAGACGAGAAAACATCAAACCCACATTTAGGAATAAGATCTACAAAGCAAATGTGTTGCGTTCTATATTCTAATGAATTAAATAGTAACTCTTGGGGCAGCGCCTACAATGTAAAAATGCAACAGAGCAAAAGTGACATGTCGTTGCTGATCACTTCCCGCAGTGTGAAGACACAGGACATTAACAAAGATGGCACATTGAAAAGGTTCTTATTACAGTAAAGGTCATTAAAACTAATAAGACCCAGGAGTATGTGGAAGTCCCAATATTGTGGTTAATTAAAAAACTAAAAGTCTTCAGCAGCTTGCTCATCACATGCTCCCAAACAGAAGTTTTTCCCCAACGATGGAAAAACCAGCGGTTCATTTAAGGGAACCAAGCAACCAGAAGTGCTATCGCCTTATCGTCCGTTATGCATGCTAGACACAACAGGGAAACTGCCCGAACGAGTAGTTGCCACAGACCAGGAACAGTTCACCAATGGCCCATCTATGCTCTCTGCAACGCAATATGCGTTCAAAATAACGTAGATCAACTGGTATGGTTATATCTATTATATGCAATACCGCCCCCAACGTAACGATAACCCATGCATAATGGCTGGAAGGGGCCAAAAAATACGAAATAGTGGTGAAACTAAACGTTGAAAACACTTTCCGCACATTCAGCTGGAATCACGTTCTAGACGCGTGAGACAGTCTGCAAGTCTTACCCTACCTAGTGCGTATAATAACAATTTACCTCTCTAATAGAAAATTGCTTTACGACACCGATGAGGGATCACAAAAGCATGAAGTAAGGGCGGACGCGCTACAAAGGTCTATAATTGGGCCGCTGCTTTGGAGTTTTACGAGGGCAAGTCAATAAGTGTTTAGAAAAAGATTGAAAAACTATTTATTTTTTGGTTAAATTTTGTCTATTTTTCAATATAATCTCCTTCTAGTTCAGTACACTTTGACAGACGCCCCTCAAACTTTTTTAAGTTTTCAGAAAAGTATGATTTTGGTGGTTCCTCAAAATAAGCATTTGAATGTGCGATGACCTCCTCATTTGATGTAAACCGCTGCCGCTGTCATTTTTTTAAATTTAAATATAAAAATAAATCATACGAAGCCAGATCTGGTGAATACGGTGGATGGCCTATCAATTCAAACTTCAATTCCTCATTTAAGACATTGAAACTGCGCCCTTATGCATTCGTGCATTATCGTGGAGAAAGATCCACAGCTTTAACTTTTCTTTCGTCTCGGGGGTGTAGTGGTGTACCCATATTTCATCCACAATTACTAATCTGCAAAGAATCCAATCTGGTTTTCTTTTCTTTTTTATACTTCTCTCGTGAGAGGCGTGTGGCGGTTCCGCCAAACCCCACGGTTCGCCTTCCTAAAAAACACCCATAACTCTATCCAATCATATAATTTCGCTAATGCAATGGCATTAGTACCTTAAATGCTTTACGCATCTAGGATTATCTAAAAAGTCCCTGTAAAAGAAAACTTACCTTCATGCATCTCTTCGCATATAATTTCCTGTAAGATTTCTTTTCTACCTTTTCAGGAATCCCAAAACCTAATCGGTACCTTTGGTTCCCAGGCAAATTTCAATTTCCCACACCTGCACCGCAATCTCCAGCCAGCACACCTGAAACATTTCCTTTTGCAAGGACATTTAACCCATACAACGCGTTAGATAAGATTCCTGGATATAATTCTTTAAAGTGCATATGGCATCTTGAATCCCAAGCCAGTCGGCACCCTTTGTCTGTGTTAAAATCCTATGTCGGACAGCCTGTTTTTACAGATGCCATAAACCATTTTTCTACGCATGTAAACATGCATAGGATTCAACTCATCGTTTGTTTTCCCACTAACAAACAATCTTCAATTTCTTTCCCTGCCGCAACTTATTACCCGGCATATACAAATGTAAGCAAGGGATTCGTTTTGGCCACCGACCTAAGATACGATATACAATTATCATTGTATAAAGTATTGTAATACATTAGCACCTCTTTCGAATGGCTATTCGTATATTTACACAAGGGCACCACTCATCTAAGACTTTTATGATGTCCTTGTCCCATATTTGCTTTTAGCACATCTCTTCGATGCCTTAGGTCGCTACTCCCTTTTTTATTTTTTTTATTTCTCGTTTCAGGTTTAGTTTATCCTTGGCTAAACGCATCGATAAACACGGTGATGTGTACAAATACACACATACACCACCGCGTCCCAGAGATCGACTTCCATTGGTCACTGGTCAAAGGAAATTTCATTTCCTTTTCACCACACCACCAAAAACTCACCCCAAACGATCGAATATCGTGGAGTCGTTTTCCACCCACCGACCGAACAGGTCACATCACTCCCGCTCTCCGCCGGTGCACGCGGAGATGCGTTAAATTCGGAGTCACGAGTATCATTTTTTTGTGTCGCGTGTTAAAAAATACAATCGCTCGCATTATCACCTGTACAATAGTTAAACAATCTCGCGGCAGTGATCTTAAATGAATAATAAATGTCTAGACATAATCCGAACAATATTGTGTGTTT
This sequence comes from Microdon myrmicae, assembly GCA_963931805.1. Taxonomy (NCBI): domain Eukaryota; kingdom Metazoa; phylum Arthropoda; class Insecta; order Diptera; family Syrphidae; genus Microdon; species Microdon myrmicae. The sequence continues at coordinate 125,405,621 of OZ007498.1, read as the reverse complement.
TATTTCAGTGGTTTTGTTTCCGTGCTGTGTCGCAAGGTCCTGGGTGTTATCTCTCACCCTTTACCCCTGGTTGTGGACGAGCGAGGCGGTGTTCGTTCATTTATTTGTGATTGACTTTCGGTTCTGTGTTACGCGGCGAACAAATTATGATGGAGGAGGAAGTGAACGTATTTTCCGTGTTAGGCATAATTCTTCCTCCCCACAGGCGAATCTTTAGCGCCGATACGGCACGCGCCAAGACGCCTCCAAATAACCGTTGCAGTTCTTCTTAAACAGTTGCAGCTTGTAATACTCCGGAAACACTCGCGTGGGTAGGGAATTCTGAAGCCTTCCCGCTCTGTAACGGAACGAGTTTTGATGCAGGGATGTTCGCACCGTCGGGAGATGAACAACAAGTTGGTGCGATCCGTCGGATTGTCTTGTAGATCGCATATAAACCGAATTGCGCGGAACAATACCACGAATCTCCGAAGGGCAGTACCCGCGATAATATCTGTAAAACCAGTGTAAAACCGATTAGGCGGAACGCTCGTCTCTGTATGCTCTCAAGTAGGTCGAGGGTATGTATAGGTAGGAGCAGAACTCCAAAGATTCAATATTCGAGCGCGAATCTAATTTGGGATTTATACAGGAGAAGAAGTTGGGCTGGAGTAAAATATTTCTTAGCTGTAAAAACATAACTCAGTTTTTCAGAGACGGAGCTGGCGATAGACACGTGTTTCTCCCGAACGATGCATTCCCAGAGAACGTGACGCCGAGCAATTTCAAGCTTTCCTCAGATTCGAGCGCCTGGCCATTCATCATCACCTAGTTGTACGCGTTTTTGATTCTTACAAAACTCGTTCCGTTAAACTCGGTGGGATTGGAGCGATTTTAATGCGCAAAATTCCGGCTGGTTGGTGCATTCTAACAGAACCGAAGAGGCTGGGAAGCTGGCGGAGATGTTCGCTGTTAGCCGCAATTTGATCCAACTCGTGGAGGAACCTACGCGAGTGCCGGATGCCTGAGATGATTATGCGACCACCCTGGAACCTATTTTTGACACCCGAGCCGGGCGCTTATACCATGGAAGTTGCTGGGCACTGGGGTTTCAAACATCTGCTTGGTCGCGCAACTACTTGCATTTCAACCGAATAATCGACCTAAGCAGCTTCGCCATGTATGGTTATATGGGACTGCTAACTGCGTCGATTTGCCACATTTCTTTGCATTCTTTCCGAGATCGGAGGTGTACTTTGGAGACTGCGATGTTAACACATGGACGGAGTCGGTTACGGAGATTATTCTTCTCGGGATGGAGATCTACATTCCGCATTCCATCAAACGAAGCTCATCTGATAAACGTTGGCTTGCTAAAAATGCAAACAAATTACTATGGCAAAAAACAGAGCTTTTAAACAATGGCGCTCTAATCCCACCGAGTTTAACGGAACGGGTTTAGTAAGAATCAGAAACGCCTGCAATCCGCCGATTGATCCTGTGAAGAAGACTTACAACGACAGAATGACCAATAAACTCCTTGAGTGCCCAACTGGTTCGTGTCCCTTCAAGTCAATGGCACAGGCTGTCAGCAATAACTTCGCTTCCTCCTCTTTTCCTTCGTTAGTGACGGGCAGTCAGATATTAGTCACAAATTCAAAAGATAAAGCTAATGTGTTCGCAAATTTATTTTCCGCGAATTCAAACTTCGATGCCGGTTTTTGGAGCCACCTGTAATTGAGCCGGTGTGTTCATCGATGCGGGATGTGAGGCTCCGCCCGCGTACTGTTCAATGCATTCTACGTGAACTTGTGGGGGTTCTTTTTAGCTTACCTGAAGAACCCACCATAACTACAACCCAACTCCCATTATTTCCCGCTAATGGAATTGTATTAGCACCTGTAAATGCTTCACGCATCAGGTTTTCCTATCGTATAATCTAAAAGCTCCTGGAAGAGAATTCTTACCTTCATGCATCAATTCGCGTTCAAAATTCCTTACAAGAATTCTGTCCAGCTTTAGGATCATAAATACCAAACCCAATTCGGCACCTTCGGTGGCCAGGCAAATCCCAATCTTACCATATGCATTTTCCCTAGATGAATTTCTGTAAAGAAACAATTCGGTTCACACATGTAACCATCAAAACTAGGGATAACGATCATTGCGTCGCCTATTCCCAGCCTCACCATGTGTACAATAAATTCCCTTACATACACATTGGCTGGCGGCCTTTTCACCCACGATAAACTATCCAGCGCAACTGCAAACAATTAGCGCAATAGACGCTAAAACCAATTTCCTTAGCACGCACCATGTGCAAACAAAAGAACGCTGCTATTCAGCAGGCATTCCGGCGATACGACAAACAATTCAAATTGTTTCAAGCATCCCAAATGCATCGAGCAGCTAATGAGTTGCAACTTGTTTACTCAGTTGAATTCTCAGCTCATAAATCTCCGTATGTCTTTTAATTTCCCGGATCGCTCCCATGACCTCGCGGCATGAGCAAACAGAAATCCAATTAGCACCCTATGAGATCTGGCTTATTTACTTAGCCGAACTCACATCTCATTGATGCCCATTATCCATTGCGATTTTTCCGATTCGTTCTCATGACCTTGTACCATGAAAAAAACCAATGTTCACACATACATGCGTACCACTACGATCTTCGCTATGAGATCCCCGGTTACCTACCCCCAAAGAGAGACTTCACGTTTCTCTTGGAATAGGAAACGCACCCTTAACTAAGAGAGCCAGTACCACTGGCCAAATTTCCTTTGCCAGCGAATTCACATCGCTGAATCGTTTAACACCCATCGAACGAGCAGGTCGTTACCACTCCCGCTCCCCGGTGCGCACGGGGACGCGAATTTACACCAGTCGAGTCGGGTGAGCGCGCGATTGATACAAAAGTAATTCTTTCTTGTGCCTAAAGTATAATCACCACAAGTAGTGTACACTGTCTTATATTTTTGCGCATCTGTGAAAGTAGAAACTGTTTTCCGTAAGCTAATTAAATACCGTAAGATCAGTTTTAAATAAAAAGAACCTCAGTAAACTATAATTTCAATAAAAAATCATTCGAACATTAATCCAGTGTGTTTAATTCCTGTGCTGTGGTATCCTGGTTGTGTCTATCTCTTCCTTTGGGTATTTTGCGAACTATCATCGGTGGGCCTTTTAACAGTTGTGAAATTGTGTCGGCGGAACAATTTATGGCGGAGGAAAGAAGTGAATCAGCGCCGTACGCCGGCGCACCATACTTCTTCCCCACACACTGGACTGTAGCAAGGCAACCGGCCCAGACGGAATATCAGCAATAATCGTTAAGAACTGTGCTCCAGAACAATCTCGGTTCTTGGCAGATTCTTCCGCTTATCTTATGCACAGAGGTCACTTCATATCTCCTGGAGAATCGCTCGAGTTCAGTCAATCTCAAAGATGGGAAAAAAGTGTCTTCCACAAAATTACCGGTCAGTAGTATTACTGTCTATGTTATCTAGGGTGATGGAAAAGGTCATTAATGCCGAATTAATTAAGTATTTGGAGTGCCACGGACTTCTGAATAATCGTCAATACGGATGGCAGGTGGTGCACGGGAGACCTTTTGACCCTTTTAACCGATATATGGAAATCTACGATTGAAGAGCATGATGAGTCAAGAGTGGTCGCATTGGATATCTCCAAGGCTTTTGACCGCGTTTGGCACAGTGGATTGCTGAGCAAACTTCGTTCATACGTCCTTTCTTAGCAACTTTACGACTGCACAAAGAGCTTCCTCGAAAATCGATCGATCGGGGTTGTTGTGGGCGGCGAGTCGTCGGATCTGAATCCTGTTAATTTCGAGGTGCCTCAAGGTTTTATTTTGACTCCAGCATTGTTTTTGCTTCACATAAGTGATTTGTTGGAGTCATGACAAAGTGCTCATCTTTGCAAATGATACTATGCTTATTTCCTCTTTTTCGAATGATCGGCCGACTAGTGCAACAACGTCACACCAGCTGAAATGTATCCAGATCGGCTCTCTCTATCGCGATCTGGATAAAGTTCTGCAGTGAAGACAGGTCAATATCGTCGACCTCAATACAACGACGACACAATATACAACATTCACAAAGAAATTTGGCTCATCGATTCTACAGCTAATGATGAATGCTTGGGACCTCGAGTCTGGGGAAAGCATAAAATTGCTCGGTGTCACGGTCTGTGGGAATATATGGTGACATAAACAGGTGTCGAACATCGCCAGATCCGCTTCTGAAAAATTGAGTTATCTTTTTAGAGACAAGAAATATTTTACTCCGCCCCAACTTCTTCTCCTGTATAAATCCCAAATTACCCCCGCGCTCGAATATTGCTCTCGTGTTTGGGGCTCTGCTCCAAACATACCCTTGACCTACTTCAGAGCATACAGAGACGACCGATCAGCCTAATCGGGGACACGGCACTGACGTCGGGACTACAGTCGCTATCATATCAAAGACGCCTAGCTGACCTCTGTCTGTTTTATAAATATTATCACGGGTACTGTTCCTCGGAGATTCCAGTTGTTAGCGCATATCGGCATATATGCTCTCTACAAGACATTCCAATGGATCGCACTACTTTATGGTTCATCTCCCAACGGCGAACATCCCTGCATCAAAACTCGTTCCGTTACAGAGCAAAAAAGCTGAGGAATTCTCTCCAAGCCCAATTGTTTCCGGAGTGTTACAACCTGCAACCCTTTGTAGTGATCCTAAATCACTACTCCCATCCAAATCCCCAATATTACCTATAATCCCAACCTAATTTCCATAGTGAATCATATGAGCGACAAGTTAAACCAAAAGTTAATTTGTCGCACATTGATTCAATTTCAAATTAACTTACATCCCAATCCAATTGAATCATATGCACGATAAATTTAAACCAAAGTCCATTTGTCGTACATTGATTCAATTCCTAATAATCCTAACATCATGAAATGCTTAACTCTAAATGCACGATAAATTTAAACCAAAGTCCATTTGTCGTACATTGATTCAATTCCTAATAATCCTAATATCATTAAATGCTTAACTCTAAATGCAGTTCATTATTTCTCCTTCCGAGAATTTATTCAAGTAAATTCCTATACACTTCCCAAAATCCTATTCCAATTGAAGCACACAAAATCTTGTTTGTGCTTCTTTGAATTTTTAAATAAAATTTGACAAATCCTGATGACTCAGAGTATAAAAGGACGGTACATTTTGGATTCGAGATCAGTCGAAATCCAGAAGGCGATCAGTAAATCCCAAGGGCCGAACTACGGCCAAAGACATAAAGGAAGAATAAACGCATTTGAAATAAAACTCAAGTAAAACATAAAGCGTTTCCTTTAATCATCAATCTGTGGTGGGTAGCCTCACCACATCAACGGTGAGAACCGTGATTCCGTCAACCTCAATGATCAAGGTTCTCAACACCACGGGCCAAAAGAGCCGGATGCCACCCCACGGAGAAGCTATAAGACAGCTCGGCTATTAAGGACCCGCAAGACCCACGGGACCAGGAATGTCTCAGGATTCTATACTGCAGAAGACGTCTGATCGGCTCATCGGGGAGGCTCCCACTAAAGAGGCCGGGCACATCCATTACGCCTCCCTCACACCTCCATCTGGAACAGGCGTCCACCCTAAAAGGTAAGGGTAAACCAACACTTAATAAAAATATAACCCCAACATCTTCAATATGAACTGCAACGGTTATTTGGTGGTACCTCGGGGCGTCGTGTCGGGGCTATGGGAACGCCTCTCCTAAGAGAAGTATAATAAAAAATGCCTCCTGAATGCAATGGGAAAAATGGTCACGAAGATCATATAAGTAAATTGCTAACCATAGTCGAAAACAACGAAGTATATAAAAAAAGACATTTGTGTAAACGTCATTAGTGTTTCAGCTGCACTTGGTTTTGCATAACTCAAAAATGTTATTTTTCTTGAAAACCACTTCAAACAAAATAAAGATTTGCTCAAACATCATCGATCAACAATTACAGACCTTGGTGATGCTGTTGGTATTTCAAAAAAATCAGTCAACAACATTTTAAAAGGTATTTTGGGGCTGAAACACATCACATCAATTGGTTTGTTTTTTATTTTACTTCTCCCAGGAAAGGCGAACCTATAGCACTGAGTCAGCCCCCGGAAATGTTATTTTTTCTCGACCGGGTCCATCAGCTAAGCTCCGAAAGGTGCTCAAGGATTTCTCCCAACCACCTATAGCTTAAGGGAGTGGTATTTCATCGGACGGGTGGGATTGGAGACCCTACCTACCACTCACTAATTGTGCCGAATCGCACAATAACAAGAGTCGTCAGTTGAACCTAGGTTTGCACAATCAAACGCAAGACACAACCTCCTTACCTACTCACCCATTGAGGGAGTAGTACCAAAGAGACTCAATGTCGTTGAAAAAGATCGTCGGCAATATCATGTCAGAGATAAACCAAGACCCAAACAACGCAATCGCTCAAGAATCAAAGTGAAGTTAATAGTTTTCTTCGACTATAATGATGTTATGACTATGAATATGCCTATGAATTCCTTCTGCAGGGCCAAATTGCTTACTACTACTATTTATTGGCCTGTGGGAACCCGGAAGAAAGAAACAAACAATACCGTGACAAGATGGAAGCAGTACTTTCAAAAAACCTGCTCAATGGCCCATCAACTACAAATAAACGCACCAGACGTACATATAGCCGAGCCTCAGATCCCAGAGCCCACTTTCAACGAAGTTGTAGATGCAATAAATCGATTGAAAAACCACAAAACTCCCGGAGTCGACTGCATACCGGCAGAGCTTGTGAAGCATGGAGGAGAAGCCACCGCTCGAAAGATCCACCAGCTCATCCAAACAATATGGGATAAGGAAGTTACTCCGGAACAATGGAAAAATAGCTGTCCCCATTGTCAAAAAAGGCGACAGATCTGACTGCGAAAACTACAGAGGAATATCATTGCTCCCAACCATATACAAAATACTAACAAATGTCATACTGGCGAGAATCACACCGTACGCAGAAGAAATATTGGGAGACTACCAATGCGGATTCCGTAGGAACCACCAACAAGCGACCAAATGTTCACAATAAGGCAACTGCTGGAAAAGAAGTGGGAATACGGAGAGACGATTCACCAACTGTTCGTTGACTTCAAAAAAGCCCACGACTCAGTCGCAAGACAAAGACTCTACCATATTGTAGTTGAGCTGGGGATCCCGAAAAAAATATGCCGCCCTCATTCAAATTTGCATAAACGAAAACACAGGGCGAGTTAGAATAGAAAACCACCTCTCAGAACCATTTGAAATCCGGGACGGACTAAAACAGGGGGATAGCGTCTCACCGTGTCTTTTTAACCTTCTGCTGGAGTATGTCATCAGAAAGGTACAAAACGACAACATGGCCGGATCATCCATGAACGGGGTCACACAAGTGGCCGCGTATGCGAATGACGTCGTCGTTTTGGGCGATAATATAGAAATTGTAACTAAAAACTGTGAAATCATCATGCCAGCGGCAGACGCGGTGGGCCTAGAAATAAATGAAGACAAAACAAAATACATGATTACGGCGAGAGCAGATGGAACTCGGGGAACACATATAAACGTCAGAGGCAAGATATTTGAAAAAGTTAAAGAATTTAAATATCTAATGTCGAAGGAAATTAACAAAAGACTACACTTCGGCAAAGCTAGTTGGCACGCAGTCAGTAAACTGCTGAAATCCAAATTGCTACCACGTAACATAAAGCTCCGTGTCTATAGAACCATAATCATGCCGATTGCTCTATACGAATGCGAAACATAGGCTCTCACAAAACGGGAAGGACCAAATTGTTTACAAGGAATATTACTTGGTGTTATGCGTCGTTTGCGTAAAGTAAGTTGCAAAAAATAGCAGGACCTATAACAAAACAACTCATGGTTTTTACATCACGACAATCTGTCAGTAAAAATTCACTAACATCAGTCCACAATCACGGTATTCTCCTAATTTAGCACCGCCCGACTTTTTGATATTCCCAAAACTCTAGAGACCGCTCCAAAGACTCGATTGAAGACGTACAAGCAGAATCTCTGAATGTTTTGAAGATCATTCCAGAAATAAAGTATAAAAAAAACCCCACTGTACACTTACCCGAAGAACCCCCATAACTACAACCCAGCCATCATAACTTTCTGCTAATGCAATCGCTTTAAGCACCTGTAAATGCTTCACGCATCAAGCTTATCAAATTTATTTATTTAAAAGCTTCTGGAAAAGAATTCTTACCTTCATTCATTCATTCAAATCCAAAAATTCCCCGTAAGAATTCTAGCCAAATTTATCACAGATCCCAATCATACATACGCATTACCTAGGAATTCCTGTAAAGAATTTCTCCCACAAGGGCATTCATGCAGGCATCAATGCATCTCTGCATTAGCGACCAAGAAACGAATTCTCGTTTAGTGTAAACACTCACACTAGAGTTCGACACTTGAGTCGCCTTAGATGCCATATACAATTGGCATAGATGTTATACAAACCGTCTTTGTGTAACCAGCTGAATTGCTTCGCAATATGTTGCAACTATCGATACAGATGCAAGCGCATACCCAGAAATGCTTCTTTGTTTGAATCTCCAAACAATCATCGACTTCGCGCAAAGCCGCCGGATTAAATGCAAAGCATAAACAATGCAAATATAGAATCCGTTTCCCACAAAACGAATTTCTCTGCATATACAAATGCAAGCAAGGGATTCGTTTCGGCCACCGACCCAAGATACGATATACAATTCTCGTTGTATAAAGTATTGTAACCCATTAGCACCTCCTTCTAATGGCTATTCGGCAAATAGATTTACAAAAAAAATGAAAGTTGGTATTACTCTTTGGTCACGGTGGTATTATGGTCTCATTATACTGGAATGGGGAAACAGTGCAGCGACATCCTGAGAAAGGTTGGCGCAAAGCTAATAACATAATATAATAATAATGCCCGTAAAAACGAATTATTATGACAAATTTAACAAGCCTCGGATATGGACCGGATACACGACGACGACCACGGAAACAAAAATGGTTAAACGATTTAAGAATTTTTTCATGGAACGTCCGCTCATTATACAGACCTCGAGCTGCACAGCAGCTAGCCGATACCCTGTCCGAATATAAGGCTGACAAAACAATATTACAAGAAAAAAGATGGACGGGGAGTGGTGTTATTCAAAGAAACGAGTATGACATTTATTACAGCTGTCATGCAAAACACCATGTGCTCGGGGTAGGCTTTCTAGTCAGCCAAAAACTGAAGCTTGCCATTATCAGCTTTAATGCAATAAACCAAAGGCTATGCACTCTTCGCGTGCGAGGCAAGTTTAAGAACATAAGTCTCATAAACCTTCACGGACCTACAGAGGAGTCTCGTGACGACGAAAAAGAAGAATACTACGAGAACGTCGAACAGGCCCTCAATAGCTGCCCAAGATACGATGTGAAAATCGTTCTCGGTGATTTGAATGTAAAAATAGATCGGGAGCCGGTTTTCAGGCACTACACAGGTTCCCATAGTTTGCATGAGAACACTAATGACAATGGACTACGAGTCATCGAACTGGCAGCATCGAAAAACTTGGTCGTTGCAAGTACCAGGTTTCCGCGTAAAGATATCCACAAAGCCACCTGGGTATCACCTGAGGGAGCCACTCGCAACCAAATTGACCACGCGTTGATAGATCGCCGCCACTCTTCGAGCCTGATGACGGTACGAACGTACCGAGGTCCGAACGTCGACTCGGATCACTCTCTTGTTGGTACATGTTTCCGAGCGCGGATTGCCTTACGGAGACGTATTGCATCCGTGGATCAGGTTCGAAACAACACGGCTGCCTTACGCAATGAGAATACCAGTATCACCTATGGTCATGCGTTAAGACTCCCCCTCAAAGAGCTCGACGGAGGGAAAGTAAGTCCTGGGGCCAGAATGCCGGGCGTAGAAGAGAAATGGACACGCCTTAAGAATACTGTCATTAGTACTGCCAACTCCATCTTAGGCAGTAGTCGTAGAGATCGGAACGACTGGTTTGATGATGAGTGCAAACTAGCGACTGAACGTAAGAATGCTGCATACCGGGCAATGCAGCAGTCTCATAGGACGCGGGTACGCGAGGAGAAATACAAAGAGCTCAGAAGAACTGAAAAAAGACTTCACAGACAAAAGAAAAGTGCCTGGGAAAAAAATCTTGTCTGTGAAATAGAGAAAAGTAGAGAGCGAGGTCCACACCAGGCGCGGAAGTTCTACCAAATAATCCGCAGTATGACGCGGTACACACCACGTTGCACTTACTGCAAGGATAAAGAGGGTAATCTGATCATCGATCCTGAAGGCATTCTGGAGCGATGGGAAGTGTACTTCAATGAATTGCTAAATGGTCAGCTCACAGAAGAACTGGAGGCTACACCAATGCAAAATCAAGACCAAATGCTGCCGTCACCAAGCACTGAGGAAACATTAAAAGCCGTAAGACAGCTCAAATCAAATAAAGCCCCCAGAGCTGATGGCATACCAGCTGAGCTTATCAAACAAGGAGGGACAGTGTTACATCACGCAATTCATGAGATCGTGATGCACGTAACATGAGATCGTAATGCACGTAACACGCAAGAGGAGATGCCTGGAAGATTGGCCTCGTGGTACAATTTGCCCCATACATAGCATTGGAGATATCACACTGTGCAGCAACCATCGGGGTATAACATTGCTGAGTACCGCCTATAAGATACTACAAGACCGGTTAGCCCCATACGCTAAAGTCATCATTGCTCAATATCAGTGCGGCTTCATCCCAGGCAAATCAGCGATTGATCAGATATTCACCTTTAGGCAGGCGATGGAAAAATGCCTGGAATTTAACATCCCATTATATCATCTATTTATAGACTTTAAGGCCGCCTAAGACAGCATATCCAGCATAGCCAGAGAGTTCGGCGTTCCAAACAAATTGATACGACTTTATAGGTTGACCATGACCAACGTAACTAGTCAAGTAAAGATAGCGGGATTGCTGTCCAAACCAATATACATGTGGGGTAGGTAGTCGTGGCGCCAGCATGGACGCGAGTTCTACTACCAACCCACCACTTTCACTGTCACAAACGATTGTTCCGCTGCCTCCAAACGAACGATCACCAGGAAACAAAGGTAACTAAAAAAATCACCCAGGAACAGCAGCCGGAAAATTAAGCACACTTTGTTTGGTTTTATTCTCCTTATATGCGAGTGTTTCAATACTACACTTAAAACTTATTATTAACACATTAAATTGATTTTATACATTTTTACTCAACTACCCACTTGACTCCGGGAATTTTATTTACGCGTCTCCGCTGCCGGCGAAAAGCGGGAGTGGCGCGTGACCGCGGCGGTCAGGGGATGCTAAAGGACTCGCCGAGGATGGAACTCTGACATGAATTCCATCCTAGGTTAGGGCTAAGAAAAAAGGGAAGAGAGAGAAAAACGTTTCTCTTAAGGGTGCGGCCGTTGTATGAAATGCACTCTTTCAGTGCAACGGTGTGTGTATGGTTCTTTCATGGATGAGAACGAAGCTAGAACAAAGAAAGGGCATAAGGTGCATTCATAGGATACGATTTCGGTAAAGCAAATAAAACCGAAATCGTCGGATGCTAATGGGATCTTTGTTGGAACATGTGCGTCGCGTCTAAACAAAGAGGCAACGATACGATGTGGAAATGTGCTAATTGGTTTTAGCTAGATTACTGGGAAATGATGTTTATGACATCGCTAGTAAGGGTAGGTATTGAATTATTTGCGTATCGCCAGAATGCCTGATGAAGGACAGCGGTCTTTTATTTACTCATGGTGTGAGTTAGGGAAATAGGCTTCAGCGTCGATTGCGCTAATTGAATGCAGCTGCTGGTATATTATTGCTGGGAGAAAAAGGTCGCCGGCCAATGTGTACGTTAAGTGATTTCTCATACGCATGGCGAAGCTGAAAAAATAGACAGCGCAATGTTTATGGCCCCTGGTGAAAGTTACATTATATGTAATTCAAATCCTTTTGTTTACAGGAGTTCGTCTAGGGAGATTTGCTTGACACCGAAGGTGCCAAATTACTTTGAGATTCCTGATAAGGTAAGAAAGAAATCTTACAGGAATTATATGCGAAGAGATGCATGAAAGGTAAGTTTTCTTTTCAAGGGACTTTTAGGTTATATAAATTTGATTGTTTTACTGTGTGGTGCATATAAGATGCTAATGCGATTGCATTAGCGAAAGCTTATGCAGACTGGGTTGCAGTTATTGGGATTTTTTCAGGAAGGCGAGCCATCTATAATGGACTCCTACAAGGGGACGGAATGGCCTGCCTCCTCTTTAACCTGGCGTTGGAGAAAGCAATCCGTGACTCTGTCATTTCAACTAGAGGGAGTATTATCACCAAGTTCAGCCAGATACGTGCCTACGCAGATGACATCGACATCATCGGTAGATCCGATTCGGCTGTACAGGATTCCTTCACCCAGATCGAACAGGCGGCACAACAACTGGGACTGCACATTAATGAGGGGAAAACTAAGTACATGGTGGCAACTTCTGCGAAGAGAAGACTTAACGTTAGTCAAACTAGCAGGTTAGTGGAGCACGAATTTGAAGATGTGCGACCTAACTACCTTGTGTCAATAGTATCAGGCGAAAAGAATATGGAAGAAGAAATACGCAAACGGCTGATCAAATCCAGCAATGTCTACTATGGTCTATCAAGGCTCTTTACATCCCGAAATTTATCCAGAACATCCAAGCTAGAACTGTACAAGACCATGGTCTTACCAGTACTCATGTATAGATCCGAGACCTGGGTGCTCAATAAAATGCACCCTGAACTCTTAGCTGCGTTCGAGAGGAAGGTCTTAAGGAGAATTGTTGGCCCTATATGTGAGGGAGGACGATTCCGGAGACGCTACAACCATTAGTTGTACGCAATATACCTTGAAGCTAATGTTGTAAGAAAAATCAAGCTCGGTAGACTCCGGTGGGCGGGACACCTAGCTCGAATGAGCGAAGAGAAGCCTGCCCGGAAAGTCATTTGTGGCAGGATGTATGAAAGGAGACAGCGTGGCAGACCTTGTCTGCGATGGAGGGATGGCGTAGACTAGGACGCCCAGAGCCTGGGAGTGCCAAACTGGATGACATCAGTTCGAAATCGGCACCGGTGGAGAGATTTGTTAAATAAGGCCAAGACCGGATCCCGGTTGTAGTGCCGATGATGATGATGGCGAAACAGTATTCAACACTTTTCTGTTTCCTTGATTTTAAATTGTTATTAGTGTGAAAAGTGTTGACGTTTTAAATTGTATTGGCAATATTTGGATGAATTTAACATTGTTTTTCAACAAGAAAATGTGTTAACATTTACTAATACCCCGAATACACTTCCTCACCCAATACTGTTGTCATGCTCGCATTCAGGGTTTTTCTGTTCAAAAAGATATTAACAACATTTTAGAGCCACCAGGTTATAAAAATGAAAACAACAAGGCGAATGTAATTTTTCTTTCCACAAATTCTCGTTACGTAATTGGTATGGTTCACTCTAATGACATCCTCCATCTTTTTTTAGTTAATGTTTAATTATATTGCAATAATAATTACTCGCAAAAGTTTCCTACCAAGTCGGTCTTATATTATAAATTTATTGCAACACAATAGACAAGGTTGTGCCACTTCACACTTACGTTAGCTAGATCCACCTTGAAGGTAAGTAAAATCCAATGGAATTAGAGTATGTAGAAGAAAGGACAAGTTTCACAAAACTCTTTAGCTAGTACGCTTACTAACTAGTTTTAGCAATACAATGTTTTATTCAAATGTGTCCGGTGGAATGTTTTACTTTTGTCAATTTGAATAGTATAAATAACACAACCATACATCGATATTGTTCTGTATGTTCAACTAATTAATAACAACTCGCTAAATGGTAGATAATCTAGATGAACCGGGTATCGAGTCATTTAAAACGCCACTACACTTACATGGCTGCTTTGGAAGCTGTATATTTGAAGATTAGTGCAGCATTTTTTTAATAACATTAGAAACCGGTTAATATACGCTTCTGATTTGTTATATTAAATTGATTCAAGCAACAAACTCGTCCACTGCACAAACATTTACCATTTAAATAAGCAATTATTTTTTCATCACTTCTCGAAACCGGTCACGCCTTAGTTGTTCGTAGGCTCAAGAAAGATATCCCAACATTATCACATATATGAAAACTATTTCGAAAAAGGTAAAAGGTCTTATTTTTAAAATCTAAAACTCGTCTCCTTGTATGATCAGTAACTTGACCCAAAATGCATGACTCAAGCAATAAATTAATGATCGCAACCAAATCAAGTGAAAGGCATTTTTGTCAGTGTAGTTTGGAAGCCCTTTAAACTTTTCACTTCACCCACATTCGTTTGTATATACATTTCTCCAACATATATAAACGTATTTATAAACTTTTCCATGGTCACATTCAAGACCTGCGACACAGAACCAGGCATCACCATAAACTAGTATCGCCAAGTTGTGGTGGCAGGAAAAAAAAACCGGAAATATTTGGCAAGCCTCACCTCTTTGAAGACGTCGATTGAAATAGTCATTCACCTAATAACTCTATAGATACGAACACAAAGAAACACGAGAGTTAAAAGTAAATGAAATTAAAAGAAAAAGAACTGACCGCGGTATGGATCGCAACAGAGATGTTTAAGAACACGACAAACCTACTGTTGAATTGCAATGACCAGGTTGGTGGGTTTTCTTAGACAGACTGAGCGCAAGCAACGAAATCCACTCAACCCAACCAACGAAAGCACCTTTTTCTTATTTCTCTATACCACTGAGAAACCCAAGAGGTCTGTACTTGTTCGCATACGGTTATGACGACAGACAGTCCACGGCGCTGCGACATAGTTCTCAACTTGAAGTTGTTGTGACTGCCATTGCGGTTGAGTGATTGCTGTGGTCTAGTATTGCTTCTGATTGGCGGTTGGATCAGGTGCGTCGAAAACAAAAATTGATAACACTTCCCAGTTGATAATTTTTTCTGTTCCGTTTTGTTATTGTTTCCAAAAAAATAAGGGTGAAAGTCAAAGGGAATACTTGCGACATGTTCGCACCCCTCATTAGAAAGAAGGGTGATTATTGAGACATCATACAATAGGCGAGTTGGATATTTGTCATGCTTGCTTAGTGTGTTGGTCAAACCCCATCGCTTCGAACAAAACAAAGCAAAAGAATTGTTGACCATGAAAAATAAGTAGAATAATTTCGTACACTGTTATATTTCTCAAGTGGTTTTAAGATTTTTAAATGCTTTCGAAGTATCGACTGTCCTTGGAAGATTATTTCCACAGCCACCTGCAAGGACATAATATAATCGATGTTTCCTTTATGGTAAATTGCTTTTTGATTAAAGTTTGATCTACTTCTCAACTAAATTAAACAAAATTCAATCAAACTTCATTCTTCCAAAAAATGTTTGTTTCTGTTCTTGGATGATTACTTGATCTTTGCACAAGTATTCTGGACTATAGCAATGGTCTGTTCTCGTACTTTAAAGTATTCCCATTCAATCAATTAATCTGAGTGAACAGTTAAGAAGGTGGACCCATAAGTTTAAAGCGCTTGCAGACTACAATGGCAAATGCCTTTCTCTTATGTTAGTCACGATCCCCAACCCGCCGCTTGAGTCATGACCCGTATTTTAGATTATTGGGTCTACACGAATTCATTGTTCCACAGTAACGAAGGTCAGATTTAAAAATTAAGCTAACGAGATATGCAGTTTGTCTCATCAGACGATTACTTAAAGACCCTCCAATTTACTAAGGTCAGACCTGTTTCAAAAAGTTATGATAAAATAATTGAATAGTTCTTTGATTAAATTTATCAGATAGAGAGAAAAAAATAAGTCCATAAAATACAGGCTTGTGGAGATGTCATCGGTTCGTAGTATGTCACAAACTGGACGTGTCTGTAGATCAATTATTTCGCATCAAATGAGAGGATGTGCTAATAAAGATTTACAAAATTTGACTCATAATGCAATACAATACCTTTAAGGGGTAATATCACAATTCACTACATTTCAGGTGATTTTTTGAGACGTACCACGAACGATAGGAAAGAGATGAGATATGAATGAAAGGACTAGTCTTTAACTACAAAAAAAAAAACATGTTTTATTTTAATTTTACGATACAAAATGGCGCCACAGCAGCGCACGAGTTATTATTGTTATTGTTTGAAAAGAAAAAATATATTTTTTGGAGACTATGCCTCTTTATTTTATTTTTCACTTGTCAATTTACAGGTCACTATGAACACTCTCTACAGTTTTTCTATGCTATTTATACATAAATTCTATCTTAACCTAGGAAACTCCTAATGTGCATTTAATGACCCAACGTATAGATACATGTGGTTTGCTTCTTAGCATTTTATTTTGGGTTTTTCGGATTTGGGTAAAGGGTGTCTAGACACAATTTAGTGTCAATGGAATAGAAAATGTTTTACAGAATGAATAGGAAACCCATTCCTAGAAGATCGTGAAAATGCAGGTGCGAATTATTGTTGAATGAATTTCTTATCTTAAGGTGAACATAAGGATGCATATTGGTTGGGTGATTCATACGTTAACTCACGCAGGGAAAAACAATCTCGGACGGTTGAGATGGGCGCATCGTTCAGGTCACAATTTTTAATCTGGAACAAAAAATCAAAAAGTTTCTTAAAATATAATGTAAAATCTAATGAACATTGTAGGATTTCTTCGATAAATTGATTTAATAAAATTGCATTAATTTAAACTTGAATCGTTTTTTTTTCAAAAAAATCGGCCGCAAATTGCTTATAAAATCGATCAAAATCTATTTATCAAAAAATTCGCCCGACGTTCATATTTTTTTCAAGTTGCAGTTAAAATTTCGGATAAAACTTGAGGCCCCTGTGGCGGTTCCGCTAAACGCCACTGTCTACTTGGCCAATTACCCCCAAGCTTCCTGTGCTGAAGTTCCTCAAACTCCAACATTTCCCGCTAATGTAATTGCATTAGCACCTGTAAGAGTTTCACGCAGCAAGGTTATCTAACGCATAACCTAAAAGTTCCTATAAAAGAATTCTTACCTTTCACGCACCAATTCGCATCCAAATTCCCTACAAGAATTCTTTTCATCATACAGGATCATAAATCTAAAACCTATTCGACACCTTCGGTTGCCAGGCAAATTCCAGCCTCCCCATATTTGCACTCCAATCTCCTCGCATACCTGAAATATTTCCCTTCTCAAGGGCAATTAATGCTTTCAACGCATTATCTAGGAATTCCTGTAAAGAATTTCTCCCACAAGGGCATTCATGCATGCATCAATGCATCTCTGCATTAGCGACCAAGAACGGAATTCTCGTTTAGTGTAAATACTCACACTAGAATTCGCATAGATGTTATACAAAACGTCATTATGTAACCATCTAATTTGCTTCGGAATGACTTGCAACCATTGATACAGCTGCAAGCACTTTACCCAGAAATGCTCCTTTGTTTGAATCTGCAAACAATCATCAACCCCGCGCATAGCCGCCGGATTAAATTCAATAGCATCAACAAATGCAAATAAAGAATCCGTTTCTTACAACGACCAAAGATACGATATACAAATTGTATGATGTATCCCAAATGCATTTCACACCTAATGAGTTGCAGCTTAATTATTTAGCTGACCCTCATTACAGACCGATGCCTTAGGTCGCTTCTCCCTTTGTTCTTTTCACCTCGTTTCAGATTTCGTTTATCCTTTGCTCAAATGCATCGATAAACACTGTGATCTGTACGATTACCCATACATGCATACCACCATGATCTTCTCTATGAGATCCGGTTAACCACCCCCAAAGAGAGACTTCACGTTTCTCTTGTAATAAGAAACGCATCCCTTAATCAAGAGAGCATGCACCACTGGCCAAATTTCCCTTGCTAGCGAATTCACATCGCTGAGTCTCGTTCCATCCACCGACCGCGCCGATCGGTTTTTCTCCCGCTCTCCGTGGCCCTGCGGGGACGCGAACGCGTATCGAGTCATATTAATTAAATACAATATTTGCACTTAAAGGTAATTTTTCTTGTGTCCCGAGTGTAAGGCCATTCAAGTAGAGTATTCTGTCTTACATTTTTTTGTGCATCCGTTTCATCGTCAGTGTAATCAAAATCCGTTTTCTGTAATCTAATTAAATGTAGTAAGATTTGTTGTGAATAAAAAAGAACCTTTAATAACAAACCAAAAAGTGCCTTTAAATTAATTACTTCTTGTGGACGGTGTGTTGCGAAGTTTTCTTTTGGTGCTCGGCGGAACTTTCTTTTAGTGACGTTGGAGGAGCGGAGTGAACCAGTGCCGTACGCCGGCACACGACTTCGCCCCCTACAGCACTAATTGAAAAATATGGAGCCGAGATATTTGAAGTTAAAGTGCTAAGTAGCTTCGCAGTTTTAACAGTAGTAATAGTTTCAACGGACTTGCTACAAACAGCTGTTTATTCAGCCTAGAATGAGAGACTTCATCATCATCATCGGCACTACAACCGGGATCCAGGCTTGGCCTTATTTAGCAAGTCCCGAGGCTTGTTAAATTTTCCATAATAATTTGTTTTTCCGGGCAAGGTTATTAGTCTCGCGCCAAAGTAGGAGAGACATGCATTACTCGAAATTAAAAACTGGAAACTGATATGCGTCGGAATAATTCATATAAAGAATAATAAAGATTCAGTGTACTCTAAAACCGCCAAATTTGCTCCTCGACTACCCTCGGAAAACCTCCTTTTACCCACTTACTAGTTTTCCTCCTCATAATCGGCTTTTTTATCATTCTTCGATACTTACTTTGTTTAAGCCAAAAAAGAAAAACGTGAAAAAAAATCGCAGGATGCAGGTGCATACGTTTTTTGACGGTTTCTTTAATAAAAAATACGTAATTTTCCAGGGAATTTATTTCTTTTTATTCGAAATATTGGCCGTTGGCTTCTACACATTTCGCCCATCTTTCAGGTAATTTGTGAATCATCATCATCATCGGCACTACAACCGGGATCCGGTCTTGGCCTTATTTAACAAGTCTGAGGCTTGTTAAATTTTCCATAATAATTTGTTTTTCTGGGCAAGGTTATCAGCCTTGCGCCAAAATTTGTGAATAGCATGCCAGAAAATCAAATAAAGTAATTAGTTAGTAATTAGTTAATCACAATAATCACAGCCGTTGTTATAACTGCAATCTGGAGGAAGCTTATTTCGGGAAGAGCTGCACCACCACGCGTTTAGGTATTTCTTTTCTCTTTCAAACCATTGCACGTATCATTGTTTCTTCCTGGTTTTCTGACCTTTTCCAGGAAGCCCCACCTACTCCTATCTTGTCCACCCATGAAATATATAACTTTATAATAATGTTTGAAAAATGTACTAGCAAGTATGTGTAAACGATTAAAGCTAAGATAATTATAAGTTATCTGTATTACTTATTGTAACAAATCATTTATGGTCAATAAATACAGAAATGTAAAAAAAATTAAAAAAAATAAAAATATCATTGTTTCAGAGCGACAAGCAACATCGCTGCACGCCACACCACATTTGAGTGAGAAATCTTCCCCGACGGCATTCCTCGGTCGGCGGAAATCAAACTACGTGTTATACAATTGACAACACAATTATTGAACATATTATAAGTAAACCGAGTTAGTTGGTTTACGTCGCTTTACAAAGAGAAAGGCTACGGTTTTCGGTCTCCAGTCACAGTTTGTTTTCGGTTAAATTATCACTTAAGCTAAATGTATTTAATAATTATAATAAATAACGACCTCAAAATACACTAACTGATCCTGTTGTACTGTGAATTGGTGTTTAATGTAAAACGATATAAGTTGATTTACGGCGTTGGCGTTAGGTGATCATCGACCGCCCTGCAAGCGAAAGAGGAGAGGAACTGCGTGGGATTCATCAAACCAGATAAGTTACAATTTAATTACAAATAAATGAACCATTACAATTCGTAAGCTTTAAACAAATCATTACACTTGGCCACATTATTAAAGACTACATAATAGCTTTTTAAAATGTTACAATACCACAAATAGCATTTTTTTTAAATACAAATTGGCATCGTACAACCTGTAACAACAATATTACATATTACAATTGAGGGAGCCTTCTTAAACATCACATCCGTAAACATTTAATTACTACAGTAAACCTTTTCTGGCATTACATCTTGTAATTTTTCTAAAATAAAATTGGCACATTAATAACAGTTTAAAACACAACACTGGCGCAGCCTTAATATTCATCTTAAACATCTGTTCTAATCCAAACGCCGTGCTTCCTCGACACGACCGAGGGAAGAGCGTGAACGTTTTTCGTACCGAACCGTAAGATAGGAATTAATTAAATTGTCCATAAAATGATTGTATAGTAAGACGAATGACATGTCTATTAATTAACAACACTTTATCGAATTCACTTAAATGAAACAATCAATTACAATTTTAAAAACACACAATTTATTATTCTTGTTTTGACTGAATAGAATATCAAAGATCTAATCATCTTCCTTTCACTTTCAAATTTGTAACTCCAACTCTCTTTACTTTATATTTTAATAATTTTTGTTTAAGTCAAGCAACACACGCTTCCTTGTCGAAATTCCAAATGCAACTCTTTTTATTTTATATTTTAATAATTTTCTTTTAAGTCAAAATTGTAGTCCTTACTCCGTGTACGAAAGTACAAAGCTTTCCTATTACATTTCCTTCTTCTAGAAGTTTCTGTTTGCATGAATGTTAGTTTTCTTACGACGTTTTCGCTTGTGCGATTATATTTATTTACTCTATGTACATGGGGATGATTCAGGGTTCATCATGTTAAGCAAAAACGATTGCAGCTGCTTATGTATTTAGGATAACGATTTTTGGAAATCGTTTAGGCAAATGTGATGAATGGTTGGGTTAGGTACTATGTATTATTATATAAGGAATCGTTTGAATTAATTTAGTATGTGTATGTTATATTCTGGCGCAAGACTAATGACCTTGCCCGGAAAAAAAACAAATCATTATGGAAAATTTAACAAGCCTCAGGACTTGCTAAATAAGGACAAGACCGGTTCTAGGTTGTAGTGCCGATGATGATGATGATGATGATGTTATATGAAGATATGGAATTTTGTACATTGTTATTAGGTAAAGATGAAATATATTTATAATATAGAAAATGTGTATGTTATATGGGAATATGGATATTTATATATTTATAATAGAAATGGGTTTTGATTAATATGTGTTTCTTATATGGGAAATGTGTATTGTTATTAATTAATGATGAAGTTATTAAGTAATGATGAAATATATTTATAATATAAATGGTTTTGATTAATATGTAGATAAATCGAATATAGGAAATATATATCTAATATGGGAAATGGGTATATTGGGATTGTGGGAGGATGGTAGGGCTCCCGGGGCACTACACATCCAACACCAAATCAAATTACAACATTTGGCGCAGCCAATTATTCATTACTATTCGTAACCAATATCTTTTTAAACGTCCCCTTCGTAACATTTTTAAAAGCTGTAACAACTGAACGATAAAACAAAGGGACTAGTTTTTGGCGGACTCAAATTGTATGTGTTTGTAGTTAAATCTCAGACGAACAAAAGGACGTATGTGTCAAATTAATACGCTGTGTACTTTTCGCTGGCGCCATCTCTTAGTTAAACCGGAAAACGTATGCATCCACGTGTTTTATACATGTATAAAGAAAAATTATCAGGTTGGCAACTATGGTAAGTAATTGGCGATTTCACACAAACATGTGACTTTGGCCATATTTTTTAATGGCTTTTAGCTGTCAGACTTACTTTGCTTTAGAAGCAAATTGCGCGTATGCTTGTGAAAAGGTATTAGTTTGGCGTCAGTTTTAATATGGAGTGCAAAAACGAGCATTTTCGTCATATTTTACTTTCTTTATTCCGTAAAGGAAAGGTCGCAGCGCAAACTGCTAAAAAGTTACGTGACCTGTCTGGTGTAGAAGCCTTAAGGGGGTATTCTGGTCTAGAATTTTGAAGAACAAAAAAATCGATGTTTTTTTAATATTTTCTTATATTTTATACTTTTAAGAATATGCTGTCCAAAGGAAATTTTAAAACTCCAATAATTGGCAAAGTTACAGCTTTAGTGGCTCGGCAACTAGACCTGTCCTACCGGAACGAATCGAACAATAGATGGTACATACTCCCCGACTACCTCCGCACTCGAGGGCCCTCCATACTAACCTGAAACTTAGAAGGAAGCTGGAATAACACGAGCATCAAAGAGAAGTTTGGAGAATTTCCTTTTTGTAAAATAAGAAGGTCCGTTGTATAGATCAGGAATTGCCATCTAACAAAGTGTAAGTATAACGCAATATTATGTCACTTGAAGCTACTATACCCTGAAATTTGTAAACGCGTTTTGCTCGAAACCACTTTTTTCAAGACTATTGACACGATATCTCAAGTTCTAAAGAACTGACTGACTTGAAATTCGATACACACCTTCTACCTTCTTGATATAATGCTCTAAAATCCCTACCAAACTTTTTAAAAACAAACGATTTCTGCTATTTTTAAAAAATTAAAAACCGGAAAGAAATAATGAAAAAAAACAAAATTTTTTTCAAACAGTTGCCATTTTCTTCGAGGTAAGGACGATTACAACACCTTCACTGATTAAGAATCCATTTGTGTTTTTTTTTTTCAGATAATTAGAAGAATCAAAAACATCTCAATTATCAATTTGTTTCAACCCCCACTTCACCACCTCGAAATTTTGGAAATTTTCGACATTTTCGTTTAAATTTTTTTTGTTTTGTTATAAATAAATATTGGACAAAAATCCGATAATAAAACTATTTTTCGTTTTTTTTTTAACACAATTCTAAAAAAACATTCAAATTTTGTCCTCTAAACCAGGATACCCCCCTAAAATAAAGACAGTGCCGGAATTGGTTTGACAAATTTCGTCCCGGAGATTTTTCACTAAAGGATGAACAACGGCCACGTCGTCCAGGTGAGCTTGATGATGATCAAATGAAAGCCATATGAAACTCCTTAAAAAGCTTGATGCTTGAGTTCCACATGATTTGAAAGAAATTATACCGACGCTCCCGTCGCTCCCCTGGGATCTATGCGCCTGCTGCTCGCGCTGGCGGCCGATGCAAGGCGCATCAGATGGACACCACGACCGCATACCTGAACAGCACGATCGAGGAGGAGACTTACATGGAACTGCCCGATTCACTAGCGGAATGTTTGAGGAAAATCGTCGCGACGCAAGACAAATCTGGTGTCGGGAGCCGCGCCAAGGAAATGCTGAAACAACTTAGGGGTGGCGAGAAGGTTTCCGTTTGAGGAAGGCCTTGTACGGCCTCAAACAGGCCGGTCGACAATGGCACAAGAAACTGAGCGAAAAGCTCGAAGAACTGAACATGACGCCAACGAACGCGGATCCGTGCGTTTATCGCCTCAGGCGAGGGGGAGAACCGCTGATATTACTGGTCTACGTCGACGACATTTTGATATTTTATCGGAATCAGGGGGACCTCGACTTCATCCGACGAGGTTTGTTGCAGGAATTCGAGGCAAGAGATATGGGGACAGCTCGCTATTGTCTGCGGATCGAAATCGCCAGAAGCGGAAATCAGATTACCATTTCCCAACCGAATTACATCCGGAAACTACTCTCTCGATTTCGGATGAAGGACTGTAACACCGTCAGTACTCCCGTTGAATCGGGTGTGAGGCTCGAGAAGGATGTTGAAGAAGAAGGATCACCAGGAGGTAGTCGGCCCTATCGCGAGCTTGTCGGATATCTAAATTACTTGGCGATCGCCACAAGACGGGACATTTCACATATTGTCAGTTGTCTCAGTCAATTCAACACTTGTCACGGCGAGGCGCACTGGAAGGCGGCGAAACGCGTCCTGAGATATCTGAAGGGGACCGCCGACTTCGGAATCGCGTACACGAAGAGCACGAAAACCTTGGAAGGGTTTATTGACGCCGATTGGGCCAGGTGCCCGGTAGACCGGAGGTCGTACACCGGATACGTCTTCACCCTGAGCGGCGCCGGCATCAGCTGACAGTCGAGGAAACAGCGCACCATCGCGCTTTCGTCCACTGAGGCAGAGTACATGGCGCTAACTGAGGCCACGAGAGAGGCCATTTACATACGGGGATTCCTGCCGGAGCTCAAGCTGTGCGAGTGCGAGAGAGTTCTGGTGATGAACGACAACCGAGGGGCTGAGCTGCTGGCCCGGAACCACAAGTTCCACGCGAGGTCGAAACACATCGACATCAGACATCAATTCGTCAGGGACGTCTTGCACGACGGTCGACTGGACATCAAACACCTCCCCTCGGATGAGATGCCTGCGGACTTCCTCACGAAGGGACTGACGAAAGACAAACATCAGAGGTGCCTGGATCTGATCGGGCTCGGGGGTTCGCCAGGGGATCGACCCGACGCTACAATCGAGGGGGAGTGTTGTGGAATGGCCTTAAGTTGCGCGAGCTATGCGACCGAGCGTTGCGAGCAATAGGAGAACAAACGCACAAGTACATCTGACAGTAGAGATAGCAGCAACGTGGAACGGCGCTCGATATTAGTTTTTTTTTCGCCTTTTTGACTGTATTGCACATTGTATAATAAATAAACCATTTTTAGGCGAGGAGCCGCAATTTTGTTTACCACACTGTGACAACAGGAGGTATTGATGTACGTTGGTTTTAAATGCCTGTACATTACAATGACGAGCAAACACATGATCAGGTAGAGCATTCCCCATTCGCGTGGTTCGGCTAAGGAATGACACTCTATTTATATTTGTCCGCCTGAAGTTGAGTTTCAACGTGAAGTGAGGTGCATTGTCAGATTGAATTGACGGGTAAATGTCTGAGGAGGCGGAACACATTGAGCAAGTTCAGTTGAACAACGACCGTAATAATACCTAAAGATAGGCATGATACGTGTCGCCTATGTTTTAATGACAGAATTGATCGACTTATGGCTGGGTCCCCAATAAGTTTCGCCGCTCGTTTTTGCCGCCTATCGTGCACATGTAGTGCTGTGTTAGATGCGCCTGACCAAATATGAGAATTTAACTCCATTTTGGGACGTCTTGTAAATAGTGGCCAGGTTGGATGGAGTGAAATATATTTTTCATCTCTTAAGGAGCCCTATACATTTGGCCGCACTTTTTGCAGCTTCAAACATGTGGTCGTTCCATTTAAGAGTCGAATTAATTCGAGTGCTGAGGATTGATAGTTCCTTGGCTTTGTCGATGCAAGTGTCGTTCATCGACAGTGTTTTTACTTTGGGGTTCGCCTTTGACGACAGGAGACAACACTGAGTTTTTAAGGCATATAATTCGACTCGGTTAGATAATCCCTATTGTTATATTTTCTTGTTAAGTAGACCCTGCTGATTGATAATGAGGTTCGAACAGTTTAGTCGGGAATATTCGTATGAGTATGAGAAACTCAACGTACTATCATCAGCAAACGAGTGAATTGTGTTGTGTGTAATGGGCAATAAATTATTTATAAAGTTGAGTAAAAGAACGGGTGAGAGTATCGAACCCTGGGCAACACCTGCATTAATTTGATGGGAGGCAGATTTTACCCCATCAAGAATCACTTGGATTGAACTGCCAGAAAGATAGTTTCTTATCCATCTGGTCAGGGAATCTTCCACTCCATACGAATGCAATTTTGATAAAAGGGCTGGATGCCAAACTCTGTCGAAGGCTTTTGAAATATCCAATGCAACTACCTTGCTTTCGCCGAGGCTCCACTTTTCGGTAAGATACGCTAACAAATCTCCCGTGGACCTGTTGCTGCAAAAGCCATATGGGAGGTCATTGACAAGGTCATTTGATTCCAGATATTTCGAAAGTCGACGGTTGATAACTGATTCCATTACGTTCGAGTGAATAGAAGTTAGTGCTATGGGTCGATAAAAAGAGAGGGACGATTTGTCACCCTTTTTGGAATTGGCTGAATATTCGCTGACTTCCATCTATTTGGGGAACGGCCAATATAATAATCACAATATTGCATCAAATAAATTCGCTTTCTCTATTGCACTGGTGACTGGTCTGTCATCGACTATAAGCGATGGAATGGATGGCAATACCGAGTTTTGAATGTTTTTCACGAACTTCCAGAAGTTTCTGCTACCTGTGAGAGAGTGTAATATTTTTTTATCTCACTCTCTGGTCATGCAAGACCATCAATTCCAACAGATAAACGCTCAGCCAATCCCGCAGAAGGGAAAAAAGTCTCTCCCACAAAATCACCGGTCGATAGCATTACTTTCTATGTTATCTAAGGTGATGGAATTTGTCATCAATGCCGAGTTAATTAAGTATTTGGAGTGCAACGGCCTTCTGAATAATCGTCAATACAGATTCCGTGGCAGGTGGTGCAACTTCTTCTCCTGTATAAATCCCAAATTAGGCGCTCGAATATTGCTCTCATATTTGGAGCTCTCCTCCTAAGGATACCCTCAACCTACTTGAGAGCATACAGAGGCGAGGGATATGTCTGAGCGGGGACACGGCGCTGGCGTCGGGACTACAGTCGCTATCACATCGAAGGCGCGTAGCCTACCTCTGTCTGTTTTACAGATATTATCACGGGTACTGGTTTCCGAAGATTCGTATTGTTTTTCTGCGCAATTCAGTGTATATGCGCTCTTCAAGACAATCCGCCGGATCCACTAATTTGTGGTTCATCTCCCGACGGCGCGAACATCTCTGCATCGGAGCTCGTTCCGTTGCAGAGCAGGAAAGCTGTTGAACTCCATCCCCGTGAGTATTCGCGGAGCGTTGCAACCTGCAACTGTTCAAAACGAACTGCAACAGTTATTTGGCGGCATCTCGGGACGCCGATACGGCGCTATAGGTTCACCTCTCCCGAGATAAGTATAAAAAAAAAAAAAAAAAAAAAAAAAAAAAAATACGTAATACCGCTTGAAAATTAGTGGGGGGAACCCCAAATTGGTTAATGTAATAAAAAACAAGGTAGGGGTTGAAGGGTTGAGTTAAGTTTTATACGCACAAACGGACATAGAGAGTCATTGTTTATCCGAACCACGCGATGGTGGAATACTCTACCTGATCATATGTTTTCTCATCATTGTAATGTCCAGGCATTTAAGACTAATGTACATCGATACCTCCTTTCCTTATCCAATTCCTCTCCTTTCGCTCGCACAGTTCTCTGACATTTAAGGGTACTCCAAAATCCCCTTTTGTGCGCGCGTTTGCGTAAAAAACAAAAAAAAATCCAAGCATTAAACAAAACCAAAATTAGAAGTAAGTTAAATTTTAAGATAAAACAAAAAAAATGGCACAAAGCTTTACTAGTTTTTCTCTGTCATACAAATGATCATATATAAAGCCACAAACAAAGTTTCGTCGTACAAAGGCAAACTGCACAATAGTCATATAAAGTTTAGCTTAGAGCGCCTGCGTAGGACCAGTAAGTCAGAATATAAGATAATTAAGCTAGAATTTAAGCATTTTTTCCCTAGCCTATAATTTACAATCTAAGAAAAAATGAAAAAGAAATGATGAATTCAGAAAAATAATTTCGAAAGATTGGCAAAACTTCCTGGCACGTAATCTCTAGAATCTATCTAGATCTAGATGTTGACAACGTCGATAATGTCATCAAGAGTGCTCAAAGGAATGAACAGCGACTCCGTGAATATATCGGCACCAAAGCTCTCCACGCCCTTTTGAAGAACCCTTAAATGTCAGAGCACAATGCGACCGGATGGAGAGGAAGCGGATCAGGAAAGGAGGTCTCGATGTATATTGGTCTGGAATGCCTGGACATCATAACGACGACAGCTGACATTCAAACGATACGGATCGTTCTATCGTCCACGGACGCGCGTGTGAGTGGGTGTGTTATCACACAGTGTGGTCGTCATCAAGATCGATCGGAAAATGGGGAGATATGCAATGGCGGAAATTAAAGCGGCGTCGCGAAAGAAACTAAATACCCAGCCGAACCTCATTGCCAAGCGGCAAAAAACAATCGGTAAAAATGAAAATTCCGTCAAATGCCTAATTCCCAAGAATGATAATTACTCTGGAGTGGGAAACAAATTTAAAGAAATAGTCGCAAATGACGACAATACCTTCCAAGAAATGGGAGAAGCATCCGAAGGAGAGATGAGCTACAAAAACAAATAAATAAGACTCCTGCAATAGAAAAAGAGAAAAAAAAAAAAATGCAAAACAATGGCAAGAGAAAGAAGAGAATGAATCCCAGGTACACCAGCGACAAGAAACAAAGGACCGTCAACATGTACAACAACAGCAGCAACAAGGGCACATGGAGCAACATTAAAAAAAAAAGGAGAAGGTGCGCCTCCCATAGTAATTAGCTCAATGGAAGCTAAAGACCTAATAAAACCTGGGGGAGTTAATTTGTAAAAGTTTTAAAACTAAACGTATTAGTAATAGTAAGATAAGTTTAATATGTGATAACTTGACAGATTACAAACAAAAGAAATTAGTGTTAGGACATGTGTGCAGCGAGTACTATACATATATTCCAAAACCAGAGAAGGTGGTCTCCATGCTTCTGAAAGGAGTTGATCCTTTGTTTTCACCCAAGGAATTACTTGAGGAACTTTTTTTTTTTTATTAGACTTCTCTCGGGAGAGGCGAACCTATAGCGCCGAGTGGGCGCCCCGAGATGCCATCATATAACGGTTGCAGCTCTTTTTGAACAGTTGCAAGTTGTAACGCTCGGGGAACACTCGCGTGGGAAGGCAGTTCCACAGCTTCCCTGCTCTGTAACGAAACGAGTTCTGATACAGGGATGTTCGCGCCGTCGGGAGATGAACCACAAACGGGTGCGATCCGTCGGATTGTCTTGTAGAGCGCATATAAACCGAATTGCGTGGAACAATGCCAAGAATCTCCGACGAACAGCATCCGCGATAGTATTTGAAAGCGGTTGTAACGAAAGCTTAAAATTAACGGATGTTAAACCCTTTTCCACAGTAAAGTCCCCAAATCGTAATCGCCAATTACCTTTTTTCATTGCATCGCTAAGCCCCAACGTAAAGTTGACGGCCCTCGACACATTAAAATTCTCCTTCACCAAACTATAAGTTGGGAGAAAATAAGAAAATCAGATCGAGTTTTGCAGTGCAAGCGCTATCAAGGATTTAGGCATGTTTCACCGAACTGCAATATGCAGCTTAGGTGCGCAAAGTGTCTAAATAATCATAATATTGGGGAATCATCATCATCATCATCGGCACTACAACCGGGATCCGGTCTTGGCCTTATTTAACAAATATCTCCACCGGTCCCGATTTCGAGCCGATGTCATCCAGTTTAGCACTCCCAGGCTCTGGGCGTCCTGGTCTACGCCATCCCTCCATCGCAGACAAGGTCTGCCGCGCTGTCTCCTTCCATACATCCTGACACAAAGGACTTTCCGGGCAGGGTCCTCTTCGCTCATTCGAGCTAGGTGTCCCGCCCACCGGAGTCTACCGAGCTTGATTTTTCTTACAATATGAGCTTCAAGGTAGATTGCGTACAACTCATGGTTGTAGCGTCTCCGGAATCGTCCTCCCTCACATACGGGGCCAACAATTCTCCTTAAGACCTTTCTCTCGAACGCGGCCAAGAGTTCAGAGTGCCTTTTATTAAGCACCCAGGTCTCGGATCCATACATGAGTACTGGTAAGACCATGGTCTTGTACAGTAGTATCTTGGATGTTCTGGATAAATTTCGGGATTTAAAGAGCCTTGATAGACCATAGTAGGCTTTGTTGGATTTAATCAGCCGTTCGGGTAGTTCTTCTTCCATATTGTTATCGGCTGATACTATTGACCCAAGGTAGTTAAAGGATTGCACTACTTTAAATTCGTGCTCCACTACCCTGATAGTTTGACCAACGTTAGGTCTTCTCTTCGCAGAAGTTGCCACCATGTACTTGGTTTTTCCCTCATTAATGCGCAGTCCCAGTTTTTGTGCCGCCTGCTCGATCTGGGTGAAGGATTCCTGTACCGCCGATTCGGTTCTACCGATGATGTCGATGTCATCTGCGTAGGCAAGTATCTGGCTGGACTTGGTGACAATAGTCCCTCTTGTTGTAACGCCAGAGTCACGGATTGCTTTCTCCAACGCCAGGTTGAAGAGGAGGCAGGCCAGACCGTCCCTTTGTCGGGGTCCATTATAGATGTTTATTGGTTTGGACAGCAATCCCGCTACTTTTACTTGACTAGTTACGTTGGTCATGGTCAACCTACAAAGTCGTATCAATTTATTTGGAATGCCGAATTCTCTCATGGCATTATATAGTTCTACCCTGGCTATGCTGTCGTAGGCGGCCTTGAAGTCTATAAACAGATGATATAGTGGAATCTTAAATTCCAGACATTTTTCCATCGCCTGCCTAAGGGTGAATATCTGATCAATTCCTGATTTGCCTGGGATGAAGCCACACTGATATTGACCAATGATGGCTTTAGCGTATGGGGATATCCGGTCTTGTAGGATAGTGGAGAGTATCTTATAGGCGGTACTCAGCAATGTTATACCCCTATAGTTGCTGCACAGTGTGATATCTCCATTCTTATGTATGGGGCAAATCATACCACGACGCCAATCTTCCGGCATCTCCTCTTGCTCGCATACGTGCACCACGATCTCGTGAATTGCGTGATGTAACGCTGTCCCTCCTTGTTTGATCAGCTCAGCTGGTATGCCATCAGCTCCAGGGGCTTTATTTGATTTTAGCTGTCTAATGGCTTTTAATGTTTCTTCAATGCCTTGTGGCGGCAGCATTTGGTCCTGGTCTTGCATTGGTGGAGCCTCCAATTCTTCTGTGAGCTGACCATTTAGCAATTCATTAAAGTGCACTTCCCATCGCTCCAGAATGCCCTCAGGATCGGTGATCAGGTTACCCTCTTTATCCTCGCAATAAGTGCAGCGTGGTGTGTACCGCGTCATACTGCGGATTATTTGGTAGAACTTCCGCGCCTGGTGCGGGCCTCGCTCTCTACTTTTCTCTATTTCACAGACAGGGGTTTTTTTCCCAGGCACTTTACTTTTGTCTGTGAAGTCTTTTTTCAGTTCTTCTGAGCTCTTTGTATTTCTCGTCGCGTACCCGCGCCCTATGAGACTGCTGCATTGCCCGGTCTGCAGCATTCTTACGTTCAGTGGCTAGTTTGCACTCATCATCAAACCAGTCGTTCCGATCTCTACGACTACTGCCTAAGATGGAGTTGGCAGTACTAATGACAGTATTCTTAAGGCGTGTCCATTTCTCTTCTACGCCCGGCATTCTGGCCCCAGGACTTACTCTCCCTCCGTCGAGCTCTTCGAGGGCGAGTCTTAACGCATGACCAAAGGTGTTGCTGGTGTTCTCATTGCGTAAGGCAGCCGTGTTGATTCGAACCTGATCCGTGGATGCAATACGTCTCCGTAAGGCAATCCGCGCTCGGAAAACTGTACCAACAAGATAGTGATCCGAGTCGACGTTGGCACCTCGGTACGTTCATACCGTCATCAGGCTCGAGGAGTGGAGGCGATCTATCAACACGTGGTCAATTTGGTTGCGAGTGGCTCCATCGGGAGATACCCAGGTGTCTTGGTGGATATCTTTACGCGGAAACCCGGTACTTGTAACGACCAAGTTTTTCGATGCTGCCAGTTCGATGAGTCGTAGTCCATTGTTACTCGTTTCTTTGAATAACACCACTCCCCGTCCGTCTTACTTCTTGTAATGCTGTTATGTCGGCCTTATATTCGGACAGGGCATCGGCTAGCTGCTGTGCAGCTCGAGCTGAGCTGAGTGAATGTTCCATGAGAAAATTCTCATATCGTTTAGTCATTTTCGTTCCGTGGTCGTCGTCGTGTATCCGGTCCATATCCGAGGCATGTTAAAATTGCCATAATAATTCATTTTTACGGGCCTGGTTATTAGCCTTGCGCCAACCTTTCTCAGGATGTCGCTGCATGCATTGGTTCACTACTTGGCGGGTGCCAAAGTAGCTATCCAGGGGTGTCACGTGGAGACTGCATGTCAACTTGGATTGAACTGGGACAAGGATCGTCCTGGCCTTCGCCAGGTTGAAGGCAATCAGAGACTTTGCCCTGTATGTTCGCACCCATCCCCCCAATATTGGGGAATGCCCTTTAGGTAAAGAACTGCTCCCAGATAGGAAGAAGTTATCCTGCGTACTATGCAAGAATACATGCCACACTGCTAGCTTTAGTTGTCCTCAATTCCAACAGATAAAATCAAAATTGGAACTTAGTAAAAAACAAGTTGATGATGAAAAGAGAATGAAAAATCATGCGTACAACAACTTCGTAGCACCTGGTGTGTCATACGCGCAAATGGTTGCTGGTGCAAAGACTCCAGCACGAGTGGAACAAAGGCGCAAAACCATAATCACGCCCGCATCAGAGGCAAATGCAGACATCAAAGCAATCTTACTTTCCATGCAAGGGCATTTTGCTGACTTTAAAAAACATTGACTGAACCAAAGACACGAATAGATATTCTCTATTCGACTTTGTTTCCACAAGACTCTCCAAATCAAGATCTTCAATCCTCGGATTGAATTAAAACTAAAAATTATTGCCGTGAATGTAAATTCGCTAATCCGCGTGGAGAGTGGAGATAATTTGGGCAACTTGCTCGAAACCGAACGCCCAGATATACTTTTACCTAGCGAAACTAAGCTAAAACCAGAGGCACAAAGCGGGCTAGAAAAATTACAAAGTAATTAGACGTGATCGGCCACACTCTACTCAAGCGGGTGGGGTCACTGCCTTAATTAAGAACAAAGTCCTTTACAACATAGGGGTACACAGGTTTCAGGTTCTAGAAGCTTGCATCATAGATATTCCCTTGAGAAGTCAAAGACATCCATACATAATCTCTGCTCACGCTCCTAAAAAAACCCGGTGAACGCAATTCATAAATGAAATTTATACGCTATTCCGTATCCTGAGGTTAGAGTCGGAGAATAATTATATCTTAATGGCGGATGATTTTAACGCCAACCATAATGCGTGTGGCAATTTGATCCCATACACAAGAGGAAAGGTATTATTCGATTGGTGGCAAACAAATGCTATGAACGTAAACTCGAATTGTACGCTACAAATAGACCGTCTTATCCAAGAGGAAATTCGTTCCTGGATTTACTCATGATAGACGATCGAATCGAATTACCAGACACGGATCTAACAATTCGAAATTGTCTTCGCACAATCGACTACGATAGCGATCACTACGGTTCAGGCGCCGTACTACGCGTCCCAAAAGAACATTATTCACTCGAGCAAGAAGAAGGTCACGTTTTGATCGCATAATAAAAAGAGAACTACGCAACAATGGTGAAGATCCACCGACCAATAGAAACCTTCGTAATGATGAAATCGATCATTACCTATCAAATATGGACAACATTGTTACCAACACAATGAATCGCTCGATTCCCAAATTAGCTCAGGATGGCTATAATACCAGATACCGAAACCCAACTATCGAGGCTCTATAGCTTTTGGCATGATAGTGAAGAACGTGTGATTCGAACTGACGCTATGACAGTGAGAATCACTAAAAAATGAACCATAGCGCAACCGCCGTGTGTACGAATTCGATTTCTGAACTCAAGTACATTCGACTGATGTGGATTTGTTATGTTATCGCTATGGTATACGGCTCTGATGCATTTTCTTATTCGATTTTCGTTCGGTGTTCTTCACTATTTGCTTGTGTATTGTGTGTGTATCTGTTACAAACACCACAGCTCTGTATAGACAAAAGAAGACCCTGCTTTCAAATCTGAAACTGCTTTATAGACATTTCCGATGTTCAAGCACAAGCAAATCCATAAAGCCACATAGATATCACCCGACGGCGTAACGCGGAACCAAATAGACCTTCCTTATAGACAAAAGACACCACTCGAATATCCTTGACGTAACATCATATAGAGCAGCAGATTGTGACTCCGATCATCTTCTAGTGATGGGCAATATCAGCAGTCGGCTCGCAGCAAACCCACATGGGCAGTCACGGGAGACGAGCAAAAAGTTCGACATTGATAAAGTAAAATACCTGCACAAAAGGGCTGAATATCAAGACGAACTAACGAATAGATTTAGCATCCTAGAGAATGGGAGCAGTGAGAGAAAGGAAGCCAATAGTGTGGATACTAAATGGACATGGATCAGAGACACAATCAAACAAACAGCCCAAAAGGTATTAGGATTTAAGAAAACAATCAAGTCCAAACCTTGGTTTGACGATGAATGCAGGGCGAAGATCGAAGAACGCAAACGCCTCAGATTGATCCACTTACAAAGATGTGATGAAGTCAACGCAGAAAGATACGCGACGATTCAGAAAGAGATGATGAGACTCTTCAAACGCAAAGACGCGAATAGGAGAAGACTCGGATCGAAAAAATCCTAGAAAATGCCAGAGAAAAGAAGATTAGAGGTATGTATGCCGGCATAAACTCAATCAGAAATGGCTACCGAGAGAGAGTCAAAATAATTCGAGAAGCAAACGGCTGTCTGGTCATAGAAACAAACAATATCGTGACAAGATGGAAGCAGTACTTTGAAAACCGGCTTAATGTGCGCACCCATCAACCACAAATAAACGCATCAGACGTACATACAGCCGAGCCTCAAATCCCTCTTTCAACAAAGTTGTAGATGCAATAAATCGGTTAAAAATCCACAAAGCTGCCTGAGTCGACTGCATATCGACAGAGCTTGTGAAGCATGGAGGAGAGGCAACCGCTCGAAAGATCCACCAACTCATCAAAACAATATGGGCTAAGGAAGTCACTCCGGATGAATGGAAAATTTCCCCATTTTCAAAAAGGGTTACAGATCTGACTGCGAAAACTACAGAGGAATATCATTGCTCCAAACCACATACTAACAAATGTCATACTGCCGAGAATCACACCATACACAGAAGAAATACTGGGAGACTACCAATTCGGATTACGTAGGAACTGATGAAAAAGCGATCAAATGTTCACAATAAGGCAACTGCTGGAAAAGAGGTGGGGAGGTAGGAATACGAAGAGACGGTTCACCAACTGTTCGTTGACTTCAAAAAAGCCTACGACTCTGTCGCAAGGCAAAGACTCTACCGTATTGTAGTTGAGCTGGAAATCCCGAAAAAATATGCCGCCTTGTACAAATTTGCTTGAACGGAAACAAATCTATTCTAAATCACCTTTCAGAACCATTTGAAATCCGCGACGGACTAAAACAGGGCGATGGCGTCTCACCATGCCTTTTTAACCCTGTGCTCAAGTATGTCATCACAAAGGTACAAGACGAGAACATGGCCGGATCATCCCTGAACGGGGTCACACAACTGCTCGAATATGCGTGTAAGTAAAAACTGTGAAATCATCATACAAGCGGCAGACGCGGTGGGCCTAGAAATAAATGTAGACAAAAGAAAATACATGACCACGGCGAGAGCAAGTGGACCTCAGGGAACACATATAAACGTCAGAGGCAAGATATTTGAAAAAGTTAAAGAGTTTAAATATTTGGGAGCAATACTGACGGCCAGTAGCGAAATGTCGAAGGAAATTGACAATAGAATTCATTCCGGCGACGCTAGTTGGCACGCAGTCAGTAAGCTGCTGGAATGCAAACTGCTATCACGTAATATAAAGCTCCGTGTCTATAGAACCATAATCATGCCGATTGTTCTATGCGGATGCGAAACATGGGCTCTCACAAAACGGGAAGAAAACAAATTCTGCGTATTTGAGAATAAAGTTTTAAGGAGTTTCTTTGGCGGTAAATATGACGAAGAGGCAGGACAATGGAGGAAACTCCATAAGCACGAATTGGAAGAGCTTTACCGCAAACCTATAATAGTGAGAGTGTAGCGATTCTACCAGATACACACAATTCACAAGCAAAAATAGTGAAGAAAACCGAACGAAAAAAATCGAATAAGAAAAATACATCAGAACCGTATACCAAGCGATAAATAAAAAAAAAAAAAAATAATTCACACCAGTGGAATATACTCGAGTTTGGAAATCAAATTCTAAACACGGTCAGTAGTCTGATGCTTCACTGCTTCGCTTTTCAATCGTTTCATCGTGTGTTCAATTCACCTTCTTCACTATCCTTGCTTAACGCTATATAATTGGTGACTACGACGTGATCTTGTACACACAGCATACACTTCCCATAGTAAAGCAGAACTTCACACACGGTCACGACTTCCGCATAGAGCCCAGCCTCCGACTTTTTCTCGTTTCTCTCTCGTTCGTCCGTCGTCCGCATACGAATCTGATCGTAACGAAGTTACTGCGGCGGGAGTGTGTAGCGATTCTACCAGATACACACAATTCACAAGCAAAAATAGTGAAGAAAACCGAACGAAAAAAATCGAATAAGAAAAATACATCAGAACCGTATACCAAGCGATAAATAAAAAAAAAAAAAAATAATTCACACCAGTGGAATATACTCGAGTTTGGAAATCAAATTCTAAACACGGTAGTAGCCTGGTGTGTAACGCTTACGTAAAATTTTTTTTCGTGATTCGAGCTGTCATAGCGTCAGTTCGAATCACACGATCTTCTTCACTATTATTTCAAACGCTATAAGAGTAATGAGGTCGCGAAGATTAAGATGGGGCGGATATGTGGCGAGAATGGGCAACGATAGGACCGTGCGTAGAATTCTTGACGGAAGACCAACGGGAAAGAGACCGGCAGCACAGCCGCGACGGAGATGGGAGGAGAGTTAGTTAGGTTCGACCTTGAGGAGATCGAATCAGATGGTCAAGCGTGGAAGGAGAGTGCACAGGACAGGGAACGATGGCGGAGTCGAGTCGGTGAGGCCATGAACTTACTTCGCGTCCATGTCCTCGCCTAACAGCCACTAATTTCCGCAAATTTCCCCTCTCTACCTGTAAAGGGAAGAAATATCGTCAAGTAGCTAATTTGCATAAACTACTTTATGCAAATTCTACTTGGCAGAAAAAAATAATAAAAAACAACGTTGGCGCCGAATAAAAACTAAATGTCAAAGGCGAAAATAAAAAATATATTCATTCGACGTAAAACTACGAACGAGGATGTCTGCTACATTGCACATCGGAAAGATATATTTCGCTAATAAGGGTCGCGATTCTTAATGAAACGAGAGTAATTG
Organism: Microdon myrmicae; assembly: GCA_963931805.1. Lineage (NCBI taxonomy): Eukaryota > Metazoa > Arthropoda > Insecta > Diptera > Syrphidae > Microdon > Microdon myrmicae. The sequence goes on along the minus strand of OZ007498.1, from coordinate 125,368,267 downwards.
AAAATCAAATAGATGAAATGGACAAAACTAAGAGATACATCAACAAGAACAACAAGCTGAACAGGGGAGCACAACGCTCAACGCCCCCTGCAACCTGCCAGCAGCAGAGCCAGCAGCATCAACAACGCTCCACGGTCAATACAAGTAATTCCTGTACTTACTATTTAAATATATTACTTTACCAATATATATTGTGATTAACTAAATTGTAAAATAACCATAACAGCTTTATAGACATTTCGGCGATCCCAATATCCACGAGATAAAAATGGTGAAGTCACTGATCAAAAATCTTCAAAAATTGATTCATGATAACTTTAGATCAATAATAAATCAAGAGTGGAACGACAGAATTCGAGCCAGTGGAACGAATATGTTCCCACGAATTAATAAAACATTCAGACGAAAGAGTCACAATGACATCCCATGGTTGAGAGTCCGGGGACTCCCGAAAGTTGTCAAATACTGCTGAACCCAGGACTGTCTCCTGAGCACATTAACTCCTACGAAGAGATAATATTAGTCGAAGAACCGCAAGGGAAAACGAACTCAATTGGTGCTTGTTTCGAGGCAGTGTACAGGGCGAATGAATCCACTCGCTCGAACATTGATCTCGAAAACAGTGACCTCCAATAGTGCGCTGCCCAATCAACTTCATAACTGGTGTCTCGAAAACCGCAGTTTTGCCGCCTTCAGTGAAAACAATAGAGCGGACTCCTCCGTTAGAAATGAAAATACGAATATGTTCGTGCGCAAGAATGAACTTAAGGACATCATTCGATCTATTAAAAACAAAAAATTGTCTGGAATAGATAACATCCCCGATGTTGTTGTAAAGCACTTGCCTCTTGAAGCAGTGAAAATTTACACCATTCTGTTCAACAACGCTCTAATCAACGCTTACTATCCAACTCGTTGGAAAACTGCCGTTGTCCACCCAATACACAAAAAGGGAAAAGACAAGAGCAACCCAGCCAACCTTCGCTCGATTAGCTTGCTGCCCAACTTCAGTAAAGTTTTCGAAAAAATTATAAACAATGAAAATGACTTTATTCCCAACAACCACTTTGGCCCTAGAGCGCGCCATCACATGATTCATGCTGCAACAAAACTTGTTTCAGATATACAGTGGAACAAAGCAAAGCGACAATGTACAGGCGGCTGCTTGGTTGACTTTGAAAACGCCTATAGCGTTTGTGACTATAGTGAAGAACGTGTGATACGAACTGACGCTATGACAGTTAGAATCACTAAAAATTTGACCAATGCGCAACACATCAGGCCGCTGCCGCGTGTACGAATTCGATTTCTAAACTCAAGTACCCTCAACTCATGTGGAATTGCTATGTTATCGCTATGGTATACGGCCCTGATGCTTTTTCTTATTCGATTTTCTTTCGGTGTTCTTCGCTATTTGCTTGTGTATTATGTGTGTATCTGTTAGAAACGCCACAGGCCTTCGACTCCGTATGGTTAGAAAGACTTGTTTATAAGTTAACAAACCTGGATATGCCTGAATATTTGCTGTACTTTACCTACAATATAATAATGGACAACAAATGTGTGATAAAATGTGGAGGCATACTCTCCAACAAGACCTCTCACATTAAAAACGGCTTACAGAAGGGAGCAGTGAGTTCACCTATTCTGTTTAACGTTTATACTAACGATCTAGTGGGTTCTCTCAACAATGCCATTGCATGCGCATACGACATTGTAGTATACACAACGGGAGAAAAAATAAACGTCATCAACAGACTCCTTCAAGATGACTTCGATCATATAAAGCATTATTGCGACGATTGGAAATTAAAGATTAACTTCCAGAAAACCGAAACTATTCTTTTCCGAATACCCCTCTCCGGGACATTGTGGGATTCGAGGCGAAATTGGAAAAAATGTTCCATTTTAGAGAACAGTAATCTTTCACTACAAGCGAAAACTGAAGTCAGATACCTTGGTATCTGGCTCGATCAGTTTTTTTACTTTAACAAGCAAGGCCTCTGCATATACGATGACAAGAAGTCTATTCCGAAGTGGCCTTCTTGATTCACAAAGTGAAACTAATTTCATATTCGGTTTTCATCCAACCAGTGCTAGTTTATGGTTACCCGATATGGAACAACATATCACCATTATACATGGAAAAGTTGCCGGTGTTCGAAAGTCAATGTTTGCGTGCCTGCCTCGGACTTTACAGAACACCAGGGTCTCGATACAAGAAATTCTATCCTAATAAAGTCCTGTATAACAAATCAGTGCTAAACAGGGTAGATAATTTCATAATTAAAATTGTTAAAAGAGCAATAGGCAATGAAAACGATCTTATATCGAGAGCATACTATCCCTATTGGCGATGCGATTTCCCAGGAAAGACAAGGCGAGCAGCAACAAACAAGTTCCTGGGAAGCACGACGATCAGCTGCACACCGATTGCGAGAAACCACTCCAGGAGAAAAGCGCTCAGGAAACGAGCTCAAAAGGAGAACATCACTCAGGGGAAAACGAGTGAAAGAGAAGACCAGCCAGGAATCGAGCGAAAGTGAGGACAGCTGCAGGCTATATAAGACGAGCGCATCGACAGAACACTAGCTCCTCCACAGTATCTTTCCTTTTTCCGTCTGATCATGGCTCATTTCAGACCTCGATCAAAGTCTCCTCCTTCGAACTGCTCTACTCACACAGCGCTGTCCCTAACTTCTCCAAGACTAACTGGGAAAGGGTCAATAGAGACGTCGCCGAAAGTTTTTCTAACTTGCAAATCCCCATATCTTCTAACCTAACCCCTGCTGATATCGATCGTACAGCCCTCAAAATTGAGCAGACCCTCAAGGGTGCCCTCACCAGCAATACTCCTGTGGCGGTTCCGCCAAACCCTACTCTTACTTAGCTGAAGAACCCCCATAACTTCGGCCCAAGCTTATAAGTTTCGCTAATGCAATCGCCTTAGCACCTTAAATGCTTCACGCATCAAATAGATCAAATTTATATAACCTAAAAGTCCCTGTAAAAGAATTCTTACCTTTCATGCATTTCTTCGCATACAAATTCCCTACAAGAATTCTCTCCATTATATGGGAGCATAAAACCAAAACCTATTCGGTACCTTCGGTTGCCAGGCAAATTCCAACCTTCCCACACCTGCGTCGCAATCTCCCCGCAGCAAAAACATTTTCTTTCCATGGATAATTAATGCTTTCAATGCATTACCTGGAAATGCCTGCAAAGAATTTTTCCTACAAGGGCATTCTTGCATGTATCAATGCACCTCTGCATTAGCGACCCAGAACCGAATTTCCAATTAGTGTAGATATTCACACTAGAGTTCGATCTGGCGTCGCCATAGATGACATGTACAATTGACACGGATGCTATATACAAACCGTCATTGTGTGATCATCTGAATTGCTTCGCAATGACTTGCAACTATCGATACAACTGCAAGCACTTTACCCAGAAATGCTCCTTTGTTTGAATCCCCAAACAATCATCGACTTCGCGCATAGCCTCCGGATTGAATTCAAAGTATAAACAATGCAAATATAGAAACCGTTTTCCACAAACGACTTTCCCTGCATATACAAACGCAAGTAAGGGATTCGTTTCGTCCACCAACCCATTAGCACCTTTCCCAACACAGATCTGAAAGATCACACACATACCACCATGAACTCCATTACGAGATCTGGTTTTCTATTCCACCAAGAGAGACTTTACGCTTCTCTGGTGGTAAGTAAATACATATCCTTAGTGGAGAGGATATCTACCACCACACCACAAACGAGGGTTGTATCACAGAGTCTGATTACATCCGCCGACCACCACGGTCGTTATCGCTCCCGCTCTCCGTCGCGCGGCGGAGAAACGCATATATCCGAAGTCAAAGTTGGGAAAGCGCCCTTTAATTCAAGTGACTTTTAATTCGTGTTTTGTTTATTTAGTTAATCCAAAAAGTAACTATCAGTAAAGTAAAAATAAATGTAGTTGTCATATAAAATAAAGCAATCATAATAGGACAAATAGTGCGTTTCATTATTCCTGTGCTGTGTCCGCTCTGTATTTTGAACTTGGTGACTTTTGGTGAACATTTTTGCGGCGTTGCTCAGTGTTGTATTCGGCGGAACATTTATGGTGGAGGAGGAAGGTGACCCGAGTGCCCATGCCTGGCACAAACACTTCCTCCCCACACCCCCACCACCATCCCTCATAATCATTTAGGAAAACCTTTACCCAGCATCCTAACTAAATTGCTGCGTCCTTTTTTTACACTAACGCGCGCACAAAAGGGGATTTTGAAGTACCCTTAAATGTCAGAGCACAGTGCGAGCGGTTGGAGAGGAAGTGGATAAGGAAAGGAGGTGTCTCAAAAAACAACTCCGCCGAAAACTTCATATAAGATCCTACCCCAACAGTCAGATCCAACTCCTGACCACCCTAATAAATGAACATATAAAAAAGTTCGGGGATCAGAGCTATACCTCTACACTTAATAATATCAAACCCAAACGTGATCTCTTCAAAAACATCAACCGACTAACTGGTCGGAAGTGTAAATCCCGAATCGATCACCTTATCAACCTACTCAGCAACAATCTTATCCAATCCGACATGGACAATTGCCTCGCTGATCACTTCTCAAAAATCCAACAACAAAATGATTCCCTCTGTCTCTAATTTTCGAAACACTGTAAACGAATATATCTCACACAGATTACCCGGATCTTATACTCCTTTCATAGGGAAAATTAACGACACATACAAGGCGTCACATCCTCCGGACACCAGCGAATTTCTAACCACAGATGAATTAATCAAATTCATAAAATCCCGACCCAACAAAAAATCTACCGGTCTAGATGGAATACCTCACATTTTATTGAAAAGACTTCGCCCGCCAAATCTACTTCCCATTCTCGTCCTTCTTAACCATATCATAAATGCTTCACATTTCCCAGAGAACTTAAAAAGTCGGACAGTTCCAATAACACCTCCAACTATCGTCCGATATCTTTATTGAACACTTTAAGCAAAATATTAGAATGTAAGATGTACCAAAACCTTCTCTCGTTTGCCAATGATAACGCTCTCTTCCCTAATTCTCAGTTTGACTCTCGTGAGCGACACTCCGCTTGCCATGCTCTACTATAACTTACACAGGATGTCACAACTGATCTGGAAAACCAATGCCCTACCGTATGCATATCTCTCGATATTTCCAAAGCATTTGATTGTGTCTGGATCTCAGGACTTCTTTATAAACTGCATTGCTTATATAGTCTGAATTCCAACATCACAAAGCTCCTAGCATCTTATCTTTCTGGTACGAAATTCATGGTCAGAATAAACTCTTCCCTCTCACAAACTCGCAACATAACCGCGGGAGTTCCCCAAGGATCCATTCTCGGACCACTTTTATATCATCTATACACATCCGATATTCCCCAACCTTCACCTAGTGTTGTAATGCTAAATTATGCTGATAATACCTTAATTTACTCTAGCAGTAGATTTGTCAAAGCGGCAAGAAACCGCGTTAACAACTTCCTCCCGCAGATCTCAGCATACTTTAACCAATAGAAAATTCGCCTCAACCCAACCAAAACCCAGCTAATAGTGTTTAGGGGCAAAAACGCTCACTGCACAAACAACACTAAACGTTGCCACAACAAAATTAAAGTCAAGCTTAATAACACCCTTATCATCATCATCATCATCATCATCGGCACTACAACCGGGAGCCGGTCTTGGCCTTATTTAGCAAGTCCTGAGGCTTGTTAAATTTTCCATAATGATTTGTTTTTTCCGGGCAAGGTCATTAGTCTTGCGCCAGAATAACACCCTTATAAAACCGTCCAAAACTCTAAAATATTTGGGAGTAACCCTTTCCAACGACTGGTCATTCTCAACCTACATCAAAAATTCCCTTAATAAAGCCTCAATACAGCTTAACCTCTGCAAACGAGCGTTGTGGAAACCTAGAGGTGTCTCTCAATGTCAAACAGCTCATCTACAAACAGATAATCAGACCCACTCTTACATATGCCTGCCCATTATGGTACCAGATCTCACCTTCCCAAATGGAGAAATTACGAGTTTTTGAACGAAAATGTTTCCAGTTAATCACTGGCTTACACCGCAAAACCAACTCATATACATATCATAGTAACAGCGATCTTTACAACACCGCAGGCATCGAACTGGATAGACAGATCCTAGAACTGTCGATACATTTCATAGAAATCCTCCCTGACAACCCCAACCCGATAATAACAGACCTACCATCACCCTCCTGCAATACTGGAACTCACTACCGTGATTGCTTTCCAAAGCAGAACCCTCTCCACCTCAGACAGACTGGTTAACGATCTAAACAAAGTCATGTACCACAACAACGAACAGAGACCCAATCAATTTAAATACAGCAACATCCAACAAATATCCAAGATTCTTACTTTTAACATAGAACCGCCAAAGATACTCCTTAGAACTTTATTCTCAAACACGCGGAACGGCTATGTCATGCGCATATGCGAGCATTTGTGTGATCCTGTTCAGGGATGATCCGGCCATGTTGTCGTCTTATACCTTTCTGATGACATACTCGAGCACATGGTTAAAAAGACACGGTGATATACTATCTCCCTGTTGTAGTCCGTCCCGGATTGCAAATGGTTCTGAGAGGTGGTTTTCTATTCTAACTCGCCCTTTGTTTTCGTTCATGCAGATTTGAATAAGGGCAGCATATTTTTTCGGGATTTCCAGCTCATCTACAATAGGGTCTCTGCCTTGCGACTGAGTCGTAAGCTTTTTTGAAGCGAACGAACAGTTGGTGAATCGTCTCTCCGTATTCCCACCCCCCCACCTCTTTTCCAGCAGTTGCCTTATTGTGAACATTTGGTCGCTTGTTGACCGGTTCCTACGGAAGCCGCATTGGTAGTCTCTCAGTATTTCTTCTGTGTATGGTGGGATTCTCGACAGTATGACATTTGTTAGTATTTTGTACGTGGTTGGGAGCAATGATATTCCTCTGTAGTTTACGCAGCCAGATCTGTCGCCTTTTTTGAAAATGGGGACGACTATTGATGTTTTCCATTCTTCCGGAGTGACTTCCTTATCCCATATTGTTTTGATGAGTTGGTGGATCTGTGAGTTAGTTTTCTTAAGTAGTGTGTATGGCACGACACAGATTCACTTAATCCCCAACGATTGTTCACAGAGAAACAGCTCACCCACGGAGAATGAATAAATAAAAACGCCAGAGATGTTTTGCTGGTTTAATAATTGTTTATTTTTCACTTAATTGGTGGCTTTTAAAGTAGATTATTTTACAAGATCACTTTCTCACATAACATCGTTTATAAAATAATGGTGTTATTCTATTAAGCCGATATAAACTACACACTATTCCTGGGAGGCGTACTCCTAAGGTTATTTCTGAATATTTCACTGTATCTATCTATTTTTGTTAATATTAGCCACTCCATACGAATTCCTTGTATTAATTTTACGACTTTAACGCGCTTACGACGATTACTCGACTTGACTCGTTGATGGAAAAAGAAACTCCGACACCTAACGTCCCCGACACGTGTGTGTTATTCGATGGTTAATATCTGACTCCAATTGGATGACCTTATTCAGACATCCGACGAGAACCAAAAAAAAACTAAAGGATCCGCCGCCAATGGCGAAGGTCCAAACAAAAGAAAAAGAGAAAAACTCATGTAGCAGATCGAATCGGCTGCTACATGTTTGCGCAAGATAAACTGCCGCCATACGCAAGGGATAGATTCTTGATTGACGTGAGTCAATAAAACCCTTGCCGAGGGCAGAAATCTATCTTGGAAAAATGTATCGAACATTGGGCATGGCCCTTGTTAGATCATCTAGCATAAACAAATTTCGGTCGTATGATTCGATGCATGTTATGTTAGGGATGTGTTAATCCCGTTGAAAGGCACTGTCAGGCGAAAGTATCCGCTTGAATGTTTACTTTGTGTAAACTAAAATTGGTGGCTATGACCGATGCCGGTGATAGTTCCAAGAAACGGCAACGGATCATAAAATCGGTCATGCTTAGATCCAAGCAAAATATGCGCGCCTGAAAGGCCAATGTTTGATTTGATCTTCTTTACTTAAGGAAAGATAGATGGCAGACATGCCGTTGGAAATCTGGCTTGCAGCTGTGCAAGCAACCCGAAATAATGCTAGGTCAATGAATGGGCACACGGAAAGATCAGCGTGTGTTGGTGGATATGTGCCATCCATTGTTCGGTCGCGGAAGCTCGATTGATGAATTGATGTCATGGCAAGATGATAATCTTGCCCTGAATTATGCTTTTAGGAATGACCGTGGGGAAGAGGTTTGGAAAAGCACCCAAAAAAGGTAAGCTGCCTAATATATATTTATGTCGGTTATCCTTGGGGATAACCGAATTAATTCCAGCGAATTGGTTGGCGGTTATTGCCGTAGCAAGGTTGCATAACCTTGCTGAAAATTCGACTTCAAGGTGAGTCGCATCGCTGGGAATGGTGGGGATCGAGCGATGCATGGCTCTTCGGCCCTGAAAAGCCCCACAGATCTTTCGAGGATTTTTTCGATCCGAGTCTTCTTCCATTCGCGTTTTTTGCGTTTGTCTCTTTCCGAATCGTCGCGTATCTTTCTACGTTGACTTCATCATATCTTTCTAAGTGGATCAATCTGAGGACAAAATTGCTGTTTCCCAGTTGGTGAACCATCGGCAACAACGGAGTTGCGGTTCCCAGCTGGCGAAACACCGGCATACATACCTCCGATATTCTTTGCTCTGGCATTTTTTAGTATTTTTTTCGATCCTAGTCTCCTCCCATTCGCGTTTTTTGCGTTTGAAAAGTCTCGTTGTCTCTTTCCGAACCGTCGCGTATCTTTCTGCGTTGACTTCATCATATCCTTGTAAGTGACTCACTCTGAGGCGTTTACGTTCTTCGATCTTCGCCCTGCACTCATCGTCAAACCAAGATTTGGACTTAATTGTTTTCTTAAATCAATAAAAACCACACTATCAGCTTCCTCTTCCTCACTGCTCCCATTCTCTAGGATGCTAAATATATTCGTTAGTTCGTCTTGATATTCAGTCCTTTTGGGCAGGTCTTTTAGTTTATCAACGTCGAACTTTTTGCTCGTCTCCCGTGACTGCCCATGTGGGATTGCTGCGAGGCGACTCTTGATTTTGCCCATCACTAGAAGATGATCGGAATCGCAATCTGCTCTTCTATATGATCTTACGTCAAGGATATTCGAGTGGTGTCTTTTTCCATGAGGAAGTCGTATATTTAGTTACGCGTTACGCCGTCGGCTTCATGAATTTGCTTGTGCTTGAACATTGTGCTTTTCACTAACAGGTCTTTTGACGCTGCGAACGTGATAATTCGAATAAGTTAGATTAGGTTATGTTAAATAATTTTAAGTAGGCTAAGTTAAAATAAACAGAGTTCCTGGTTTTTCTTCTGACATTTTCCAGGAAAAACAAAATTACCAATGTATCTAAATCCCATTAAATCCTAAGCACATATAAAAAAGCGGTTTGGAAAATGTTAACAAATAACATGTAAACAATTATTATGTAACCAAGTGTATTAGTGTATTATTAGTTAAGTGTATTACTTATTATACCTTTTAATTTTTGGTCAAATAAATGCGGTAAATAAAAACAAAAATAAAAAAACAGAACACCAGGAGTAGTCACAGGAACTCCTCCTTGAAAGGTCTTAAAGAGACCAAAATTATATAGAGAAAAAGAAGATTTCATATGATAAAAAACAATTAACAGAAATAAATAAACAATTATATTAAGCTGGTGGTACCGCGTTGTCTTGTTTCGCTTGTCTTGTTTTCGATTTCGTTTCTTGTTTGCGGGATGGTGGATTTTAGGAGATTGTACTGGGCAAGACAATAATGCCCGTTCGTCCAGAGCAGAGTCCGGCTCTGAAAGTACAGTCTACTAATTGAAAATCCAAGCATCGTTGGCCGGCCAGTGCCGGATATACAGTCCACTACGGGAAGATGCGACGTGCTTGGAAAAAGGCCAATTAATGAGCAGAGGGAGTCCCCGAGACAAACAAATCAGGGACAAGTACCACCCTCTAATGCCAAACAACCACAAGCAACATCGAACCGAAGAGTGTACAGCGTTCGATGTTGTTGTGAGTATTGTGGCCGAAATGGTCACAAGTGGGAGCAGTGTCGCTACAAGGCAAATTGGGAAAAAACCCACCCAACGCCAGCTTATACGCACACTGCAACGGCTAGACCTGTACGTCGCCGTAAAAATCTGCCAACCTGCACGGTTAACCGGACAACAACAAATGCTTCAAAGACCAATGAAACAGGTAAAAAGGTAAAAAAAACCCTAAAGGCAGGAGAAACCGACAGGGGCACCGTAGGCGCAGGTCAGGTCGAAGTCGCTCTAGTACAGGCAGTACAGAATAGAGCACCGACCGAAGTGACTGCACCGAGGAAACGAGCCCCGAGACTAACACCCAAAATAGCGATCGACCAAAACCAACGGCGGCATCTGGTCAACAAAAAGCTATGGGTAAGAAGTCGGGAAACGCCAAACGGTTGGGTGGAACATCCCCAACCCGACCGGATTAAACTCGCGACATAGTCAAAGCTGTTCTCAGTTTTCGCCGACTAAAGTCTCAGTTGTCCAACTCCCATTGGACATTGGCCGTAAAACATTTACGAGCCTAATTGTGGACACAGGCGCTGAGATCAGCCTGCTAAAGACCAAAGCGATCCACCAAATGTACGTAGTGGATAAGCAGAAGGCAACAATCCCCCAAACACTTTTTGGCAAGGGAAAGTCTAGAGGGTGTATACGGGGGAAGTTCAAACTACATCATGAAATCCCCTGAAGCTTCCAAGTTGTAGACACATTGCCAGGATTGTCGGAACACGGCTTGTTGGGTAACGACTTTCTGTTGAATAATTGCAAAGTTGATGGACCAGGAGGTTGTTTGGAATTCCCCCAAACAATCACTAATCCTGAAAGTTTCTCCGTTGACTTTGCAAATAAATGCAAGAAAGTAAGAAGGGGAAAGCTTCGACAAAAGGCGGCCGAACGGGAAACCGTACCACCTGACAAAGTCGATACTGCGCTCGGTAAATACCCGAAGATTCTACCCACGTAGGGGAGGGCTGCGAAAGCCTGTCAGGCGCCAGTTACCCCAACAAACAGGCAGTAACCCGAAAGCCAAAAGATGGCAAAGAAGGGGACGCTTCGGTAGAACGATTGAAAATCCAAACATCGTTGGCCGGCCAGTGCCGGATATACAGTCCACTACGGGATGTTGCGACGTCCTTGGAAAAAGCGCCGCCTGAATTTTCAGTTCTTTTCTTTTCAGTAACAATCCCAATGACATGTATCTGGAGAGCATGCCCCAGAATGGGTTTATTCCCCCAGAAGCGTTCCCTTTCTTGGATAAAAAAGGCCTTATCCAAGACAAGCATGGAGTCCCTATTATTTACCACGCTTCCTGTGGTGCTACGGATAAACGTACTCTCCATAGTAGTGAAATCTCTAACGCCCCAGATCGCCTACGTTTCAGTATTGTGATTAATGAAAGAGATAAATCTATGAAAGATAAAACCCAACCCAATTGGTGGTGGCTCGATCATGATGAAGGGACTGAACGCCCCCAAATATAGAACGCATATCAGATGCAGTGCTTCTTTTGTTATGTAGTTATTAACAATTTAATAATATATTTGTAATAGTAATATATTATTATTGATTATATATATATTTGAATATGTTAACAATTATATTTAATATTCATATATAGTTAATGTTTTGTAATATAGTAAAGTTTTTATTAGTAAGTGAGCATAAATGGACTTACTTGAGCTGAGTCGACCGTTGAGCGGCCGCTGCCGCTGCGGTTGGTCTGCGACAAGTTGCAGGGGCTTGAGCGTGGTGCTCCCCTTTTTAGATTCAGCTACGGTTCTTAATTCTTCACAGGAAAACTTGTTTTTGTAATGCACAATTTAATAGGCAACTTTTGTAACCACTAAATTACTTTATCGCGAAAATTCCAAACACAACTAATTTTCAGTAGCGAGTCGAGTCGCAGTTTTACGTCGAATGAATTTTGTTTATTTTCGCCGTTTTTTATTATTCTCTCTACCAAGTAGAATTTGCACAAAGTAGTTTATGCAAATTAACTACTTAGCGAGTTGTTCTCCGTTCAGAGGTAAAGAAGGGAAACTAACGAAAGGGGATTAGTGGGTGTTGGAGGGACCTGGACTCAAGGCCGGTCCGTAACAACTCGCCAAGTAGTTAATTTGCATAAACTACTTTGTGCAAATTAACTACTTGGCGAGTTGTTCTCCGTTCAGAGGTAAAGAGGGGAAACTAACGAAAGGGGATTAGTGGGTGTTGGGGGGACCTGGACTTAAGATCGATCCGTAACACTTTTCCCATTGCCCTTTTGTTTGTTCTTATCCTTCCCCTTTCTCTTAAGGGGGTATTCTGGTCTAGACGCACGAATTTTACGCAATTTTTGAAGTGCTGTAAAAAAATGCAATCAATATTTTTACTATTCGTTTTTTTCTAGGATGTTTATTAATATTTAAAGAATACAGTAAAAAAAATTGAAAGTAAAAAATTCAAAATTCAAAAAGTTAGCAGCTGATGAAGTGGGGGATCTCAAAAAGTTGGCACGCGACCATATCCACGGTTCAACCCTCCTAGCAATCTGAAAAAAAAAGATTATTAATTTACAGAATCGCCTCTATCGTTGGAACTAAAAACAATTGAAAAAAAAATAAATTTTTGTATCACTTTTTTTAGGTTTTTCGAATTTTTTAAAAATAGTTAACATTGAAATTTGGGGATGAGGATAGAAAAGCCTATAAAGAAGACATATACTAAATTTGAGGTGAATCGGTTCAGTAGAACTTGAAAAATCGTGGGTATTGTTTTAAAAAAGACAGTTTCGAGAAAAACGCGTTTAAAAACTTCAGGGTATAGCAGCTTCAAGTGACATAATATTGCTAAAGCAGCTGTAACTTCGCCAATTATTGGAATTTTAATTATTTTAAAATAAATAAGAGCCGTTAAATCGATTTTGAATTAGTATAACACTTTATTAGTACCTAATACAACCGTTACTTATACCGTACACTTAACGATTTCTTTACTTATCGCTTCCGTACTTATCGCGTCTTACTTCTCACTCGAGACTTATCGCTTGCTTCACTGTCTTACTTATAACTCCACTCCCGATCTGCGTGTGAGGTATTTATACCGCTTTTCCTCATTCTGATATGGTGTATCGTTTCCGTCCGTTCCATAGTCTTGAATGTTCTATTCCAGTTTTCCAGTACTTCCTAAAATAATCTAGTACTTTGTTCCAGACTTTCTCGAAGATTCTAGAACTAATTGTCATATGCGTCACACTACCCTCCGCCTAGATTAGTTCGTCCCGAACTAAATTCACTGATCTCCTGAATTAACTAAAGTCGCCAGTCGGTCACGATGTACCACTTTCATCTTGGCGTTCGGTCTTCGCTGAATCCTATAGACAACGTCGTTAATTCTTGTGAGAATCTTATACGGTCCTTCCCAATGTTGCTGCAACTTCGGACACCTTCCTTTTTGCCGATGAGGGTTATAAAGCCACACGTTATCGCCTGCATTAAATCCGGATGCGTTGGCTCGAACGTCGTACTTTGTTTTCATCTTTGCTTTCAAACCAAATCATGAATCTCATCGAAGCGATTTCTCCATTCGGCTATGTAGTCTTCGGTCTTATCGATGGCGTATTCCGAATCGCAGATAGGCTGGTAATCGTATCTCTCGTCCAAATATAATTCTTGCTGGAGAATGGCCCATAGTCTCGTGATTAGCCGATCTATAACTCATGAGAAAGGTTTGTACATATTTGTCCCAATCTCGTTGGTGATCACTAACGACCTTCGATAAATGCTCTTTCATTGTTCGGTTGAACCTTTCGACCATTCCGTCTGACTGCGGATGTAAGGGCGTGGTCTTGGTTTTCCTTACGCCCAGTGCCGCACAGATGCCTTGAAATATCTGTGATTTCAAATTTCGGCCTTGATCGGAATGAAGCTCACAGGGAACTCCATATCTGCTGATCCAATTATTGATAAGCTGCTCAATGACGGTTGTTGCTTCTTGGTTTGGAATTGGAAGGACTTCTACCCACTTGCTGAAGTAATCCATGATAACTAACATGTATTTGTTGTTGTCGTTTGTTTTTGGGAATGATCTCGAGATATCAATCGCAATTCGCTCGAAAGGGGCACCCACGTTGTACTGCTTCATAGCGCTCCTTGGTTTTGCTGTTGGTCCTTTGGTCGCAGTGTAAGTTGTGCACTTCCAAGACTTGACGTCATCTCTCATGTGAAGCCAGTAGAATCGAGATCGTAATTTTGAAAGTGTCTTATTAACTCCCAGATGTCTACCGGAGACCCCGTCGCGCATTTCTGTTACTACATCCTTCACTTTTGATGGTGGGACTAGAATATGCATTCGATTGGATTTTCCTGCCGCGGCTTCCCAGTTACGCTTTAGAATTTCATCTTCCACCAGCAAGGAATTCCATTGTGCCTGTTGTATGTCCGGCGCCGTGCTTCCTCGGAATGAGGGAAGAGCGGGGACCTTTTATTTTTTTCGTTTCTTCTCCCAGCGAAGATTTATTAATATTTTCTATATTTACTAGTCCTTTTATAGATTGGCGAAATTTAATTAACCAATTTTTTCTCCTTTCTTGTATACCACTCCGGCAAAACCGGTTGCAACGCACTGAATTAGTGATAACTAGATCCAATTTTCACTGCATATTAACTTTTTTCTGGTTTTATTTAAATTTGTCTACATATGAAAGTTTTAATTAAAATGTTTAAAATTTAACTCTTTTCATTATTTTCATCTGGTTTCATTTTATTTTCACTTTTTTCCGAACTCCTCTCGTTCGGAACTGAACTTTTTCTGTTTCTATTTCTTCTCTTTTTCATACGTATGTTTTTTCGATGGTTGCAACCAGAAATTTACTAACTGGAAAACCCATTTATTTTCACAGGTCAAGACGAAGTATACTTTATATATATGTATATTGATTTCTTATACACGTCTAAGATTTGTGTAAAACGTTCAACTTAATCCGAACGAACTTTATGAACTGAATTTTTTTTCTATTCTCCTCTGTCTCCTGTGACTTTTCACATGAATCAATTTGGACGAAAATCCAAGTTGCTATGTATTGAATAAATAAAAAGGTGCAGGTTATTAAGTGTGCTGTAACTGGTAATATTGTGAATGTTTATGAATGGTATGTATTAAGTGAGAATGTAATATATGTTAAGTGAAGTTTTTAAGGATGTGTTAGGAGATTCAGTGTTAAATTTAATAAGGGTAGTATTCTGGAATACAACATCCCACCCTTCTTCGAGAAAGAAAATTATCCTTGAAGAGAATAATTTTCTAGTAACTATAGGTTAGATTAAGATTAATTAAAGGCTTGGATTTTCGTTCAATTACATTACAATGGTTTTCAAAATTAATCTTTCATCAAAGGTTATAATAATCAAAAAGTTCTTAATACTAGAAAATTAATCTATTTACATTATGTATTAACTAAATTTTTCCAATAATCAAAAAGTTCTTAACACTAGAAAAATAGTCCAAAATAGTCTATTTACATTATATATTAACTAAATTTAAATATTTCTCCTTGGAACCTTTTCTTTTCTTATCCAAAAATCATTATTACTTATTATATTAATGTTGCAGTTCCGCAACATACATACCAGCGTATACCAGTCGGAAAAAAACATACCACACGGAGCGCCACCTATTGCCGAATAGACAAAGCAAAATGGTCTATTCATGTGACGTTTTCCATGGTACTGTTTTCACGCGGTGCTGGTTTTACTGTTTTTGTAGACAGTATGGTTTTTTTAACGTTGAATGTCATGTTGTTTACGGTGCCTTCAGCACCTGTGCTTTTACGATGTCAATTTAAATTCGTGTAATAAAAGTTAAATTGTAGTGTTAAAATGTGTTTAATTACTGTCCGATGCGACAGGCATTTTCTGAGTCAACACCATGATTTTCATTTTGCTGTCACGTCGAGGAGCCTATCTCGACGCTGTACATTATGGTCCTTCGAGCCGGATGTATAACATCCGAGCAAGAAGTCTGGATTACGTCCATGGGATTACGTTCACATCCTCAACAAGGAAACATCAACAACATGTGATCAACGTGAGCAGCGCTCCAGTAAAACAGGTAGGTGGCAATGCAATTTATAATTTAATATATAATTTAATTAAGAGATCCATGGATCTTAACTTAAAAAAGTGTTGTGTGGTGTGAATAACGGGTGACAGCAGCGATTCATATTAGAAGTTGGCATTGAAACAGCACGCATCCTCTCAGGAATTCCAGTTTCGATACAACAATTCATCGACTAGTCAAAGGCCATAGGCGATTATCGCAGTCAATTAATAACTTATGCGCAAAATTCTTCCTCTGCATGCAGAAGCAAGAAAGAGAACAACTAGGAAACCAATAAATTGTTGTTGTGCTTGCTGTACTAGACTCAAATTTAAAACCCATTTACATTTTTAAAGATTATTCCAATCTAAATATATTAATGGCTAAATCTGAAAACATGCATATCTATAATATATATGTATACATATACACCATTTGGACTTAGATAGTTAAGGCTAGACCAATCTCTCGATTTATACCGAAAGAGACGAGTTCTTGTTATATTGAATTTTATACAACAATACAGTGGTTCAAGCAAACGGTTAAAACTTATATCAACAAATTTCTAAGTTGGAAAAGTGTCCTGAGTGCCGTATTAAAATTTCAAATACGTTCGTGATCGTTGGCTGCTGGGTTCTTGGGAATGAAGTGCTGATTGTATCATCTACAGACGCCATAAATTTTCTTTGCCGGTGAATGTTTGCCGTACAACGGATTCTCGACAATTCGATGTGCAGTGTTCCCATGAAATTATACATCAACACAAATAATTAATGAAAAATAAGAATAAAATAATAAATAAATTAACAAGTCCACAAGCAGTTCGTTAAATCCTTCATTGGCTATGTAAAACAACCGAGTGAGGGCTAATCGCCGGGCACTGACGTCGTCGAAAGTCTGGATGTTGTTGTGCAATGTTTGCAAGCAGCGTTTAATCTGAGCGATGACGAGGATCTCGGTAGCGAAGAAGCTACGTCTAACAGTGCAGGCACAACCTCACAAGCGGAACCACAAAGGTTAGATCTATTCGAAATGTTCCAGTCGATGTCTATCGAACGCAATCTACAATCACTTGGGGCAACCGCCTGATGAAGGAATGCAAATATGAAGAAGTGGTACTACGGCCATTATTTTCGATCCAAAAAATCCAACATTCTACTGTAATCGAGCTGCAGCATATATCCGTGTAACAGAAAATGATCGTGCGATTAAAGACTGCAACTCTGCATTGTTCCACAATCCAAATTACGGCAAAGAATATGGCCGAATAGGAGATGTATATCTCACTACAGGAAAGTACGATGAAGCCATAGACGCTTATACAAAGCTATTCAATTAGAACCTGATAACAACAATTAATGAACAGTGCTGTGCAGTGATTCGGAGCAATATTGTGGATGCAATTGTGCATGATCCTGACATAATCGTACGCATATTTGGAAGATACAGAAACCGTTGATAATAATTATCGGAGATTTGCGAAGTGGTATCTTCTTGCGTTCACGTTAGTTGTTCTCGATTTCACTCAAGGATTTCGACCAAACTCGTAAGCACGGAGCTTTGTCACAGCGAGTCTTAACACATTTTCAATGTACCTAAAAAAAAAATGCGGTGGTTCATGTCTATTCCTAGAAGTTAATTAAACGTCACATGGTTGCAATATTGAAGATGTTATATTTCTAATAACTTCCTTCACAGAATCTGACCAGGACCTCTAGGAAAGCGACCCACAGGAATGTATTCAGTCAATTTCAACATTTGACATTTTTTGCAGATTTGAATTGTCCAGGTCCTGTAGCACAAATATCTCAACATCAGGTAGAACGCAGAAAAGAATTCTACCGAAAACAATGGGAAACTGATGCGGTTATTTCATCACCAAGCGCTGATGATAATCAAGGTGATGGAGCACTTCATGTGAATGGAACTCTGGCAGATATGCTTCTGAAAAACGAAGATACCGTGGTCAAGTGGAATATGCTTACCACATATCTATTTCCAGAGTTTTAAACCGGACTGGACATCTACGAGCCCGTACTGGTTGGGTGGTTCATTAATCTTGTGAAGAATGACCTAACTTCTACTTTTATTAGAATAACAGGTTTGTTTGTAATCGGCGGAAAATAAGATAAATTAAGGAATACTTTCTATTTGTCCCATTTTACAAACTCCAAGATAACCCAACTTACATTCCAACTTTAACACATAGGTCGAGCAATAACCGGAATAAAAATATTGATTTCATCATTAATAAACAAAGCTAGTAATTCTACCAAATATAATTTACAGTCCACAAATTACTCTTATTAAACAAAGCCAAATTACAGTCCATTGTCTTGAACATCCAAGGTTGTTTTCATTTATCTAACTTCTGCAGAATTCACAGCAGGTAAATCAAGGAACATTCTAATCGTTCCCAGTACCAGGTTGAGAACATCATTCGGCTCCTCTTATACGATGTTGTAGGTACTTTTCACGGCCTACGCTAGAGAATTCGATAAGCCCCGCGTACAATGAAAGAACCTCAAGAAGAGGACGATGCCTATCGGGCAGAACAGTCGAGAAGAAGCTTAAGCTTAAAATCAAGTTCAACAACAAAGCTGAAGCTGTCACAGTAAAATAAGCGGTCAATACCAAAGAAAGATTTTGTCAACGAAGGCACATCCGGTCCTATACCTGCAAGTATCATCTCAAACATCGAACTTGCAGATGAATAAGTCCAAGACCACCGGGAATTGCGATTTACCATCTCATTTACTACGTCCAACTTATTGAAATTTTACATACAAATGGATTCACGATCCAAAGAGAGGACTACGTCAAAGAAGGTCATCGATGACACAGAGGGATCCACGATCCAAGGAGAGGACTACGTCCAAGAAGTTCATCGATGACACCAGGGATGTACGATCCAACGAACATTTAACATTAAACACAAATCACATCGCTGCCGCAGCTGATGCGGCAAATATCGCCTGCCAGGCACTTCTCCACAACATGTCGGAGACTATCAACAATAAACAACGACCCACACACACACACACACACACATTGATACTATAAATAATACTACGGCCCCATAACCAAGTATATTCTATAACTTAATCAACTAATAGAATACATATATAGTATAACAATATAATTAATTTTGCCACCCTACCGTTTTGCCGTACCGGTGTATGAGCAATACGAGCATTAAGGTCTCTGAGCTCAACCACCATACCAACCGCTACTTCCCACGGCGCTGACACCAGGTGGTGACGCCAACTAAGGAGGCCTACTGGCTCCATCGTCGAGGCCCGGGAAGATGTTGCAGTTCCGCAACATACATACCAGCGTATACCAGTCGGAAAAAAACATACCACACGGAGCGCCACCTATTGCCGAATAGACAAAGCAAAATGGTCTATTCATGTGACGTTTTCCATGGTACTGTTTTCACGCGGTGCTGGTTTTACTGTTTTTGTAGACAGTATGGTTTTTTTAACGTTGAATGTCATGTTGTTTACGGTGCCTTCAGCACCTGTGCTTTTACGATGTCAATTTAAATTCGTGTAATAAAAGTTAAATTGTAGTGTTAAAATGTGTTTAATTACTGTCCGATGCGACAGGCATTTTCTGAGTCAACACCATGATTTTCATTTTGCTGTCATGTCGAGGAGCCTATCTCGACGCTGTACAATTAATTATATAATATTAATATTATTGTTTCAAAATTCTCATTTCCGTATATACATTAATTCCAAAATTTCTAATATATATATTACCAATAAAATTTTCTTTCTTTCCTTTTCCGTTCGAATATATATTAATTCCAAAATTTCCAATACATATTACCTCTAAAAATTTTTTTTTTTCGTCCCCCTCATTAACTTTTTTTTTTTTTTTTTTTTTTTTTTTTTTTTTTTTTTTCGTCATTTCCTACAATTGTTAGATTATTTCATATATATTGAATAATAAAACAAAGGCCATTTGTTATGTGTTTATCTTTTCCTTAAATTTATGGAAAAGTTTCCAAAACCTTTCTGGGCCTATTACTATGATGATTGAATAAAGATAATTATTACCAAAAATCTTCTTGAAAAATGATCTTAAATAATTTAAATGACGGTGTAACCTTTTATTTTTTTGTATTTTGCATTGGAATAAATTTTTATTGTTGTAAAAAAAGACTTGTAATGTATTTATATAGTTATTCTTTACAATACCTATTTTAGTTAAATTATTATTTTCATTTTTTATTATTTCGTGTTTGAGTAAGTGTTTGTGTTTGTTTTCGTTGTTTAAAATATTTATTGTTTTCGGCTTAGTGTTGTCATTGTCCATAGCTTTAACCGCTGTCGGAACGTCTACCCTTTCAGTCTTACTCACTGCTGATGAATCGTTTAGTTTCTCAGTCTCATTTACTGATTCGCATAGTTCTTCAGACTTATTAGCTGTTAGAACATCTTGGTTCCCAGTCCTATTTGCTGTTTGAACTATTTCTTCAGTTATATCTGCTGTAGAAACATTCAATCCCTCAGTCTTTGTTGCAGAAAAGATTTGTTCATCAGTATTAGCTGCTGAACTGACTTGGGTTTCGATTTTTATTGCAATTTTTGGGTCTTCAGCCTTTAACACTGCTGAATTTTCAGTCTTTGTTGCTGAAGTGTCGGGGTTGTCTATTGGGATAGCCGGAATATTAGGGATTTCTGTTTGTATATTTTCTGCAGGATCCGAATTTTCAGTCTTTAATACTGCTGAGTTTTCAGTCTTGGTTGCTGAAGTGTCTGCGTCGTCAATAGGGATATCTGGGATATTAGGGATTTCAGTCTTTAATACTGCTGAAAATTTCGAATTTTCAGTCTGTGTTGCTGAATTATTTTCCAGAATGGGAGTATGAATCGGAGTCTTTATATTAGGGGCAGGGTTATCTTTGTTTATATGTCTAGGTTTATAGGAGTATGTGGGCTCAGAGTAAATTTGGCTAGGAGCTTCATTAAAATGGTCGTTATCTATTTCCAAAGATCTAATGCTGTAAATAGAAAAATTTTGTTTGTCGTCCATAAATTTTGGTTGGCGTCAGGCCTCGTTTTCCGACTCTTGCACCCGAGAAAAGTGAACATTTTGCTTATCGTTTTGTCTATTGGTGGTTCTAGAATATTCACCAAAACGATTTTCAGAGTTTGTAGGATTATTTCGGAATGGGTTACGCGTTGTTGTACCTTGTTGGTAATTGGTTGAAGACGCTCCATTCCTAGATATCTTGTATCTACACTCATTCTCTGTGTGATTATTCCGACCACAGAAATTGCATAAAATGTTATATTCCCTTTTTATGGGTTGTCTATTCGGAAAAGTGGACTGCATGTTTCGATAACATGTGTCCTGTGTATGCCCTGACTTATCACAGGTTTGGCAGACTATACGATTGAATGTAGGTTTTTCATTGTATTGATATGACCTGGGAGAGTTGTCCATTCGAGCGGCATGTGACACTACATGTGCAATCGACTGTTTTAAATTGTTTCCCCCATGGACTTTAGCTAGTATCTTTAGCTGTTCGTTGTTTAGTCCATCCTCAAATGTTTGTACGGCCAATTTTATGTTTTCTTCTATTAAATATTCCCTAACCACCGCGTCTGCTGTTATTTCACACGTGGCAGAGTTTAAAGTCCTTAGAGCATTCGCGACTCTATCGCCGTATTCCCGGACGGTTTCTCTGTAGCGTTGTTTCAGAGAAATCAACTCATTGTGTGCCGTCGACCGAGATTGCTCCTCTTTATATTCCGATTCTAATTTTTCTTTTAAATCCTCCCACTTAGCGATTTGGCTATACCTAATCAGATCGTAAGCATGACCCTCTAGTCTATTTTTGACTAGCTCTAAAAATGTCTCGTATATATCCGGGTCTGCCTTCTTTATAGATCTAAATAAAACGTCTCCCCCGGAAATAAATTTACCTAAGTCGCAGGGTTTCCCGTCAAAGGTAGGGACGATTCTGAAAACATCAGAAATTCCGACAGAAAGAGCCATTTCAGGGGGTTTAATGTGTATCTGTTGATAGTGGATTTGTTCTTCCCCCTGCCTAGCCGCCTGTCTCGTGTAATATGGACTTGTAATAGTGAAAATTTAAAATAAAAGGCGAAAATTCGTTATCAATTCTTAAAAATATGGTTAACTTAAAATATGGTTATGGAAAAATTGGCCTTTCTTTTTGTTATTCAATATATATATATAGGAAAGAAAAATAAATTGGTCCCAAAACTGAAAAGAAAGAAAATTTTCGACCCGAAAGAAACGGAAATGTCGTCGAAAAAACTGAAAAGAGAATTTTCAAAATTTCTATCGAGAAAACACGCGAAAGAAAAGAAACGGAAATGTCGTCGAAATACTGAAATGAGAATTTTCAAAGAATATAGATAGAAATTTCTATCCAAAAAAAATTTATGTTAGTAAAAAGGAAAGCTTCCAAGTAGAAAATATTCCTAAAAAAAGTAGAGAGAAAAGTCGCTATTTAAAAAAAATTCTTACTCTACTAATTGTTGTCGTTGTACTGTCTTTGTCTTGAGTGTTGCTGTTTTTTTTTTTTTTCTTCAGTTTTCCTTAGTTGTTTCCTTTGTGTGGTTCTTTTTCTTTTTAGATTTTTTTTTTTCTCTTTGACGCCAGGCAGACTTCACGTCCTAAAGTTGATTGCTCATCCTGGTCTTTGCTGCTTTCCTTTTTTTTTCTTTTTATTTCGTTGTTTTATGTCGGGGTTTTTTTCTTCTTCTTATTTTGGTTTGGTTATTTCTCCTGTGTTTTTTTTTGTTTTTCTCTTTCCTTCTTGAAAAAATTTTTTTCTTCTTCTTATTTGGTTATTTCTCTTGTGTTCTCTTTTCTTCTTATAATCAATTTTTTTTTGTTGTTTTAAATTTTTGTTTACTTTGTTTTTCGTTGTTCTATGTTTACTTTTTTTTTTTCGTTGTTTTATGTCGGGGTTTTTTTTTCTTGAAAAAAAAATTTTTTTTTTTTCTTCTTATGGTATGGTTATTT
The DNA here is from genome assembly GCA_963931805.1 of Microdon myrmicae. NCBI lineage: Eukaryota > Metazoa > Arthropoda > Insecta > Diptera > Syrphidae > Microdon > Microdon myrmicae. The sequence goes on along the minus strand of OZ007498.1, from coordinate 125,344,970 downwards.
CTCTTGTGTTTTTTCTCCTCTCTTCTTTGTTTTTTCTTGAAAAAAAATTTTTTTTCTTACAAAAAAAATTTATTTTTTTTGTGTTGTTTTAAATTTTGCTTTCTGTTTCGGGATCCCGTTATCTGGGCATCCCACCGCTGCCACCAGTGTTGTATGTCCGGCGCCGTGCTTCCTCGGAATGAGGGAAGAGCGGGGACCTTTTATTTTTTTCGTTTCTTCTCCCAGCGAAGATTTATTAATATTTTCTATATTCACTAGTCCTTTTATAGATTGGCGAAATTTAATTAACCAATTTTTTCTCCTTTCTTGTATACCACTCCGGCAAAACCGGTTGCAACGCACTGAATTAGTGATAACTAGATCCAATTTTCACTGCATATTAACTTTTTTCTGGTTTTATTTAAATTTGTCTACATATGAAAGTTTTAATTAAAATGTTTAAAATTTAACTCTTTTCATTATTTTCATCTGGTTTCATTTTATTTTCACTTTTTTCCGAACTCCTCTCGTTCGGAACTGAACTTTTTCTGTTTCTATTTCTTCTCTTTTTCATACGTATGTTTTTTCGATGGTTGCAACCAGAAATTTACTAACTGGAAAACCCATTTATTTTCACAGGTCAAGACGAAGTATACTTTATATATATGTATATTGATTTCTTATACATTTCTAAGATTTGTGTAAAACGTTCAACTTAATCCGAACGAACTTTATGAACTGAATTTTTTTTCTATTCTCCTCTGTCTCCTGTGACTTTTCACATGAATCAATTTGGACGAAAATCCAAGTTGCTATGTTTTGAATAAATAAAAAGGTGCAGGTTATTAAGTGTGCTGTAACTGGTAATATTGTGAATGTTTATGAATGGTATGTATTAAGTGAGAATGTAATATATGTTAAGTGAAGTTTTTAAGGATGTGTTAGGAGATTCAGTGTTAAATTTAATAAGGGTAGTATTCTGGAATACAACATGCCCAATATGCCTTAAATGTTCCACTCTTGTCGGAAATATTGTTCCAAGTTGGCCGCACGTTCTTTTCTTTGTGTTCCAGCATTAGTGGTATATCTTCATCCTGAAGTTGAGCTGCGCGTATAGCATCACTCGTCCACCCATCTAGTACTTCTACTTGTACATTTCGAAGGTCGTACGCCTCTTGTTTTAAACGATCAATTTCTACTTCCGAATCCTGAAGGCGTCGCTTTAGGGTCAAAATTTCAGCTTGCCTCTCTGCTAGATCAGTTGATAAGCGATTGTTCTCCTCAATGACATTTTCTCCGTTGATTTTAAGAGCAATTATCTGTTGATGCAAGGATTTACATTCGGTCGTGGTGCTGTCGAAGTCCGAATCACGCTGAAGGCTTCTCTTGTGATTAGCGCATGAACAACAATTCTCACTCGATGTTTCATTCACTCGTCGACGTTTCCTACAGTCAACAGAGATGTGGCCGACTCCGCCGCATGTCCAGCACTTCATAACAGGTCTCGGGATTCTCGGTTGTACATGCCCGACTCTTTGGCAGGAACGTTCCTGGACGGACATTTTTCGGGCTCTATATGTACTCCAGGTAGCCAGTTTAGCAGATTCATATGCCAATGCGAACGCCAGTATTTCATTAATCGTCTTCTTTCCCGCCAAACGAACGGCCTGTTGCAAGTCCCGATCTTGAAGTGCGTTTATAAATGCATCCATTGCTACCTCGTTCAGAAATTCTTTAGTCATATTTGTATAAGCCAAGTTTGCCAATCGCTCAATGTCTGCCTGCAACTGTTGAAAGTTTTCTCCCGGTTTCTGCGTTCTGCTACGCAGTTGCATGCGGTAGACCTGCTGCATGTGGTTGTCGCCATACCTAGCTTCAAGGCCGTCTCTTATAGCTTGGAAATCCGTTTGCTTCTCTGCTGGTATGGTTTGTAGCAATTCTGCAGCCGCCCCGCGGAGTGACAAGATTAGTGATGTTGACATTTGCTCATCCGACCACTTATTATAATTGGAATCGGCGAGGTCATGAACTTCCGGGTTCCTACAGGCCAACAAATAGAATAGTAAGAGGACCTTATGTTATGTTATGTTATATAATTTAAGTTAATTATAAGCATAATCACAACAACAACATAACCAAAAGGCAACACTTTAAGGCAATAAAATTATATCGGGTTTTCCTATAGGTATTGGACAACTTTGAATTTAATTTGTGAACGCGCCCCTTCACTAATCATCGAACTTTCACTGCCAATTTTTTCAGTAAACTCAACATGTCCACCATGGTTAAGTACACGAACAAACAACGTCTGCAAATTATAAAAATTTACTACCGAAAAAAAGTTGTCAAGTCCCCATTGGAAAACCCTAGGGTTATACAATAGGGTTACACAATAGGGTTATACAGTAGGGACTTGACAACTTTGAATTTAATTTGTGAACCCACCATTTCACTAATCATCGAACGATTTATTCAGTAAACTCAACATTTTCATCATGGTTAAGTACTCGAACAAACAACGTCTGCAAATTATAAAAATTTGCTACCGAAAAAAAGTTGTCGAGTCCCTATTGGAAAACCCTATATAACTTAGAGTGCTCGCGAAGAGCCAGTAAACTAATTAAAAAAATATGTAAGTTCATAAATAGGATTTACCATTTAATTCTAAATAATAAAACAAAATGTAATGTAAACAAAGAAATAATTGCGTTTTTAAAGTAAAAAAAAAAATACTCTCCAGCTCCTTTTTAAAGATAGCCTTCGTAAATCCGAAACCGTTTTAATCAGTGTAGTTCCACTATAAAGAATTAGTAGTGATAAATTGTACCCATTAAAATTGTAATAAAAATATTAATAAAAGGAACTACCATGGAATAAGTATAAACTTATAATGATAAACCGCAGTAAAATAAATTCGAAACAAGTAGCTTATCAGTATTAAGTTACTAGATTGATATTGAGTAAATTCATCATTAGGTGTTTAAATAAAAAAAAATCAAATCCTGTCACACAATTTTCTTTTTAACAGAAAATTGAATACTGCTTCAGCGTTTAATTAAAACACATACAACGCAATTGTCTGCTGTTTGCTTCCCAGGACCCACCGTTGCAAATTTCTATCCTTATTAAGGAGAATTTCAAATTAATAATTCCCATTCCACCAGTGATCGAATTTGGAACCGCTGAACGTAGTAGATTGGACTCTGGAAGTGGAATACAACAATTTTACGAGGAAAACATCTGTTTGGAGAACGTGCCTCTCGCATCTTGTATGTATTGTGTCAATTTCGGTTTAATTCACTTTGTGTTTGAGGGAATTGGTTCAAATTAATTGTTTGGTGTGGATTGCATTTCGTTCCTTTTTGGCATTTCCAGCCAGTTTATTTGTTGCCATTTGCTATTTTGCTCTAGAGCCAGTATCTTGTTTGACATCAATCGGAGTATTTTGATTCGTCGCCTATTATATGTGCATCGTTTTTTTTTTCGGGGAAAATGACAAACAACTCTGTGACATTTAATGGAAGTGTCGGGATTTGAATTGATTTTATCATTAAAGTTTTTGTTGGATCTAATTTTTTAATATTTGTCCCTATATTTTATCATTATTTTAAAGGAGTATAGCAATCCGTTTTTCTCTTACTGACTAACGTATTGTAGTATACACCTTCCCAAATCTGTAATCTAATCAAATAGATAAAAAGAAAGGAATTCAAAAGGAAAAGAAAAACAGAAACAACATGGATGGTGATTGCGATGGCGATTTGATTCCAGCTCATGTAAATAAGAAACGCAAATCAGATGATAGGTCAGACGAAGACCCTAATGGGCCTGAAACAAGGTGAGTGAACTAAAATTAATTACTGCTAATAAATCAATGCCGTTGCATAAGTATATATAACGGTGTGCTTCAGCAGTTCATCTCATTCGCTGGATAATACTGCCAACTCATCTTCGAGCGGAGAACCAGTGGAGGTCTCTGAAAATGTTGAGATTCCAGCAGAATCCGAAGAGATTCGTGCAGAATCAGAAGAGATTCCAGCAGCTGGCATTTCGGAAGGCGATGTTGACATGGATCCAGAAACTGAACCAGAGTTAGAGGCAGATGTTGTATTTTCGTTCGATCAATTCCATTTTCAGGGCCGTGGCCGGCGAGCAGCCGGAAGAAGACGTTACACAAATCAGTCATCAGCTGGTCATTCGACATCTTCCACAAGTTCAGAACTGGACAATGAGAGAACGTCAAGTGACTCAAATGTTCGTAGGCCATTGGTGACAAATGAAGAACAAATAAATTCTAATTTATTCACAGGTAAATATTGGATCACAGTTCGAGCTGTCCTCAATAACATCTGTGGAATCAGATGCCCATTTCTTTGATGATTATCCAAGTAGCGAAGAAGAAGCGACCCCTACACAGTCAGAGACTGAACAGTGCGTAGTTAACATATTGGGCAAGGAGAAACCAACCTACAACTGGATTGGACCACGTGAAATCGTTAATAGAGAGCATGGTCTCACTAGTTGTGGCAGACTGACACTACGCAACCCTAGTGGCAGCAGCTTCTCATCATCTTTCTACTCCTCACGTCATGTTGTTGAGAAAATGAAACTGCTGCATACAATGCATAAGCATACTGGTTGTGTTAACTCCTTGAACTTTAACCGGTCAGGTAAAATGTCGATGTGGTTATCTAACTTCTTTCAAAACGAAACAATAATATTAATACATCTCCTTTTGTAGGCGATTTGCTGTGCAGTGGCTCAGATGACCAGCGAGTAGTTGTCTGGGATTGGGCTGCGAATAAAGTGAAGTTCTGCTACAAGTCCGGACATTCAGAAAATATCTTCCAAACGAAATTTATTGATGTGAATGGTGGCATGGAGATTATTTCAACAAGTCGAGATGGTCAGGTCCGAGCGGCAACTGTTATGCCAAACACAGGAAAGATTCGGACACGAACTTTATATAAGCATATTGGGGCGGTACACAAATTAGTTTTGTGCCCACAGAATCCTTTCATAATTTACAGCGCAGGAGAAGACAGTAAAATTATGTGCTACGATATGAGAAAAAGTCAAGAACAGCGAATGCTGACTGTGAAGGAAGCCAGACGAAGGGTGCCACTATATAGCATTGCCCACCACCCACTAGACGCCGAGATTTGCGTATGTGGTAATGATAATTTCGTCCGAGTCTTCGATAAAAGGAATATGAGCGAACCCTTACACAAAATGTCTCCGCAGCGCTTGGCTGATGTAAGTACTATATACGTTCTATTATTTTGTTGCAAGTCGAGAAAAAAAGCATGATGGTAGCCTCTGAGACAAAGATTTCGGAGAGAAACTAGCCCCCCATTCGGATCTCAGAGGGAACAACATGGAAATAGCTTCATAATAAACCAAATAATAAATAACTCGTCTGCGCGGAATCGGGTCCACTCGCGAAACAGTACCATCGTCCTACTACAACAGTTTTGTAATTTCGTAACATTAGAATCCATCGGTTTTACTAATACGAAAATAATAGTATAATTCCATTTGTGTCTAATAGAACAAATGCGGGAATGAATCCCTTTGGGGAGTATTCTCCAGGTATGCAACGTTTGAGTAGAAAGCTCCCGACATCGAATTGTTCTCTTTGGTCGTTCCTCTTGCAATATGGAAGCGTATACTTTTAATTTGGGCCCCTCGATAGTATCGTGGATAGTGTATCCGCCTGTCACGTGCGAGACCGGGGTTCGATTCTCCGTCGGGGAGCCTGGGGCCCAAGACTAATGACGTTGCCCGGAAACACAAATTATCATCGAAAATTTAACAAGCCTCAGGACTTGCTAAATAAGGCCAAGACCGGATCCCGGTTGTAGTGCCGATGATGATGGTGATGATACTTTTAATTATGAAGTTATCTATCCTCTTTAAGCATGCCATGTTATATTTTCTGTCTCTATTAGGTCTTTATTAGTATAATACTTTGTATACTGTGATTCTGACGTTTTGTAGATTAGGAGACAGGAACACAGACATTGTCTCTCAAATACACGAAATTTTGCCATATAGTGAGGGGCTATGATAAACCATACCAGGCAACCCTACACCATTATAGGTCGTATGAGTGAGGTGTGTGATACAATTTTGTCTTTGAGTCAAGAAAACTATTGCGGAATAATCGGCTCCGCCATAGCATAAGAAGTTTTAAGTTTAAGTTTAGTGGAGCTACCACCTCAGTCATTGGCTTAATTCAAGCAACATAATTACCTACAACTAAAGTTATATATAAGTTACAAACTAGAGAGCTTAAGAACTATCTTAACTAGACTTGACCTAAGGTAACCAGGACAGATTAAGAAGGAAGGAGTTGGGACGAGAGATGGGGCCAGGTTATAGTAAAGTATAGAAGCAGCGCTTAAGATTAGTTGTGAGAATGGTTTAGGAGGCGATGCTTGCAGAGAGGTCGAAGTCAAACAAGGTGGAATTGGAGTTGACATTTCTCAGGATCTGCGAAAGGGGTTCGTTAAGACCATAACAGTACCGGTGAGGAGGAATGTAAAGAAAAGGGGGATTATACGTATTTCGAGGGTTTGTGTTCAGAGGAATTAAGTTAAGGAGGTAAACGCAATCGCCCGAGCCGGAGAGGAACCGATGAATGATCATTATGCACTGCTCAAGGGTTTTGAGGTTGATTAATTTGAGGCGGTTAATGTACGGAGAAGGATTAAGGAGTTTTGCCATCCTAGCCCTCGCAGAACGAACCGAAGGAAGCGACGTTGAATACTTTCGATTTTACATATATGGATATTGTGATAAGGAGACTGTAGCGTTTCTAATAGATACACACACAATACACAAGCAAATAGTGAAGAACACCGAACGAAAATCGAATAAGAAAATGCATCAGAGCCGTGTACCATAGCGATAACATAACAAATCCACATCAGTCGAATGTACTTGAGTTTAGAAATCGAATTCGTACACACGGCGGTGGCCTGATGGGTTGCGCTTTGGTTCAATTTTTGGTGATTCTAACTGTCATAGCGTCAGTTCGAATCACACGTTCTTCACTATCATCCCAAACGCTATAAGACCATACCTAGAGAGAGCCATTACTATGTGTTTATCAACATTTAGAAACTGTTCAAGCCAAATGCCCAGGCACCTTACTACGTTTTTCACTGCCGAAGGCAGGTCGTTTTGTCCAGTAATAGAAACTTTTTCCATTTTTTTGTATCAGCCGCCGCGGCGCTTAGGGGTCTCAAGAATAAGATAGTATCCGATTTTTAGAAGTTAATTTGTAATTTCCACTTATTACAGTTTAGCGCAAGGCTAACAACCTTGCCCGGAAAAACAAATTATTATGAACAATTTATCAAATCTCGGATAAAGACCGGATAAGACTCGGATAAGGAGACAGCGTGGCAGACCTTGTCTGCGATGGTGGGATGGCGTAGACCAGGACGCCCAGAGCCTGGGAGTGCCAAACTGGATGACATCGACTCGAAATTGGGACGGGTGGAGAGACTTGCTAAATAAGGCCAAGACCGGATCCCGGTTGTAGTGCCGATGATGATGATGACTTATTACAGTAAACTTTGATTCTGTTAAGATCATCTCGTTAAAGTCTGTTAATGATCTCAATTTTCCTACCCGTTCTGTACACAACTATATCATCAGCATACGCAATAGCATGAGTAAGAGAATCCACTAAATCACTAGTGTAAATGTTAAATAGGATTGTAGAATTGACTGCGCCCTGTTGTAGGCCGTTTCTTATGAAGAAAGTCTTGTTGGAAAATGTGTCGCCACATTTTACGACGGATTGGTTTCCCATAACCATCATCATCATCGGCACTACAACCGGAATCCAGTCTTGGCTCTATTTAGCAAGTGTCTCCACCGGTCCCGATTTCGAACCGATGTCATCCAGTTTGGCACTCCCAGGCTCTGGGCGCCCTGGTCTACGCCATCGGTCCATCGCAGACATGGTTTGCCACGCTGTCTCCTTCCATACATCTTGCCACAAAAAACTTTCCGGGCAGGCACCTCTTCGCTCATTCGAGCTAGGTGCCACGCCCACGTCTACTGAGCTTAATTTTTCTTACAACATTAGCTTCAAGGTAGGTCGCATACAACTCATGGTTGTGGCGTCTCCGGAATCGTCCTCCCTCACATACGGGGCCAACAACTTTCCTTAAGGCCTTCCTTTCGATCGCGGCTAAGAATTCAGAGTGCCTTTTATTGAGCACCCAGATCTCGGATCCATACATGAGTACTGATAAGACAATGGTCTTATACAGTAGTAGCTTGGATGTTCTGGATAAATTTCGGGATTTAAAGAGCCTTGATAGACCATAATAGGCTTTTTTGGATTTAATCAGCCGTTCGCGTATTTCTTCTTCCATATTATGCACGGAGGACCTTTCCTGCCTGCTGGAAAATCGCTCGAGTTCAGCCAATCCCAAAGACGGGAAAAAAGTGTCTCCCACAAAATTACCGTCCGATAGCATTACTGTCTATTTTATCTAAGGTAATGGAAAAAGTCATCAATACAGAGTTGGTTAAGTATTTGGAGTGCAACGGTCTTCTGAATGATCGTCAATACGGATTCCGTGGCAGGCGGTCCACAGGAGACCTTTTGACACTTATAACCGATATATGGACATCTGCGATTGAACGGCATGGTGAGTCAAGGGCGGTCGCATTAGATATCTCCAAGGCTTTTGACCGCGTCTGGCATGGGGCATTGCTGAGCAAACTTCGTTCATATGGATTTTCCCAACAGCTTTGCGACTGGACGAGGAGCTTCCTGGAGAAACGATCGATCCGGGTTGTTGTGGACGGCGAGTGTTCGGATCTGTATCCTGTTAATTCGGGGGTGCCCCAGGGTTCTATTTTAGCTCCAACCTTGTTCTTGCTTCACATAAATGATTTGTTGGAGACAACGGATAACAAAGTGTACAGTTTTGCGGATGATAGTACGCTTGTTTCCTCGTTTTCGTGTGATCGGCCGATTGGTGCATCAACGTCGCACCAACTGAGATGTAGACAGATTGACTCTCTGAACCAGGATCTAGATAAAGTCCTGCAGTGGAGAAAGGCCAATCTTGTCGACTTCAACGCAACGAAGACCCAGTATACAACATTCACAAAGAAAACTGGATCATCGGTTCCACAGCTGATGATGAGTGGCCGGGCCCTCGAGGCTGGGGAAAGTTTGAAATTGCTCGGCGTCACGGTCTGTGGGAATGTATCATGGCATAAACACGTAAACATAAACAAGCCTCAGGAAAACTGAGTTATCTTTTTAGAGCCAAGAAATACTTTACTCCGGCCCAACTTCTTCTCCTATATAAATCTCAAATTAGACCCGCGCTCGAATATTGCTCTCATGTTTGGAGCTCGGCTCCTAAACATACCCTCGACCTACTTGAGAGCGTACAAAGACGAGCGATCCGCCTGATCGGGGACTCGGCGCTGACGTCGGGACTACAGTCGCTATCACATCGAAGGTGCGTGGCCGACCTCTGTCTGTTCTTTGGAGATTCTTGGCATTGTTCCAGGCAATTCGGTCTATATGCGCTCCACAAGACAATCCGACGGATCGCACCCGTTTGTGGTTCATCTCCCGACAGCGCGAACATCCCTGTATCAGAACTCGTTCCGTTACAAAGCGGGGAAGCTGTGGAACTGTCTTCCCACGCGAGTGTTCCCGGAGCGTTACAACCTGCAACTGTTCAAAAAGAAATGCAACAGTTATTTGATGGCATCTCTGATGGTTCGCCTCTCCCGAGAGAAGTCTAATAAAAAAAAATGTTGTTATCGGCTGATACTATTGACCCAAGGTAGTTAAAGAATTGCACCAGTTCAAATTCGTGCTCCGCTACCCTGATAGTTTGACCAACGTTAGGTCTTCTCTTCGCAGAAGTTGCCACCATGTACATAGTTTTTCCCTCATTAATGTGCAGTCCCAGTTTTCGTGCCGCCTGCTCGATCTGGGTGAAGTAATCCTGTACAGCTGAATCGGTTCTACCGATGATGTCGATGTCATCTACGTAGGCAATTATCTGGCTGGACTTGGTGATATAATGGAATCTTAAATTCCAGACATTTTTCCATCGCCTACCTAAGGGTGAATATCTGATCATCAATTGCTGATTTGCCTGGGATGAAGCCACACTGATATTGACCAATGATGGCTTTAGCGTATGGGGCTATCCGATCTTGTAGGATAGTGGAGAGTATCTTATATGCGGTACTCAGCAATGGTGTACCCCTATAGTTGCTGCACAATGTGATATCTCCCTTCTTATGTATGGGGCAAATCATACCACGACGCCAATCTTTTGACATCTCCTCTTGCTCGCATACGTGCACCACGATCTCATGAATTGCGTGATGTAACGCTGTCCCCCTTTTTGACCAACTCAGCTGGTATGCTATCAGCTCCAGGGACTTTATTTGATTTGAGCTGTCTAATGGCTTTTAATGTTTCCGCAATGCTTGGTAGCGACAGCATTTGGTCTTGATCTTGCATTTGTGGAACCTCCAATTTTTTTGTGAGCTGACCATTTACCAATTCATTGAATTGCACTTCCCATTGCTCCAGAATGTCTTCAGGATCGGTGATCAGATAACCCTCTTTATCCTTGCAGTAAGTGCAGCGTGGTGTGTACCACGTCAAACTGGGGATTGTTTGGTAGAAGTTCCGCGCTTGGTACGGACCTCGCTCTCTACTTTTCTCTATTTCACAGACAGGGGTTTTTTTTCCCAAGCACTTTTCTTTTGTCTGTGGAGTCTTTTCTTTCTGAGCTCTTTGTATTTCTCCTCGCATACCCACATCCTATGAGACTGCTGCGTTGTCTGGTATGCAGCATTCTTACCTTCAGCCTCTAGTTTGCACTCATCATCAAACCAGTCGCTCGGATCTGTACGACTACTGCCTAAGGTGGAGTTGGCAGATCTAATGACAGTATTCTTAAGGCGTGTCCATTTCTCTTCCGACGAAGAAACGAAGGACACGTTCTACGACACCCTAGAGGAAGTATTTGATGGGATCTCATCATTCGCTGTTAAAGTCCTCCTCGGGGACCTCAATGCGAAAATCGGGAAGGAAGACATCGCCCAGCATTCTGGCCCCAGGACTAACTCTCCCTCCATCCAGCTCTTCGAGGGCGAGTCTTAACGCATGGCTCAAGGTGTTACTGGTATTCTCATTGTGTAAGGCAGCCGTGTTGATCCCAACCTGATCCGCGGATGCAATACGTCTTCGTAAAGCAATCCGCGCTCGGAAAACTATACCAACAAGATAGTGATCCGAGTCGACGTTGGTACCTCGGTACGCTCATACCGTCATCAGACTCGAGGAGTGGAGGCGATCTATCAACACGTGGTCAATTTGGTTGCGAATGGCTCCATCGGGTGATACCCAGGTGTCTTGGTGGATATCTTTACGCGGAAACCCGGTACTTGTAACGACCAAGTTTTTCGATGCTGCCAGTTCGATGACTCGTAGTCCATTGTTACTCGTTTCTTTGAATAACACCACTCCCCGTCCGTCTTACTTCTTGTAATGCTGTTATGTCAGCCTTATATTCGGACAGGGCATCGGCTAGCTGCTGTGCAGCTCGAGCTGAGCTGAGTGAATGTTCCATGAGAAAATTCTCATATCGTTTAGTCATTTTCGTTCCGTGGTCGTCGTCGTGTATCCGGTCCATATCCGAGGCATGTTAAATTTGCCATAATAATTCATTTTTACGGGCCTGGTTATTAGCCGTGTGCCAACCTTTCTCAGGACGTCGCTGCATGCATTGGTTCACTACTTGGCGGGTACCAAAGTAGCTATCCAGGGGTGTCACGTGGAGGCTGCATGTCAACTTGGATTGAACAGGGACAAGGATCGTTCTGGCCTTCGCCGGGTTGAAAGCAATCAGTAACTTTGCCCTGTATGTTCGCACCCATTCCCCCGGGATTTCCGTTTTGGCGTACGGTAATTGTCTTTGTTTCTGTTGCATTTTTGCAGACGCCAGCAATAAACAGGGAATCTCCGATGCCAGGTGTTTGCTTTTGGATATGAATGACGATATATGCAAAGAAAATGTACTCGTAATTCGATAGCGTGTATGCTTGATTTGGAAATGACTCCGCGTCATGTGTATGCAATTAAAGAGGAGACGATTAAGAGCACATTTCGTGCGATATGAATTGAATTAATATTACGTTCATTGAATTATGCTAAATGGGGTTATGTAGTGGGATTTTACAGAGGTCCGATACTTGATCAAGTAAAATCTGCTGAGGGAGTGAACACAACCTCTGAACTCGGTGCTAACTTGATCACAACCCACCCCAAACGGGTCCGAGATCAAGTTGGATGCAATTGCAAATCGTTGAAAGCCTACGTAGGCTCCGTGAACGCACATCAAGGCCCCCGACCATTCACGGGAATTAATTGAAAATATTAATTCCGTGAAAAAGAATATAGATCTCTTTTCCAAAATTCTTCAAAAATATCCACTCACACATAAACGCCATGATCCTCAAGGACGTTTCAGTTCTCGGATTTGTGAAACGCTGATTTCAGAAGTTTTCTAACCCTTACGTGACCCGATCGTTCTAAGTTACTTTTATTCGCCCTCTTCTAGAATATGTCAGTCAGGTCATCATATCTCCCATATTCTCATAATCGAGAACATTCCACGTCCATTCATACGTTTCGTACTGTGAGGACTGTGTTGGGAAAGCCCCTGACCATGCTCCCTTACACAAGTCATCTCTAACTTATTAACGTTACTACACTAGAAGAGCGAAGAATTCACGCTGACGTTCTCTTCATCCACCGTCTTCTTTCAGTTCCGGTCGATTGTACAAGCTTTCTCTTGTCTATTTCGTTGAATACCTATTCCCATAACCTACGGAATCGACTATTTTTTGCCTGTCCATCACAAGTCTTATGACTTGAACGAACAACGAACCCATATCACGTATGCTACTGAATGCCAACTCTTACCTCACCTCATTTGTTTTCAATCTTAACACTTCCCGTCTCCTTATAAGCCCCCTTGAATCCATCACCTCCTTCCACACCACACACATAACCTAACACCAACTTTAAACTTTTCCCTTCCTCAAAAATGTCGATCCATCCTTATTATTCTATCAATTATTAAATGCATCACAATATGAATTATAACTGAATTGAAGGTTACTCTAGTTTAGTTAGTTTTTTAAGCAATGTATAGCTTATTGTAAGCAACATAAATGGGGGTTCCGTCCTTACCAAAACTTTTCTGTCTTCAGTGATTTTCGAGATCCTTAATTTGAACCGCGTCGTGTTTTGCTGCACCGATTCACCTTTGGTGTTAATGTACACTCAGCATTCACTGTCTACGATATCCCTAATTATTAACATATGACTATTCGTGTTTTTCAGAAAGCCATACTTCCACACATCACATGCTGTGTATACAACAGCAGCGGCACTGAGATTCTGGCATCGTACAGTGATGATGACATATATTTGTTTAGTAACAAGAACTATACACCCGGATCATATTTGCATTCTTACAAGGGCCACTAGTAAGTGAATGTCTAACGTTTACATTTAATGAACGAATTCCAAAGGTCTACTGAATCTATTTTTATTTTAGCAACCACAAGACCATCAAAGGCGTAAATTTTTTTGGGCCAAATTCTGAGTATGTTATTAGCGGCAGTGATTGCGGAAATATATTCTTTTGGGACAAAGAGACCGAGGCAATTATAAATTTCATGGAAGGCGACAACTTTGGTGTGGTGAGTATAAGTAAACCAAAAATAAATACACAGGGTAAGGTGTCCAATTTTGTTTACCCCTTTGTTGGTATTGAATTGTACATCGATGGAAAGGTTAAAGTTTCAGCTATTTTTCAAAGTCGCATCGTCATAGATTGTCGTTGCGATCGTCATAGAACTCTCCCATCGGTAGACAATGTTTGTTTGAATTTTCGTGGCAGGGGCGAATCCGAATGCCACCACTGATGAGACTTTTCTTCGGTTTTGGGTGTCGTGTACAGGTTTTTCTCACTAGTGACAGGGGAATTCAAAAATGCTTCGCTTTGTTCTCCGTAGCGCTCAAAGAGTTCACGGGCTACTTAAACACATTGTCATATCTAGTTTTCAACGAGTATTTTTAACTCATCAAGCACCCACTTTGTGTTGCTGAAAGGAAAAGACTGAAAATTGCGGACGGCGCTGTTTCTAACGACGTCTCAGCTTTTCCCTCCCTTCGTCGTGTGGACTGTAAATCCGGCATTGGCCGGCCAACGATGATTGGATTTTAAATTAGTGGACTGAGTGACTGACTGACGAGATCTGAAAAAAGTCTTCACAGACAAAAGAAAAGTGCCTGGGAAAAAAACCTTGTCTGTGAAATAGAGAAAAGTAGAGAGCGGGGTCAGCACCAGGCGCGGAAATTCTACCAAATAATCCGCAGTATGACGCGGTGCACACCATGCTGCACTAACTGCTAGGATAAAGAAGGTAATCCGATCAAGACCCTGAAAGCATTCTGGAGCGGTGGGAAGTGCACTTCAATGAATTGCTAAATGGTCAGCTCACGGAAGAATTGGAGGCTCCACCAATGCAAGATCAAGACCAAATGCTGCCGCCACCAAGCATTGAGGAAACATTAAGTCATAAGACAGTTCAAATCAAATAAAACCCCTGGAGCTGATAGCATACCTGCTAAGCTGATCAAACAAGGGGGGAGAGCGTTACATCACGCAATTCATGAGATCGTGGTGCACGTATGCGAGCAAGAGGAGATGTCAAAAGATTGGTATGATTTGCCCCATACATAAGAAAGGAGATATCACACTGTGCAGCAACTATAGGGGTATAACATTGCTGTGTACCGCCTATAAGATACTCTCCACTATCCTACAAGACCGGATATCCCCACATGCTAAAGCCATCATTGGTCAATATCATCCCAGGCAAATCATCGATTGATCAGATATTCACCCTTAGGCAGGCGATGGAAAAATGTCTGGAATTTAAGATTCCATTATATCATATATTTATAGACTTTAAGAGCCGCCTACGACAGCATAGCCAGAATAGAACTATATAATGCCATGAGAGAATTCGGCATTCCAAACAAATTGATACGACTTTGTAGGTTGATCATGACCAACGTAACTAGTGAAGTAAAAATAGCGGGATTGCTGTCCAAACCAATAAACATCTTTAATGGACACCGCCAAGGCGGCGGTCTGGCGTGCCTCCTCTTCAACCTGGCGTTAGAGAAAGCAATCGGTGACTCGGGCGTTCCAAGTAAAGGGACTATTATCACCAAGTTCAGCCAGATACTTGCCTACGCAGATGACATCAATATCATCGGTAGATCCGATTCGCTTGTACAGGACTCCTTCACCCAGATCGAGCAGGCGGCACAAAAACTGGGACTGCACATTAAAGAGGGGAAAACTAAGTAGATGATGGCGACTTCTGCGAAGAGAACACCTAACATTGGTCAAACTATCAGGGTAGCGGAGCACGAATTTGAACTGGTGCAATCCTTTAACTACCTTGGGTCAATAGTATCAGCCGATACGAATATGGAAGAAGAAGTACGCGAACGGCTGATCAAATCCAACAAAGCCTACTATGGTTTATCAAGGCTCTTTAAATCCCGAAATTTATCCAGAACATCCAAGCTACTAGAGTACAAGACCATGATCTTACCAGTACTCATGTATGGATCCGAGACCTGGGTGCTCAATAAAAGGCACTCTGAACTCTTAGCCGCGTTCGAGAGGAAGGTCTTAAGGAGAGTTGTTGGTCCCGTATGTGAGGGAAGACGATTCCGGAGACGCTACAACCATGAGTTGTACGCAATCTAATTTGAAGCTAATGTAAGAAAAATTCAGTTTCGTACTGAAGAAGAAATTGTGGTGGTCTGATCCGAAGAGATTGAGAGAGAGAGAGAAGGGTCAAGAACGCAAGACTCCCGTACAAGTAGGTTCTCGCTGTTCTGAATGCTTTCGAGGTACTTGTATGCTAATTGTAGCAAGTACTCGTCGATAGGGGTAATGGTGACACCTTCGTATAGGTGAAAGTTTGGGTAATGGCGACCGTCAGGCCTTCTAGAGTGGTTGGTCCATCTTCTGAGGAGTTTTCTTTCGAAAACTCGAAGACTTTCCATTTGGGCCGAAGATATGCAGGACCGTATTGGAAAGGCGTACGATATTCCAGATCGGATTAGCTGCTTATAGCAGAGAAGCTTAACTTTGGTGTCAACTTTGTTGCTGCGCTTCAAAATGTTGTGCAGTTGTTTAGACCGACCGAGGCCCCTTTAAAGAATGTGATTTACATGCTTGATGAAATTCATTTTTGGGGTATAGATGACCCCAAGATATTTCATCCTCCTCCTCCTATTTGTATTCGAATATTCTGTGAATATCGAGAAGTAGGTTGGGAGTGTTTACTACTCAAAATGATAGCTACAGCTTTAAATGGATTAAGTCGGATTTTCCATTGATTGTAATACTGATACAGTTCGTCTAGGTGAAGGTTGAGTCGATTTGTTGCGAGGTTAGGGCCTTTGGATGACGTGTATATGGTATGGGTTATGTATAACAAATATATTTAAATGTAAATATAATTTTATTTTAATATTAGGGTTAACAATTTATGTAAGAATGAGGAGGACTTACTTAATTTTGTTAACCCTAATATTAAAATAAAATTATATTTACATTTAAATATATTTGTTATACATAACCCATAACAAATTGGCGCAGCCGGTTACCACCAGCTGGAATTTGTATCGAATCCGTCGGGGATACAAATCCAGTGGTGCAAGAGCCCCGAGGCTCTAACGTCCCTACGCCGACTAGCGGAACTAGCGGCTAGGAAAGATAAAAAATCCGTTATAACAAAAAATAAAACATAAATAAATATATTGGTTCTCTTTTCTCCATTTCATTTTCCAATTACAGGAAAGAGGACGAAATCAACGTTGGGAAGAAAATTAGAGATAACTTACCCAAATATTTTCCACTGTTTTAGTGTTCTCATATCAGGTTTTATCTTCTTCTTCCTTTTTATTTATATAGATTGGGTCTGGTCTCTCATAGTTGGATCGTCCAAATAGATTCTTACCTCTCGTCGTTGGGACGTTTATTTGTTTATTGAAATAGAGTTAATCCCTCATCGTTGGATTATTGTTCCACTATCGTGTTTTCGTTCGCTACGGTAAAAACGAACTGCGGTTAGAATAATCCGGGTAGCCTCTCCATACGCAAAAATTAATTACGCGTAAAGCATTACCGTAGATGCAGACGAGAAGCCACACTAGGAATCTATACGCGGAAATAATAACGGTAGAACCCGTCGCCGCTATGTTAGGTGCGGAGAAAATTCTGGACATAGTCCAAGCAAACGTGGAGGTATATAGTGGCCAGAAAGGGCCTAACGCAGCGAGAGAACTACATAGTTTCCTCGAAATCTGTGACAGGACACTGGACTGTTTATCAGAGGAGGAGGAAAAAATTTTCCTGCGGTGGTTGCCCATGAGGCTAACTGGGAAAGCTCGCCACATGTTCAAAGAACAACTCCAAACGACTTTCAAGGAGTTTGAACAGCGACTCCGAAAAACGATATTACCACACGTGTCATACGAAGAGTTACATTCGAAACTCTCTCGTATGCGACAATCCCGCGAAGAGGATGTCGCCGAATTCACCCACCGCATTACGCAAGCAGTAAAGGACTGCAATGAAGCGGCAACACGTAAGTATGGGACTACCAATAGTATAGGATTCATTTTCCAGAACGAGAGATTAGCTAAATCGGTTCTGATGGTAGGAATCAGAAACGACCAACTGAGACATCTGATAGTAAAATCAGCAAAAGACCCTTTGGATAGGATTATTGCTAGGATTCTCGAGTTAGAGAAAACCGAGAATGAGATGAGGAGCGAAAGTGGATGTTATAAAATACCAACGAGGTATCATGACCAGTCACCTTCACCTGAAAGAAACGACGAATATCATGCTCCCAACTCATCAAATAGGCAACCAATGCTTAAAAATAATCCATTCTATTATTGGGAGGAGGAACAAGATCCCCCAGAGGAAAGAAATAGGGTTTTAGATAGGACCTACGGGGATACTCGGCCAAACCCCCAGGAATCGAGACAAAGGCAGAATAAGCCTAGACACGATGTGTCTCGGGTAGTAGAGAATAGGAACTCTAACACTAGATTCCAAGAACAATCTCACCCCATTACACGCCCACAACCAGAGAAAAACCCGTTTAGGTCGGATACACCACCACACACTTCTAGAAGACCAACCGGGTCTAAGCCAAAGAAGCCCGGGGTACCACGACACCTTCAAAGAGGCGGAGGTGATTATCTTAGTGACTCCTCTAGTCAAGGTAGGGACAAGCGTACACCAAACCAATGGGTAACACGCATGACTTGCAGCTTCTGCAATAGGAAGGGGCACGTATACGACGAATGCCTTCGACGCCGAAACACTCCAAAGTGTACAAAGTGTGATCGATATGGGCACGATGCCCAGGATTGTCGGACACTTAATACACAAAGGAAGGCGGAGAATCCTGAACCTACACAAATAAGGTCACAGAACCAAAGGAAGTCACCGGTGAATACCTCAAACCAGCAGGAACGACCATCCACATCGAAACAAGCAACTACATCGAATCGTAGAGTGTACAGCATTCGATGTTGTTGTGAGTTTTGTGGCCGAAGGGGTCACACGGGGGACGAGTGCCGTATCAAGGCAAAGTGGATAAAACCACAAAAGCCAACAGAAACACCCAATGTGGTTAAGTCTGTACCCCGCGACCACACCCCACTGACCTGTACGGTCAATAACGAATGGCAACTAGTCCAAAAAAGAAAAAAATCAACCAACAAAAGCCAACACCGAGTACAACGCCATCGACCCGAATCGAACCGTAGCCAGTCGAATTCAACCGCTACGGACGCGTCAGAGACGCCAAAAAAGGGACATAGGCGACAGAAGAACGGGGAATGGTGCACATTTTGTAAGCGACACAACCACATGGCGACAGTGTGTCGACTCAAAGCAAAATGGGAGAAGTCGGAAAACTCCCAGAGGTCGGGCCGGAATTCCCCAACCCGACCGAATTAAAGCCGCCAAATAAAGAAAACTGTCCTCAACCACCATTAAAAGTAGTCCAGCTCCCATTAGACATAGGATGTAGAAGCACTACATGTCTAATAGTGGACACAGGTGCGGAGATGAGCCTTCTTAAGCTGAAGGCACTCCGAAATGGAACAACACTGGATACCAAAAAGGCCACTACTCTCCAAACGCTTTTTGGAAAGGGAAAGTCTAGGGGTTTTTGTAAGGGAATATTCAAACTGCCCCAACCAATCTCCTGTAACTTTCAGGTAATGGACTCCCTACCGGGATTGTCAGAAGATGGGTTGTTAGGAAACGACTTCCTAGCTAGGAATTGTAAAGTCAACGGACCCGGGAATTGTTTGGAATTCTCCCAAACCAATGTAAATCCGGTAAGTTTTTCCGCTGAATTTACAAAAGATAGGAAGCGGACGCCAAGACATAAGGCAACTAGTCGGGAATCCGAGCCAAGGGGATCCATAGAGGTCCAGACCGCCGTCGGAAATACACCGGATACCCTACCCAAACAGGGAAAAGAGGGCGATATTTTGTCAGGCTCCAAGCATTCCAACCCCACATTAATAGCTGACAAACCAAAGAAAGCTAACAAAGAAGCAACAGTGGTGAAACACTCACTGCCAAACGCTTCGGAGGTAGAAATGTTTCTGGACAAACCGGCAATAATGCCGGCACGTTCACGAAAAATGCTGAGACGTCCCATAGAAATTCGGGAAGAGGTAATGCTAGTACCTAAACCAATGCAATGAGGGATTTTCATATCCAATTGTATTGTAGGGAAAGCGAAGAGTGCCCAAGTAGAGGTACTCAATATCGCAAACTACCTCCAAACCATAGACCGAATCATGATGGAGTTACATCCAATGAAGGACTTTTCCACCTTTCCGCTGGAAAATGAGGACAACCGTTCTACGGAATACAATGCGAATAAAAAACCTTCGGAGGGAGAAAACCTCCAGTATATCCGACATTTATTCTCAAAGGAGAACCTACCAAAAGATCCAAGGTTGACACAATTACACGAGGAACTCCACTTAGGTATAAACCTCAGTCCTCAAGAGTGTCAATCCATAGTGGAAATATGTGAGGAGTTTAACGATATTTTCCACCTTAAAGGTGACCTCCTAACATATACCAGTACAATAACGCATGAGATACCGGTGATACAGGATTGAGCACCGATAAATCAAAGAATGTACCGTCTGCCTGAGTGCAAGAAAGAGGTGGTCAACGAGCAAGTACGGGATATATTGGAGAATGATATCATTCAACCAAGCAAAAGTCTGTGGAACTCACCACTCTTGGTAGTTCCTAAGAAAGCGGGCCCCGATGGAAAAACCCGATGGAGAGTTGTGGTCGATTTCAGAAAACAACGACAAAACCATCGGTGATGCGTACCCTCTCCCTCGAATAGAGGACATATTAGACCAGCTCGGTCACTCACGCTATTTTTCCACGCTCGATTTAGCCAGCGGCTACCACCAAGTCTTAGTAGATCCGAAGGATCAAAATAAGACAGCGTTCAGCACAAATTACGGGCACTATGAGTTCAAACGTATGCCATTTGGTCTGAAGGAAGCACCAGCTACGTTTCAGAGACTCATGAACCATGTCCTAACCGGGTTGCAAGGAATCGAATGTTTTGTTTATCTGGATGACGTGGTCATATATGGAAAAAACCTAGAACACCATAATGACAAACTCTGGAAAGTATTCGATCAAATTAGATACCACAACCTCAAGTTGCAACCGGAGAAATGCAAGTTCCTCCAGAAGGAAGTAGTATATCTGGGACATGTTTGTTCCGAAAAAGAGGCAATGCCAAATCCAGACACGACAGCTAGTGTCAGGGATTTCCCCATTCCCAAAACGGTAAAGCACGTCCAATCGTTTCTAGGTTTGGCGAATTACTATCGAAAATTTGTTCAAAATTTTTCGAAGATAGTACGCCCCTTAACAAATTTGTTAAGGAAGGACGTCAAATTCACCTGGTCAGACAAATGCCAACAAGCATTTGATAACATAAAGGAGTTATTGGTCTCGCCGCCACTGTTAATCTATTCAGATTTTACCAAACCCTTTAATCTGACCACGGATGCGAGCAACGAAGCACTGGGCGCCGTACTGTCGCAAGGCGAAATCGGTAAGGACCAGCCAGTCGCATATGCCAGTCGAACCTTGAATAAGGCGGAAAAGAACTACTCTACCATTGAGAAAGAGTTATTAGCCATTGTTTGGGCGACTAAGAATTTCCGTTGTTATTTACAAGGGAGAAAATTTTATATATACACGGACCACAAACCGTTAAAGGGAGTATTCAATGTGAAAGACCCCACGTCACGTTTACTAAGGTTCAATCGCAAACTACTGGAGTACGACTACCAAATCGAATATAAACCCGGTAAATACAACACTAATGCGGATACCTTGAGTCGTATCCCGCAAAATTGTGATGAGACTCCCACACTACCAAGGTGCAATGTACTAACACGCGCCCAAGCTAAAAAGTTAAGGGCAAGCGAAGGAACTCAGGATAGTCCAAATGACGATAAGTCCTCTCTTAACGAGGATCCCATTCCGGCCTGCACGGAAAAAGGAATGGAGATAACCAATCCTGAAGACATTCAGTTCCTACTCCGGGAATACCATGATCCTCCTTACGTCATCCGCATAGCATATCTGGTTTACTCTCCCGTCCACAGGGCGAGGAATATCTGAGGTGTAAATAATAAATAAGATGGGGCTCAGAATGGAGCGCTGTTGTACGCCTGCAGCGGCGTTGAAAGTTCGGAAAAGCTTTCCGTTCACTCGATCTTGGAAGGTTCTGTTTAGAACGAACTGGTAGATGATACTACACAGCGTTCTACTAAGGCCAGTGTTCAGTAATAAAACTGAGACCTTCGATCCAGGTTGTGTCAAAAGCCTTTTCAATGTCCAGGCTCACCGTAATGGTGGGTTCCTTATTAAAGAGGCGCACGCAGACGTGGTTTTGAAATATGTTAAGGGCCATAGTGGTGCTATGCGCTCTTCTGAATCCAAATTGGAAATCGGATATTAGATTCCTGGCACTGATAAAGTTATTTAGCTTCTCGTATATGAATTTTTCATTTATTGTGCTGGTCAAGTGAAGAGCGGGATGGGGCGAAAGCTTGAAAGGTGATACGTTGGTTTCGCAACTTTGGCTATTGGACAACTCTTGCTGTACTGCCGATATGCTCGTCTTCCTTGCTCTTCCTGGAAGTTTGTGTCAGTGTGATTGCATCGCCAACAGTTTGTTTTGATAATGCAAATGTTCTGACAAAATCTGACACCAGAGATCGATTAGAACTCGTAAGCCTTCACATGACGGTTTTGCAATAATTCTTAGGATAACTTATTTTTATCCGGGTGCTGCTCTTTACCCAGCGAACATTCCCAATAGCATGATTGTTGGGCACTTCACATATCTCTAAATTTCATGTTGCAGTTCGATGCCGCATGGCCGAAGCGTTGACAGTGCAATACGTGTTCGGACTGCTTTATTTTCTCTTAACATATTGTTTGATAATTGAGGACTCTAATATGCTTCAATTTTGCTGTTAGGACTTAAAGACACAATGAAGAAAGGCAACTTGTGCTTGCGACTTTGGGAGAGGGCGGTGCCACATGGTTTAACACCAGTCAATTTTAAATTATCGGTTTCGATATTTTATAATTCCTCGAGCAATTCGTCGGAGTGAAAAGACTGATCAATTCCTTTGAAGAGCATGGAGACTGTGGTGTATGCGAATGCGCAAGTGCGCGTGTATACTAACGATATCTAACGCGATGGTGCCACACCATCAGTAAATAATAAGTATGTGTATGTAAGCATATAATGTGATACTAACCCGACGAGCTGATTGGCGGCGTATAGTATAGTAGTCAGTCATAGTATGAGTCTCGCCCTGAGAGAACCGCATACGCGTCTTATTTCCCCATTTAACTATATGTAACATTACTGATTTTCTATAATAAAATCATCATCATCGGCACTACAACCGGGAACCGGTCTTGGCCTTATTTAGCAAGTCCTGAGGCTTGTTAAATTTTCCATAATGATTTGTTTTTTCCGGGCAAGGTCATTAGTTTTGCGCCAGAGGCTCCCCGACGGGGAATCGAACCCCGGTCTCCCGCGTGACAGGCGGGTATACTAACCACTATACTATAGGGGAGTCCTATAATAATAAAACAACCTGGTATTAACTAGAATAAGTGGCGTATTTATTTAAATTCCACTAAATCACAGAGACTTTTTCCTGATTTAGGGGTGTGTGTGTATAGTACTCGCTGTATGCTTTTCCTAACGCATCTGTAATGGTGTGATAATCGTTCAAATTAACGCACAAGAAACGTACATTGTTGTTTTTAATCGTTTTGTTCTAAAACTATTGCAAGATAACTTACCCAGTTTAGTACTATCTCTAGCCTCGTTGAGGCTGACTACAATGGGAGGCACCTCCTCTTTCCTGTTTGTTGGTGGTTGTATCTGATGTTGTTGCTGCTGCTAATGTTTCGGTGGCTGCTGCCGTTGTTCCTTTACTTGCAGCGCCTCTTGTATTCGCTTTTGCAATTCATTGTTTTTTCTCCAGAGCTTGGCAATCCATTTGTCTTATTCAGTGTCTTTTTCGATGCTGTCTTCGTTGTTAAAAACGTTCTTTTCTTGCGTCGCTTGTTCTTTAAATTTGTACCTTGCTACAGTATAACAAGCATTATAATTACTATTACTATTTACTGGTCTATAGGAACCCGAAAGTTCGTGGTCTCACTGACTCGGCTACGCTATCGCTCCGTGCCCTGTGCACTGTCCTTCCACGCTTGACCATCTGATCCGATCTCCTCAATGTCATACCTAACATTGTCCTCTCATTTCCGTCGTGGCCGTCCTATCGGTCTCTTTCCCGTTGCTCTTCCATCAAGAATTCTACGCACGGTCCTATCGTTGCCCATTCTCGTCACATAATAAACATTATAGGGAATAATTAATTCTTCCTCATTCTCATTGGACTTCAGCCGCTTGGGTTGAAGATTCAGTTGTGGATTGGGCCTTCCCCGTACCGCCGTTGTGAATCCAGCCTCACCATCGTCCATGTTGGGCAGTACAGTTAGTCACTTTATTTACAG
The DNA here is from genome assembly GCA_963931805.1 of Microdon myrmicae. Classification (NCBI taxonomy): domain Eukaryota; kingdom Metazoa; phylum Arthropoda; class Insecta; order Diptera; family Syrphidae; genus Microdon; species Microdon myrmicae. Next base: position 125,320,680 of record OZ007498.1, on the reverse strand, counting down.
TATTTAGATAAATGTTTTATACACTAGTTTTTACGTATTTGTTTCCACATACTATGCGCATAAACACTCCCACAGGAACACTTTGCCGCGTATTAGTATTATACTAATTGCTTTTTTATTACTCTGGGTGCACAGATACCCGATACACAGTGTTTAGTTTAATGATTGCACCCACTTCACTTTCGTGTTCATCGGTCTCTGGTCAATTTTGTACTGACTTGGTATATCCACTTTGTAACCCACTTTGTTACCATTGCTACAACTTTTAGACGCAGCACAAATGTTCCATAAAGATTGTGAATATTTAATTTTTTCGAGTAATATATTGTAGCGAGCTTAGGGCTCGCTGGATTAATTATTTTAATAAATAAGAGCCGTTAAATCGATTCTCTTTGTAAACACTTTATTAGTCTGTTAATAAGAACCGTTTCTGGATACTTCGCTTCTTTATTTATCGCTTCCGTACTTATCGCTTCCTTACTGCTTACTTACTCTCTTGATCTGCGTGCGACGTATTTGTACCGTTTTGCCTCATTCTGATTCGGCGTTTCGTTTCCGTCTGCTCATAGTCTCCGGTTTTCCAGTAATTTCTAGAATATTCTAGTACTTTGTTTTGGAGACCTGCCAGATATCACAGCTGATTGTCATACGCGTCACACAACCCTCCGCCTAGATTAGTTCGTCCCGATCTAAGTTCACTGGTCTTCTGGTTTAACAAAAAGTCGCCAGTCGGTCACGATGTACCACCTTCATCTTGGCGTTCAGTCTTCGCTGAATCCTATAGACAACGTCGTTAATTCTTGTGAGAATCTTATACGGTCCTTCCCAATGTTGCTGCAACTTCGGAGACCTTCCTTTTTGCCGATGAGGGTTATAAAGCCACACGTTATCGCCTGCATTAAATCCGGATGCGTTGGCTCGAAAGTCGTACCTTGTTTTCATCCTGTCACTTGATACCTTGATTTGCTTTCGAACCAAATGATGAATCTCATCGAGGCGATTTCTCCATTCGGCTATGTAGTCTTCAGTCTTATCTATGGCGTCTGGGGGTATTCCGAATCGCAGATCGGCTGGTAATCGTATCTCTCGTCCAAATATAATTCTTATCGTGATTAGCCGATCTATAACTCATGAGGAAGGTTTGTACATATTTGTCCCAATCTCGTTGGTGATCACTAACGACCTTCGATAAATGCTCTTTTATTGTTCGGTTGAACCTTACGACCAGCCCGTCTGACTGCGGATGTAAGGGTGTGGTCCTGGTTTTCCTTACGCCCAGTGCCGCACAGATGCCTTGAAAAATCTGTGTTTCGAAGTTTCGGCCTTGATCGGAATGAAGCTTACAGGGAACTCCATATCTGCTGATCCAGTTATTGATATGCTGCTCAATGATGGTTGTTGCTTCTTGGTTTGGAATTGGAAAAACTTCGACCCACTTGCTGAAGTAATCCATGATGACCAACGTGTATTTGTTGCTATCGTTAGTTTTTGGAAATGGTCCTGAAAGTGGGAGTGTTTGAACGGGAGTGTTCGTATGAGTATGAGAAACTCAACGTGCTATCATCAGCAAACGAGTGAATTGGGTTGTGAGTAATTGACAAGAGATCATTTATAAAGATCAGGAAGAGAGTGGGTGAGAGTACCGAACCTTGGGGAACAACTGCATTAATTTGATGGGAGACGGATTCGACACCGTCAAGAACCACTTGGATTGAACGGCCAGAAAGATAGTCTCTTATCCATTGGATCAGGGAATTGTCCAGTCCATATGAATGCAATTTGGACAAAAGGGCTGGATGCCAAACTCTGTCGAAGGCTTTTGAAATATTCACTGCGACTACCTTGCTTTCACCGTGGTAGTGGATGGAATGGTACCAGATCTCCTGTGGACCTGTTGCTACGAAAGCCATATTCGCGGTCATTGAGAAGGCCATTTGATTCCAGATATTTCTAAAGTTGACGGTTGATAAGTGATTCCATTACCTTCGAGAAAATAGAAGTTACTGCTATGGGTCGATAAGAAAAGAGGGATGGTTTGTCGCCTTTTTTTGGGAATTGGCTGAATGTACGCTGACTTCCATCTATTTGGGAAACGGCCAGTAGAGTAAGACAAATGGAAGAGTTTCCGCAGTGGTTTAGAGAGCGAAGAGGAACATCTCTTCAAGGGAATTGGGGAAATGCCATCAGAACCAGCGGATCTGTTTGCGTTTAGCTCCTTGAGTGCCCAGGCAACAGTACACGTACGGAAGCGAAACTGGCTTATGGTGTGCTGCTTCTGCTCAAATTGAGGCGGTATCAGGCAGCGTTGAGTTCGCTGCAAAATGTGCAGCAAGTAGATTCGCCTTCTCTATTGCAGTGGTGACTGGTTTGTCATCGACTATAAGCGATGGAATGGATGAAGAGACTGAGTTTTGAATGTTTTTCACGAATGCCCAGAAGTTTATACTACCTGTGGGAGAGTGTAGTATTTTTTGTCTCACTCTCTGGTCATGCAAGTATTGGCGCGTTGAATATACGCATTGCAGTCATTTCTAGCTCTCTTGAATCTTTTCCGGTTTTCCTCAGTATTCTTTGATTTATACAACCGGAAGTTCAACTCCTTAGCCTTAATAGCTTCTCTGCACCCGGAATCGAACCACATATATCTCTTCTGGGGTTGATACTCTTTACTCTGTTTGGAATAAAGCTTCGCATGCCAAACATAATCGTGTCTGTCAATGTGTTCGCTATAGAGTCAACATCGTTATTGAGGAAAAATAACGAGCAATTTAACTTCCCAAAAAAGTCGTTAAGACCTTCCCAGTTGGCTTTCTTGTACAACCAAGTGCCCAAGGGCGAAGAAACTTCAATTGTGTATTTGTTTGGGTGGGAGGTGAGAAACAGGTCTAGTGTGTTGGCGAAATGACTATATATGTCTGGTACCGGTGTTGGCTCATTGACATTGCTTTAGTTTTTTTAGCAGTCTACTTTTTTTTTGTGAAGTGTGTTTATTGTTGTGTTGTGGGGTAAAAGTGGTGATGCCAAAACACGGGCACTAATTCCCTTTTACACCAAACGATTGTTCGCGGAATAAAACACAATTCAGGATTAGAGTTTTAGCGTTTAACTTTTATTCGTAATTAACATTCAATAGCGGTTCTAATTGTTCTGAACACTGTTGTACAAGTTGTTGTGGTTCAAACGTTAAGGATTTACAAAATTGTTAAAATTGTTCTGTGCACTGATGTACAAGTTATTGTAATTCAAACATGAAGTATTTACAAAAATACACTTGATCGTTGACAACGTACTCCTTGACTCCGCTGTGGTAAGGGGTTAAAGATAATCGCGACACATGTATACGTTTGCGCGATTAATACTCGAGACTTTAATGGATGGCTTGACCGACCGCTGTAGTTGTTGTAATCTGACTCATTACAAGCGAGGAAAAGTTGTTCGCGTCGTGGCAGTGGAGTCATAGCTAAATAAACGCACTGCCACTTACTAGGAACTTTGAAAAGGGTTGCTATGCTTGCATAGGGAATGTGGTTCCGGAGAATCGCTGCTGTACAGGCTGGGTTAAATTCCTCTGGAGCTATGTATACGAGGAAATTGGTTTGGAAACACGACCAAGTATGGGCATGAGTTGTCGGGTAGACAAGGGAATGTGGGTCTTGGTCGTTGCGATGGTTGTTTCGCGGAAATACAACGCATCGTGCTGGTGACTTGCCAGTAAGGAGAATTGGTATTGGATAGGATGGGAGCCGAAATGATTTTCGGGGGAACTAAATGTTGCTTGGTTACAAGCGAGGAAATAGTTTAAGCAGGAAGTGAGCCGGAGTGATTTTCGTGGGAAATTAGAATCGCTTGGTTACAAGCAAGGAATATAATTTAGATAAGAAATTAACCGAAGCGGTTTTTGGAAAAATGTGTGCGGTTTGGTATAGTTGGGGGAGATGATTAGTATTCCGTGTAAATTTGAATATGCATTTATTACAGCTTGGGGAATGGATTCTTGGTAGGTTTGGGGATGTATGCAATTGCAGATTTGGGGACGGATGCTGTTGCATATTGGGATGTGCTCTTTGCCTGTTTGCGCATGGATTACGGATTTGGGTTATGGTGACGCGCTGTTAGCGGTCAAAATTGGTTGGGATTGTGGGTTGGTTCTCCGTGTGGTATAGAGAACCCCGACAGTGTTCCTATACAAGTTCATATGGTCCGGTTTTATTGTTTTAGGAATTGTTTTGTTCATTGTTCGTTTTATAATTTCGTCCATTTGTTAAACGTATTTGTCGATTTCGTCTTGGCGGAAGGCTAATGGCCTTGCCCGGAAAAACAAATTATTATGGACAATTTAACAAGTCTCGGATTGACCGGATACCGATGGAGAGACTTGCTAAATAAGGCCAAGACCGGATCCCGGTTGTAATGCCGATGATGATGATGATGATGATGTGATTTGTCGATTTCGTCATTTGGCCGGTTTCCGTTTGTTGGTAGGTCGATATCGTTAAAACGTAATTCTTTTGTTAACGATCTGGTGAATCGTGGTCATCGCATTGTCTCGTAGTTGTATGGTTGTTGGGCCACAAATTCCTCCAGTTCTGCCAGTTCGTTCGGAAGCTTTATTACGGCCACGAATGCACAGTGGTCACCGTCGTATTCAATTGTCCGTAAACAGGTTTTTGTTATGTCTGTTGGTGTTTAATAGTCTCAGCCGTGTGTCAATAAGCATGATATCTAGATAGGATCTACTTCTAGGGAACGATAGATATTCTGTAGCTAGAAGGCCGGTTTTATATTCTATGTGATATTGATTTAACCAGCTAGCCAGTTGATTTCCTGTTGGACATACAAATTCCCCAATCTGTATGTTTGGCGTTCATGTCTCCACCTATGATAAAGTAGTTTTTATCCAATTGGAGTTGCAAGCATCTAAAGAAAGTCTCAAGTTCTGCTATAAAGAGATTATAATGACGTTCCTCTGGTGCAAAAAACAAGACCTTCCTTGCTGAAGTGGTATGTGTATGCTTCAAGCACCCGCAACCTGCGCACTTCTCCACTATATATGACTTTGTGTTAGAGTCCTTTTCTAATAAAGATAGTGACACCTACCTCCTGTGAGGAATTGAATCGGTCTCTTCGTATAATATCATAGTTTTTGTGCCAAAGTTTATACCTCTGGTTTAACTTAGTTTCTAAGGATAGTGTGGATAGGATTAGTTCAAATGTTCTCTAACTACTTGGATGGAGAGATGGTGGGAAAGAAATTGTACAAGACCGTTGGGTTGGAAAGGTGTAGGGGAGAACTAGTTTGAAGGAGGGTGAGGAGAGGATTACAGGGTAGAGGAGTTATTGAAGGGAGGGGCGGATTTAGGACGGGTTTATTCTGAGACGTCGATTAAGAGCGGGAGTGGAGATGTTGTAATTGAAGGAGGTGGGGAAAGAGTTGGCCTGTCGTAGCATACGCGAGATGGGTTCGTTAGCGCCGTAAGAAGTGAGCGGGCACGTCGAGGGTTACGTACGTTACGGGGGTTTGTGTGCAATGTTAAAGTGGAGAGTAAGCTTGGGCAATTGATTGAGCACGACAGAAGGCGATGGACAAAGATGATGTCGGCATGGATTATGTGCTCTTCAAGTGTGTTTAGATTGATTAGAGGGAGCCGGCTTGTGTATGGTGGTAGAATTAGCGGATTTTCCCAGTTTAGTCCGCGGAGGGCAAAGCGCAAGAAACGACGTTAAACACTCTCAATCCTGCGAATGTGAGACACTTGATACGGGGACCAGACCTGACTAGCGTATTCGAGTAGTGGCCGGACAAAAGTTGTATAGAGTGATCGGGTGACATAGGGGTTAAGGAATTCCTTCGACTATGTAATCAATATGTGCGGTAAATTTGAGCTCCTTGTCGCATAGGACACCCAGATCGCGAATCAATTCAACCGATGTTATCGGTTGGTTCAGTAAGAGATAGGAGCGTGGGTGAGTGGGGGAACTCTTCCGAGAGAAGGTGATTGTGTGACATTTGGCGATATTCATTTCTAGACAATTATTTTGGCACCAAGTCGAGAAGCTGTCAAGATCCGATTGGGGAAGTGAGGAGTCCAGTGGAGAGCGGATTGTCTTGAAAATTTTGGAATCGTCCGCGTAAAGCGAGATGAAGGAGTGATTAATGCAAGAGCCTATGTCGTTTATGGTTAGGACAAATAGGAGAGGGCCGAGATGACTGCCCTGGGGGACACCTGAGGTTGGGAAAAAAGGATCGGAGAGGGTGGATCTAAAACGCACGCGGCAGGTTCGATAACTAAGATAGGATGAGACCCACTTAATCAGCGGGGGTTCGAAACCGAGGGAAGATAGCTTGAAGAGAATAAGGTTATGGGAGATTTTGTCGAAGGCCTTGCTAAAGTGGGTAGCGACTAAATCGACCTCATCGCCCTTTTCTAGGACAAGGAGTGTGCGGGATATGAATTCGACAAAATTAATAGTAACGGATCTGCCTGAAAGGAAGCCATGCTGGTTCGGAGAAATGATGGGTGTGCAGCGAAAACATAACGCCTCATATAGAATGCCTTCGAACAGTTTGGGAATGTGCGAAAGCTTGGCAATGGGACGATAATTGGATATGTCGTTTTTTTTTTCCTTTTTATATAAGAGGATTTTCAAAAGTCGGGGAATAGACCTTGAGCAAGGGATAGATTGAAGATTGAAGCGAGCGGGAGAGAGAGAGAATAGGAAATTTTTTTAAGAGGATAGCAGGGAGTCCGTTTGGGCCGGGACTAAAATCGTCTTTCAGTTCTTCAAGTTTTGTAATGACTTGGTGTTGTTGAATGTGCAGAGGGATGAGAGGGCCGAGGGAGAATTCAGACATGCCAGTAAAGTAGGAGGGGTTCGGCTCGAACGAGTCGTCCGTGAAGGATAGTTTGAAGAAGGACGCGAAAAAATTGGCTATGGTGTGGGAGTCAGTTGTAGTAGTTGAGCCGTAGAAAAGAGAGGTGGGATAGGCATCAGATTTCCGTTTGTAGTTGATGAAGTGGTAGAAAGATTTGGGGTCGTTGATCAGGTTGAGGTTGAGCTTTGGCAAGGTAATTGTGGTAGAGGGAGCTGTAAAGCTCTGTGAATTGGTAAAAGTAACCCAGATAGTTGGAGTAGTCAAGGGGAGAACGCGTGTTTAGGAAAGTGTTCCACAACCTATTCCTCTTGTTACGAAGGGTGCGTAGTTTGTGGTTATACCATGGGGACGATGAGAATGATAACCTGTGTCGGGAGTATGGGACATATAGGGATATGGCGTTGAGGATTTCTGTGTAGAGCGAGGCTGTGGCGTCCTCTACACTGATATCATTTACGCGGAGTGTGATATTGCTGAGGTACTCATTTATGAGGCGGAAATTGGCTTTTCGAAAGTTGAAAGAAAATTGATAGGGGGGAGGTGTGCTGTGGGCTAAGTTGTCGTGGTATAAGGATACGAGAAGGGGGGGGGGGGGTGGTTATCAATAGTTGAAAGGGTGTGGGGACTAGGGACGACTGAGGAATTAAAGGGGTCTGTCGTGAACACAAGGTCAAGTTTTCTGCCCAGATGGTTTTGGACATTGCTTACTTGGCAAAGGCTAGAGTCAATGAGACTGTCTATAAAGAGACATTCCTTAGAAGTAGTGGGGTTTGAGATGTAGTGGGACTTATCCTCAGACAGCGTCCATGGAAGATGGGGGAGATTAAAATCGCCAAGGACTACAATGTCATCTTGGGAAGAACTGGGCTCAGTTATCCGGTCGATTGCAGCAATAGTGAGTTCGTATGACTCGATAGCTTGCGATGGCGGTATGTAAAAGCATATGACGGACTTTGAGCTATGTTCAATTTTTATTGCGACATAGTCGAGGTTGGGAGAAGAAGAGATGGTGATAAGAGAAGATGTAAGTCAGTTTTGGATGATATGATATGATAACATGGTTGGCTTAGAAATGATGGATTCTGTTTTCAAAACTAGCAATGTCATATTTGGCTTTTCCGGATCATTTTCCTTTTTCCTATTAAACTGCTACCAGTGAAAACTGTCAAGGTTGACTGAGTACATAATTATATAATTTATCTTTACTAATATCAATAATAGAAGTAATTGCAACAAATTATTTATTCATTGAAAAGTCAAAATTAGATGAAATATTTATCTCTGAAAAATGTTCGAACTCTTGCAATTTTTCGGCACTTACAGAAAGTTGTAATTTACAAAATTCAAAATTATTGTTACCAGTTACTTCGGCCAATAGAACGGCAACTTATTTTTAACACATTGCTTTCATATATCATAGTCACCACACACCCTTTTAATTAAAAAGAAATAAAAATAGGTTACATGTCACCTTTTCAAAATAACTCTCATTGTTTTTCTTTAATTGTAGGTAAATTGCTTAGAATCCCATCCTGCGATACCGATACTAGCCACTTCAGGCCTAGATAATAATATTAAAATATGGGCTCCAAATAGTGAGACGGTAAATAAAATTTTTTAATTTGAAAATAAACAGCAATTTAAAATGTACTATTTATCATATTCTTTACTAGTACCCTCCCGACATGAATAAATTAGATAAATGCATCAAGAGAAACCTCAGACGGTCTGTTGTTGAGGAAGTCAATGGATTTAATGGTCGCCAATTTGTTTATTTTATGCGTCAATTTTTACGCAACCCTCGGCCAAGTGACAACAATGATTCCAGTGTTAACGATGATCAATATTTGCAATTATCCAATAGCAGCGATTCCGACGACGATTATAGAATCCCAAATGAACGAGTCATGCGAAGATTCCGGCCATCGTGCTCCCCACAATAAGAGAAGCAAAAATCAAAGGTTGTCCCTTGATAGAAAAACCTTCTTTTATTTTGTATTTTTATTTTTAGTTTTTTAATTATTGTTGTCGCCTAATGTTATACGTGCTTTGAGGCAAATCAGATTTATGAATCATCATTGAAAAAGAAACGAATGGCACTATCGTGTCCAGATTCTATTAAAAATTCTGAAATAAATTTCAATCATTTCAAAATAAAAAATAAAAACTTCGAATATTATTTTATATATATGTGTATATTTTATATAATAAAATAAGTAACATCTTTGTTAACATATATTACACATTATATATACTAAAATATTTTGTGCATGCAGTATATATTAATATTTAAGGTATGTTTTATATATATAATATTAATTGATACATATATTATGTATAATATATGCTAATATATATATACATATATATATCATATATATGTATACCATATATATATATATATATATATATATATATATATATATATATATATATATAGGGTGCGCCATCTTTTATGTCGGTATCTAAACATTGAATAACTGACATTTATCAACTAATTGACTTGAGTAGACATGTTTTTAAAACGTTAATTCAGTACAATTTAACCATGACTCACTTCACACCGAAACAACGCGCCGAAATAGTGACGCTGTGCATTAAAATAGTCGTTCAGTTATGTTAACTCAACATCCATCGTTGTGGCCAACAAGCACCGACACGACACTATTCGTCGTTTGGTGTCGAATTTTTTTGAGCACGGGACAATGCGAGATCGTCGACATGCCGTTCATCAACGCCCAAAACTTTCCAGTAATCTAGTTGAAGCAGTAAGAGAGAGCGTTGCCGAGAACCCACATGTGCCGTATCGTCGCTCAGCATTTTGGCGTCAGTAGAACATTGCGGCGCATTTTGATGGATGATTTGCATTTGTTTCCGTGTAAAGTGCAATTGACTCAAAGAATATTGCCGACAGACCATCTACGTTGCTTGGAATACGGCCAAACAGTTGCTCGAATGATTGACACAACCTGATTTTTTAAAATCGTTTTTTGATGACTGACGAGGCCCTTTTCAGACTCTGGCGCCATTAACAAGCATATTTGCCGCGTGTACGAATTCGATTTCTTAACTCAAGTACACTCAACTGATGTGGAATTGTTATGTTATCACTATGGTAAGAAGGTGAATTGAACACACGATGAAACGGGTGAAAGGGGAAGCATTGAAGCATCAAGCTACTGCCGCGTGTACGACTTCGATTTTTAAACTCGAGTAGACTCAACTGATGTGGAATTGCTGTGTTATTGTTTGGTATACGGCTGATGCATTTTTCTTATTCGATTTTCGTTCGGTGTTCTTCACTATTTGCTTGTGTGTTGTGTGTGTCTGTTTGAAACGCCACACTATCATTTAATTTAACAATTAGTATTGTGAGCAAAATTTTAAGTATAAGTTATTTTAATATGTTATAATTTCCGTGGACTAACTTGGTGTAGTCTGACCGCTTCTGTGGTCGACGATTCGGATGCCTAGTTGCAGGTGGTGCAGATTCTTGATCCCCCTGTCATCTAATTTAACAATTAATTTAATTTAACAATTCCGTGGACTTACTCGGTGTAGTCTGACCGCTTCTGTGGTCGACGATTCGGGTGTCCTAGTTGCAGTGGGTGCAGGTTCTTGATCCCCCTGTTGTCTTCTGTCGTCTGGAACTAATTTTCTTGTTTCTTTTTTTCACTCGCGGAACATTTATTATTATTTCCTCGCGTCCGTTCGTGAATGCTTTCCGATTACTTAATCCGTTCGTTACCGTCTCACTCGCGTCCGCTGCTTATCAGCTTTTTCTCTGATGTTACTTGCGTACGCTTAAAGCCTGAAAATTTGTCTTTCGATATTACGATTGTTTTGTTTACAAGAATTTTAATGAACTTAATTGGTTACAAAGAAAATGAAGAAAAGAAAAAACGTTGTTTTTGTTATTGTTTGTACCTTATAACTTAAATACTAAACTAACTAAAACTATTTTTTATTAAACGTAATTCTATCCTAAACCTAACATCTAAACTCAATCTTCGAAATGCTAAATCTTTGTAAGCTTTCCGTAGGTAAAGGGCTTTCTTTTTAATATCATTATTATTATTACTTCCTTCTTTCTTTCTTTTTAACCAGTTATATAGAAACAGGGTTGTAATTGCCACTCATCATCATCGGCGCTACAATCGGGATCCGGTCTTGGCCTTATTTAACAATATCCGGCCCGGTATCCGATCCTTATCCGAGACTTTGTTATTTATTATTATTATCTATTGGCCTGTAGGAACCCGGAAGTTCATGACCTCACCGACTCGACTCCGCCAACGTTCCCTGTCCCGTGCACTCTCCTTCCACGCTTGACCATTCGAGCCGACCTCCTCAAGGTCAAACCTAACCTTGTCCTCCCATCTCCGTCGCGGCCTTCTGGCCGGTCTCTTTCCCGTTGGTCTACCGTCAAGAATCTATCGTTGCCCATTCGCGCTACGTGTCCGGGCCATCTTAATCTTCCCGACTTGATTACTTTCACTATTGTAGGTTTAAGGTATAGCTCTTCCAATTCGTGGTTGCGGAGTTTCCTCCATTGTCCTGGCTCCTCCTCATATTTACCTCCAAAGATACCCCTCAAAACTTTATTCTCGAATACGCGGAATTTGTTTTCTTCCCGTTTTGTGAGAGCCCATGTTTCGCATCCATATAGAACAATCGGCATGATTATGGCTCTATAGACACGGAGCTTTATGTTACGTGATAGCAGTCTGAATTTCAGCAGTTTACTGACTGTGTGCCAACTAGCGTAGCCGGAATGCAGTCTTTTGTTAATTTCCTTAGACATTTCGTTACTGGCCGTCAGTATCGTTCCCAGATATTTAAATTCTTTAACTTTTCCAAATATCTTACCTCTGACGTTTATATGTGTTTCCTGAGGTCCCCCTGCTCTCGCCGTAATCATGTATTTTGTTTTGTCTTCATTTATTTCTAGGCCCACCTCTTCTGCCGCTTGCAAGTTGCTATATTATCGCCCAGAACGGCGATGTCATCCGCATATGCGAGCACTTGTGTGACCCAGTTCAGGGAAGATCCGGCCATGTTGTCTTCTTGTACCTTTCTGATACATACTCGAGCACAAGGTTAAAAAGACACGGTGATAGACCATATCTCTGCTTTAGTCCGTCCCGGATTTTAAATGGTTCCGAGACTTGTTAAATTGTCCATAATAATTTTTTTCCGGGCAAGGTTATTAGCCCTGCGCCAACCTTTCTCAGGATGTCGCTGCATGCATTGGTTGACTACTTGGCGGGTGCCAAAGTAGCTATCCAGGAGTGTCACTTGGAGACTGCATGTCAACGTGGACTGAACAGGGATAAGGATCGTCCTGGCCCCCATCGCCGGGTTGAAAGCAAAGACTTTACCCTGTATGTTCGCTCCCACCCCGCTTTAATTGCCATTCAGCCCCCAAAATCTCTGGTGTTGCCTATTCGTGTCTTTTCGGTCTTTCTGTGCTACTACCCTACTGAACTGCAGGCGCTCTTCATCTGTGGGCGCAACCTCTCGATTATAACATATTCGTTTATCTATACCCGACCGACGCACGTGATAAAGCAACAGTATAGCATATTCATTTTGTATGAGGCCGTTCATGTCAAGACTGAGGAATGCTTCTGGAGAAATAAAGCCACTGCGACGCACCCCCTCATAATACATATTGTTTCGATAATATGCAACAAAAATTAAATCGTTCGACGAGCTCATTGATCTCGCAAAATGCCCTCGGATCAACTTGACCATAACGTTATCCACTCTGTTTATGTTGGCCCCACTGTACAACGCTTCATTGGGATAGTATGTTTTGTGATCGGATTCAGGAGTCCGATGTAAGTTAAGGCACGTCCTGAGGCACTGTCTCTCAAAAATCAGAATCTTTTTCATTAAGCTAGGTCCCACATTAAACCACACTGGACATCCATATATGATCATCGGTTTGATGAGAGCCATGTAGCATATATAACCTCTGCCGTTTTTTAAAAACCTAGCCGCTAGTTCCGCTAGTCGGCGTAGGGACGTTAGAGCCTCGGGGCTCTTCCACCACTGGATTTATATCCCCGACGGCTTTGATATAATTTCCAGCTGGTGGTTACCGGCTGCGCCAATTTGTTATGGTTTTATTTCATAACAATTAAATATATTTAGGGTAAGAAGGGGACTTACTGTGATTAAGTTAGAGCGACCGTTGAGCGGTCGCTGTGCTGTTGTCTGTCAGCGTCAGGTTGCAGGGGGCGTTGAACGTCGTGCTCCCCTGTTCAGCAATCTGTTCCGTCAATATTGGGTTTTAGTTGTTTAGAACAATATGGTAGGATTCTCCTTTATACACTAGCATTCTCATCCTTTATTACGCCTTTTTCAGAATAACACAGCGTGGTTGTTGTCCAATGTATGGCTTGTTGCGATATTGAATATTTTACTTTTTTTTCAAAATTTATTCGTTCTTTTTCCTTCGGAGATTGACGGCGAATTGTCATTTTTCCGAATTTATTTTCGGTGTATTATTTTTATTTTATTATTTTTTTTCTCCGCCAAGTAGAATTTGCATAAAGTAGTTTATGCAAATTTGCTACTTGGCGCGTTATTTCCTTTTACAGGTAAAGAGGGGAATCAAAGGGGGATTAGTGGATTCTTCGGTCCGTAACAAGTATATACAGTAGTGGTTTCTAATACCTGATCTCATTAGCTTGTAGTATAACCCTTCTAGCCAAACGGTTTCGAAGGCCCTCTCCAAGTCAATCAAACAGGCACCTGTGCACTGTTTTAGATTTTTATTCCACTGAATGTCTGAAACCAGTTTAGCTGCGGCATGTGTGGTTTCATGACCAGCTTTAAAACCAAACTGGTTATTTGGAATAATATTATTGTCCTCAACCCATTTAAGAACAGCCTTGTTTAGAACCTTCTCGAATACTTTACTGATACTCGGTAAGAAACTGATCGACCGCAGATTTGTTGGGTTTGTCTGTCTTTCCCTTTTTGGTGACGGTTGGATGATGGCTCTTTTCCAACGTACTGGATAGTGTGCGTTGTTAAACAAGATTGCATATATATCCATTGCGATTGAAGAAAGATGTTTGAGTACGATATTGGATACTCCAGCCATGCCACACTTCAACAGAAACAATGCAGTTTCTCCAACGAAAATTCCCTGGACATATGCTGTCAAAAAATGGCGACGTTGACCCCGGACTTCTTTTGTGGAGTTATTTGAAAAACAATGTGTGTGCCAGAAAGCCTGAGACCATTGACGAGCTCAAGCCAAACATGTGTGCCGAAATCATTCCTATACCGCCCGATATGCTCGAAAAACTGATGGAAAACGCAGCAAAAGAGGCACATTTTGTTTTGGTCAATAGAGGCGGCCACTTAATTGATGTTGTATTCCAAAACTAGTCCAAATAAATTGTAAAGAATTAAATAAAATAAAAATACATCATATATGGAAATCGGTTCTTTTTTTTAAAGTTATTCAATATTCAGATACCGATATAAAAGATGCCGCGCCCTATATATATAATTATATATATACATTTGTCGTATACATATATATTTGTATATATATATATATATATATATATAATATTTATGTAATATATTTACATATATACATGCTTTATAACCATTACCACTAAAAACGAAATATTTGCAATTCATTGTTTTGATCCTGTTTTCAATAATATAGCCTTATATACATACACGGGTATAACAAATAAGAAAATAATAAAACCGACCAATAATTTTGGATTTCAAAGTATATTATGAAGAATATTTTGGTTTTCCGATATAAGGAAATTACAGGATGTGGAAATACTGTTCATGGAAATAAATATATTGTTTGTATTTGGTACGACCTATGAACGGTAGCAGCTCCTGGGAAAAGAACGATGTACCCACTTTAAGGTTATATATTTTTTAAATTGTGGTTTACCCTTACCTTCCAGGGTGGACGTCTGTTCCAGCTGGAGGTGTGAGAGCGGCGTAATGGATGTGCCCGGCCTCTTTAGTGGGAGCGTCCCCGAGTAGCCGATCTCCTACCGCAAGTTCCTTCCAGCTTGCTTGTTTCCGGATTTTGGTTTTTTCGACGAACAAGGCAATAAAAAAGGAATGGGTTTCTCTTTAAAGTTTGTGCTTTATTTGCCTTTATTGGTTTTGAAATATCCGGGCGTAACTTCGGCTTTCTGGATTTCGACTGATCACGAATCCAAAAAAATATGATGTGGCGAGAGGCCGACTTTAGGGAGACAAGGACAAATGTGTCCTTCACCTTGTCTCTGGATTCTGGTCATCTTACGATAACCAGAAATACCCACATCCATGAGGATGTTGAGCTCGATCTCAAGATATCTGAAAAATAAAGGGGGGAGGTATCTAAGGATTGTGTGGACAGGGTTAGTTCAAATGTACTCTAACTACTTGGATGGAGGGAGGGTGGGAAAGAAATCACACAAGACCGGTAGGTAGGTATTGAGTGCGGTAGTAAACGCAGATCACGTCTTTGGCGTCTGATAATCTGCGCTTTGGTCGGTGTGGGGTTTTTTTTTTTGATGCGTCAACGGATGTGGAATCTTCATAGATACTAGCAGCCCGTGCTACTAGCATGCACGATTCGTGTACCTGGAACGACGGTTCCAAGTCGCACGCCTGCGTACTAAACCACACCCTCGCTCCCGTCAACCACTCTCCCCGCGGGACTGCCGTTAGGTATTACTTCGCGGGGCTGGTTAGCTTTCTGCTTTTTTAAGCTGATCTCTCCATGTCGGCTATTTGTGCTTGTCTTACTTTCTCGATTCTTCTAAGTTCGAGTTGCACTTTGGTCACATAAGTGCTTATCTTCATCCAGTTATCCTCGGAGCATAGCATCTGCTCTATGAGGTCTTGCGGGCCTGGGAGATTGGGTCTTCCTTCGTTGAAGCGTCTGCAGTGGAACACCACATGCTCCTTATGTTCCTCTTGGTTTGGACACGCTGGACACAAGGGTGAGCTGCTGTGTCCAAAACGGTGCAGATATTTGCGATATCCACCATGGCCGATCAGGAACTGGGTAAGATGATAGTTGCAGGCACCGTGGTCTCTCTTCATCCAAGTGGCGATATATGGGATTAATTTGTACGTCCATCTGCCTTTCGTAGTGTTGTCCGACCGCGTTTGCCATATGGTTAATGAGGTTGCTTTCTCTTCCTCCTTGATCTCCTTGACTGCTGTTGGTTCCAGTTACCTTGACGTTCACTTGTTGTAGATTCTTAACATCTCGTCCGCAAGGATATCAATTGGAACCATTTCGGCTACGACAAAAGCAGCTTCGTCCGAGATGGTTCTTAAGGCACAGAGTCTATAGACTAACATCAGCTTTCTCCTCGCTTCCTTCGTCGTCAGTATACTGGCCCAAACAGGGGCGGCGTATAGTAGGACCGAGGTCACTACTCTAGACATCAAGATTCTTCGTGGATATCCAGGTCCTCCGATGTTTGGTAGTATTCGAGCAAGTGCTGCTTGCAGCATTGACGCTTTTTTGCTAGAATACTTGACATGCTCTTTGAATTGTAGCCTGTTGTCGATCATAACTCCTTATTATTATTATTATTATTTACTGGCCTGTAGGAACCCGGACGTTCATGACCTCACCGAGTCGCCCTGTCCTGTGCGCTCTCCTTCCACGTTCAATCATCCGATCCGATCTCCTCGAGGTCCAATCTAACATTGTCCTCCCATCTCCATCGCGTCCTTCCTGTCGGTCTCTTCCCCGTTAGTTTACCGTCAAGAATTCTATGCACGGTCCTATCATCGCCCATTCGCGCTACGTGTCCGGCCCATCTTAATCTTCGCGACTTGATCACTCTCACTATTGTAGGTTTGCGGTATAGCTCTTCCAATTCGTGGTTGTGGAGCTTCCTCCATTGTCCTGACTCCTCGTCATATTTACCGCCAAATATACCCCTTAAAACTTTATTCTCGAATACGCGGAATTTGTTCTCTTCCCGTTTTGTGAGAGCCCATGTTTCGCATCCGTATAGAGCAATCGGCATGATTATGGTTCTATAGACACGGAGCTTTATATTACGTGATAGCAGTTTGGATTTTAATAGTTTACTGGCTGCATGCCAACTAGCGTTGCCGGAATGTAGTCTTTTGTTAATTTCCTTTGACGTTTCGTTTCTGGTCGTCAGTATCGTTCCCAGATATTTAAATTCTTTGACATTTTCAAATATCTTGCCCCTGACGTTTATATGTGTTCTCTGAGGTCCACCTGCTCTCGTCGTAATCATGTATTTCGTTTTGTCTTCATTTATTTCTAGGCCCACCTCTTCTGCTGCTTGCATGATGATTTCACAGTTTTTACTTACAGTTTCTAGATTATCGCCCAGAACGGCGATGTCATCCGCATATGCGAGCACTTGTGTGACCACGTTCAGGGATGATCCGGCCGTGTTGTCGTCTTGTAACTTTCTGATAACATACTCGAGAACAAGGTTAAAAAGGCATGGTGCGATGCCATCCCCTTGTTTTAGTCCGTCCCGGATTTCAAATGGTTCTGAGAGGTAGTTTTCTATTCTAACTCGCCCTTTGTTTTCGTTCGTGCAAATTTGAATGAGGGCGGCATCTTTTTTCGAGATCCCCAGCTCAACCACAATATGGTAAAGTCTTTGCCTTGCGACTGAGTCGTAGGCTTTTTTGAAGTCAACGAACAGTTGGTGAACCGTCTCTCCGTATTACCACTTCTTTTCCAGCAGTCGCCTTATTGTGAACATCTGGTTGCTTGTTGATCGGTTCCGATGGTATCCGTATTGGTAGTCTCCAATATTTCTTCTGCGTACGGTGTGATTCTTGCCAGTATGACATTTGTTAATATTTTGTATGTGATTGGGAGCAATGATATTCCTCTGTAATTTTCGCAGTCAGATCTGTCGCCTTTTTTGAAAATGGTGATGACTATTGCGGTTTTCCATTCTTCCGGAATGACTTCCTTGTCCCATATTATTTTAACCAGTTGGTGGATCTTTCGAGCGGTTGCCCCCCCCCCCCCCCCCCATGCTTCACAAGCTCTGCCGGTATGCAATCGATTCCGGGGGCTTTGTTGTTTTTCATTCGATTTATCGCGTCTACAACTTCGTCGAAAAAGGGCTCTGGGATCTGGGGCTCGGCTGTATGTACGTGTGGTGCGTTTATTTGTGGTTGATGGGTGCGCACATTGAGCAGGTTTTCAAAGTACTGCTTCCATCTTGTCACGATATTTTTTGTTTCTGTCACCAGACAGTCGTTTGGGTCTCTGATTATTTTGGCTCTCCCTCGGTAGCCATTTCTAATTGAATTTATGCCGGCATACATACCTCTGCTGTTCTTTGCTCTGGCATTTTCTATGATTTTTTCGATCCGAGTCTTCTTCCATTCGCGTTTTTTGCGTTTGAAAAGTCTAGTTGTTTTTTTCCGAATTGTCGCGTATCTTACTGCGTTGACTTCATCATATGCTTCTAAGTGGATCATTCTGAGGCGTTTACGTTCTTCGATCTTTGCCCTGCACTCATCGTCAAACTAAGGTTTGGACTTAGTTGTTTTCTTACGATCATATTTTATTGTGTCTTTCGATCTAATAATTTGATCTCCGACCCTTATATTCATATATTCCACTTTTTTTCGGCTAGTTATTAAATCCGCCTCTGTTTTGTGGTCTGCTAGCTCGAGACCAGCGGATACCAGCCATTCTTTGACTTTCACCACTGCCCCGTTAGTAGCTGCCTCTATCTCATGAATATGTTTTGCCACTGTCACAAGGGCAATGTCGTCCGCAAAACCTATCAACTGGACCTGTTGTGGCAACACCAATCGCAAAACGCCATCGTACATGATGTTCCATAAGAGGGGGCCCAGAACTGATCCTTGTGGAACTCCCGCTGAGACGTTGTGGTATTTTACACCATCGTCTGTTGCATACCTCAGCTTCCTGTTAGTGAGGTAGCTGGAAATTATTCTCTGGAGGTAGTGTGGGGTGCCCATTCTGTGAAGCGCTCTATTTATGACTGGCCATTTTGCCGAGTTAAAGGCATTCTTTATGTCCTGTGTTACAACTGCACAGTATTCCTTTGTGCCCCAGCGCCATCTCTCTCCACTTATTGCTTCCGTCGCAATGTCAAGTATTCTCTTTATGGCATCGACGGTGGAGTGCGATTTTCTAAACCCGTATTGTTGGTTCGATAGGGCTGCTTTTTCTTCTGCTACGGTTAGCAGTCTTTCGTATATCACTCTTTCTAATATCTTTCCCATAGTGTCTAGAAAGCATATTGGGCGATATGATGAGGGCTCTCCAGGTGATTTTTTACATTTTGGTAGGAGCACCAAGTTTTGCAGTTTCCAAGTTTCTGGAAAAACACCTTCCTCTAGACACGTTTGCATGGTGCTTATAAACATGTCCGGTCGACTTTCAGCTGCCGCTTTCATCGCCTTGTTTGGAATTCCGTCAGGACCCGGCGCTTTGCCGTCCTGTATCCTCCTGCATGCTGACTGTAGCTCGTCTGCCGTGACTCTCGGGATGTCCTCCACCACTGTCTCGCTTATTAAGTCGAAGTGTGGGGATGTGCCTTGTGGGAATAGTTGGTTTACTATTGACCTCAGCATTTGTGGACATGATATCTGCGGGGACCTGGAACCCTTCAGCTTACTCATTACCATCTTGTACGCCGTACCCCGTGGATTTATATCGGCTCCTTCGCATAGACTTTTGAAGGACCTCGTTTTGCTGTCCTTGATCGCCTTTTGTAGATTGCGCCGTGCTGACCGGAACTCGTCCAAGTGCTCTTGGAAGTTGGCTGTCCTCCTAGAGCGCTGCACTTTGCGTCGGGCTTGTAGACAGCGAGTCCTGAGTGCCTTTATTTCCTCATTCTACCAATAACAAGGTGTATTAAATTCTCCGTTAGATCGCCTGGGCATAGCTACATCGCACGCTGTCGCGACAACACGGATGAGTTGGTGTGACTGGGCTTCGGCTGTTTCAGCATTGCTTACATCGTTGGTACTCAATATTAATTCAAAGGAGTCTTTGTCAAAAATGTGTCTTTCCATTTCGGGCCACTTACTTGGAGACTCCGTCTACGTGTGTTTTGTTGTATATTGAATATAATGGCCTGATGGTCGCTGTGCGTGTATTCCTCGCTGACCCGCCATTTTAACTTACGTAGGAGGGAGTTGCTCGCAAATGTGATGTCGATGACCGATCTTCTTCCTCCATTACGGTATGTATTTACCCGCCCGTTGTTCGCAATGCCGATGTCCAGAGATCCAAAGGTTTCCAACAGCATACGGCCTCTAGTGTTTGTTGATCGGCTGCCCCATTCCACTGCCCATGCGTTGAAGTCGGCTATTATCACTTTAGGTCTTCCTTGGGCATCTGCCACCAAATTGTCCAACATGGCCTGGTATTGGCTAAGGGACCAACTCGACCTGGCATAACAGCTGTAAAGATGTATGCCATTAATGTTTGCCCTGACAAAGCCCTCGGCTTGTTTGTAGACGTCTTGAAACGCATGTCTTCCACCTAACCATATAGCTGCGGTATTTGTTTTGTCGCTCACCCATATGTTGTTGCTGAGAGCCTTGTACGGTTCGCTGATGAGTATGACGTCAGCTCTCTCCTCCCTAGCTGTTTGTTTCAGGATGTCCTGAGCTGCCTCAGAGTGATTGAGATTAATTTGGATAACCTTCATATTTGTTTCCCCGTGATTGCTCTCCTATATACAATGCATTTACTGCTGCCAGGTATATGCTTCGCCTCGTCTGGGTGGTCCTTTTTACAGAACATGCATAGGGGATCCCTCCTACAGTCTCTTGCTATGTGGCCCTCAGTTCCACATCTTCTGCATAGCTTGAACCGGTCTTCATCGCACTTGCATTGTTTGGCAATGTGTCCGAACTCAAGGCATTTGTAGCACTTTCTCAGCACCGTCTGTTCCCGAATGCGACAGATAACCCATCCAACTTTAATTTTTTGCGCTCCCAGCAGTTTCTTTGCATTTTCTGTTGGAAGACTTATTGTCGCTGTTTGAGTTCCTCCGTACGCTTTGCGCAATGCTACTATGTCGGCCATTGGTATCTCTAAACCAAATTGAGCTCTCACGGCCTCACAGATTTCCTCTTTAGATGTGATTTCGTCGACGTCTTTCACCTCGATAGTTGTACGGTGAGTGAGCGTTCTAACGCTGCCCTGGTCTCCCAACGCCTCATTGAGTGCGTTTTTGTATTCAGCAGTTCTCTCGCACGATCCACCGAGCTGAAGAAGCAGATCTCCTTTTTGGGTCCTCCTGATCTTCGATATCGCTTTCCCAATGTCTCCCAGCTTGGGATCCGCCTTAACTTTTCCTAGGATCTGCGCATACGACGTCTGTCCCTTTGCTTCGATGACGATGGCATCCGGTCTCAGTTGCTTCTTTTTTGGCAATTTCGTACTCGCTTTTCCCTTGCTGGGGGTGTTTCGCTTGCCGCCAGCCTCCTTGGTAGCACATATTTTCCGCTCTTTTTCGCCTGCTCTTTGCTTAGGTACCTTTCTCTGTACCACTGTCCATTTCTCTTTCTGAACTGGAGCTTTAGGGCAAGACTGATTCTGCTCTCCTTCTGGGGTTATGCTGGCCGTTGTCCCTTTCTTCTTGGTGGCGCAATCCACTGGCTGTGCGTCTCGGTATCCTTTTTTATTACCGCGTTCGACTTATTTTCTGCCGTCCAGGATTCCAGTGCCTCATACAGCACTCTGATGCTTTCAATTGTATTGCGCATCGGTTGGTGGATAGTACGCCTGTTGGATTCCTCCAGCATTTCAACAAGGCTTTTAATTTGTTTGCCTAGCTGGCAAAACAATTCGTCCTAATTGGGTGGTTTGCGTCTGCCGCATTTTGAGCCAAGACTTACTTCCTGTTTTGTTCGTGTTTGTTATGTTCGCTTTATCAGAACTTCTAGCCTACTTTAAGGCGCCTGAAAACAATTCACGTTCCACACGTTACTTGTTCCACGTGTGGATTTAAAACAAAATCCACCACCTGTCTTTGACAGGTCCTTTCACCGCTATTGTTATTTTACTTTTTATTATAATTATGGTCAAAAACGCTTAGCTTGTTTAATTCAACGAATCAACGTGGTGTGTGTTGATATCCGTATGCACTTTGTTAAGTCACCACTTTGTTAACACCACTTTTTTTTAGTTTAACTTGGAGCACCAGAAACACGACCGCACCATGTTTTAGCTCTCTGTCCGTATCGGTCGGTGTGTGTGCGTGTGTGCTTGTGCTGTCTTGTACTGTGCGTGCGTGTTTGTAGTGTGTCAGCAGTAGACCCTATGGGATGGGTCCAGGAATCCTCTATTATAGAGAAGAATGCTGTTGGGAAGGGTGCTTTCCTCAGTTTTGTACTGAAGAAGAAATTGTGATGATTTGATCCGAAGATGTAGAGAGAGAGAAGGATCAAGAACGGAAGACTCTCGTACAAGTAGGTTTTCGCTGTTCTGAATGCTTTCGAGGTACTTGTATGCTAATTGTAGCAACTACTCGTCGATAGGGTTAATGGAGGCACTTTCGTATAGGTGAGAGTTCGGCTAATGGCGACCGTCAGGCCTTCTAGAGTGGTTGGTCCATCTTCTGAGGAGTTTTCTTTCGAAAACTCGAAGTCTTTCCATTTGGGCCGAGGATATGCAGGACCATATGGGAAAGGCGTACGATATTCCAGATCGGATTAGCTGCTTATAGCAGAGAAGCTTAACTTTGGTGTCAACTTTGTTGCTGCACTTCAAGGTGTTGCGCAGTTGTTTAGACCGACCGAGGCCCCTTTAAAGAATGTGAGTTACATGTTTGATGAAATTCATTTTTGGGGTATAGATGACCCCAAGATATTTCATCCTGTCCTGTGGTCTAATCGTAGTACCTCCTATTTGTATTCGAATATTCTGTGAATATCGAGAAGTAGGTTGGGAGTGTTTACTACTCATAATTATAGCTACTGCTTTGGATGGGTTAAGTCGAATATTCCATCGACTGTAATACTGATACAGTTCGTCCAGATGACGGTTGAGTCGTTTGTTGCGAGTTTAGGGCTTTTGGGTGACGTGTATACTAGGACGTCATCCGCATAGCATATCTGGTTCACGCTTGATCTCTACGACTAGTGATTAAGATGGAGTTGGCAAAACTAATGACAGTATTCTTAAGGCGTGTCCATTTCTCTTTTACGCCCAGCATTCTGGCCCCAGGACTTACTCTCCATCCGTCGAGCTCTTCGCGGGCGCGTCTTAACGCATGACTAATGTAAGGCAGCCGTGTTGGTCCGAATCTGATTCGCGAATGCAATACGTGTTCGTAAAGCAATCCGCGCTCGGAAAACTATACCAACAAAATAGTGATCAGAGTCGACGTTGGCACCTCGGTACGTTCATACCGTCATCAGGTAGAGGAGTGGCGGCGATCTATCAACACGTCGTCATTTGGTTGCGAGTGGCTCCATCAGGTGATACCCAGGTGGCTTTGTGGATATCTTTACGCGGAAACCTGGTACTACCAACGGCCAAGTTCTTTGATGCCGCCAACTTGCCATATATTTTCCCATCCAGGCATTGAGAGCCCGTCCGAGGTTCCCGTAGAATTCTTCTTTTTCGTCATCGGGGGATCATCTGTAGGTCCGTGGACGCTTACGAGGCTTATGGTCTTAAAGTTGCCCCGCAGGCGAAGTGTACACAGCCTTTCGTCTATTGAATTAAAGCCGCTAATGACAGCTGTAATAGATGTCATACTCGTTTCTTTGAATAATACCACTTCCCGTCCACCTTACTTCTTGTAATGCTGTTATGTCACCATTATATTCGGGCAGGGCATCGAATAGCTGCTGTGCAGCTCGAGCTCTGTATAGTGAGCGAACGTTCCATGAGAAAATTCTCAAAGCGTTTAGCCATTCTCGTTTCCGTGGTCGTCGTCATTTATCCGGTCCATATCCGAGGCCTGTTAAATTGTCCATAATAATATGTTTTTCCGCGGCAAGGTTATTAGCCTTGTGCCAACCTTTCTCAGGATGTCGCTGCATGCATTGGTTCACTACTTGGCGGTTGCCAAAGCAGCTATCCAGGGGAGTCACGAGGAGACTGCATGTCAACTTGGATTGAACAGGGACAAGAATCGTCCTGACATTCGTCGGGTTGAAAACAGTCAGTGACTTTGCCCTGTATGCCCCCCTTTATTTTTCAGATATCTTGAGTTCGAGCTCAACATCCTCATGGATGTGGATGGGTCTTGTTATCGCAAGATGACCAGAAGCCAGAGACAAGATGAAAGACACATTTGACCTTGTCTCGTTTAAATCGACCTCCATTTTTTTTTTTTTTTGATGCAATTGGAGTCTTATTTGCTCCACGCGCAGGACAACTCAGCAAGTCTCTCTAAGTCGATTCCTAGGAGGGCTGGGTGGGTTGACCCAGCGACACTGGCAGTGTAGCTCCACCCTTGGCTTGGTTAATCCCAAAGACATGGGTTTTATTTTTGCGGGAAAGCCATTCAACTGCACTCCACCCTTCTTTTCAGATTCAGCGACAGTCCACTCTTGCGAGAGGACAGGGATTGGTTGCCTCGTCAGTCTAAGGTTGTTTCTATGAGGATTTGCCCCATCGAAGGGAGGGCACTCCGTTCCAGATGGATTTACATTAGTCCACTTACGTCGTGATAGGGATCGGTTGCCTCGTCACTCTAAGGTTGTTTCTAGGAGGGTTTGCCCGATCGAAGGGAAGGTATTCCGATCCAGATGGATTTACATTGGTCCACTTACGTCGTGGCAGCAGTCGGTTGTCTCGTCACTCTTAAGGTGTTCCTAGGAGGGCGACCCCGGTCAGCTTTACCGCGATACTGTACAGAATTGGCCAGCCTAGCACTAGGGTTGATCGGCTTGCCACTCTAAGGTTTGTTTAGGATGACAGGTCTGGTTAACTTGTGTGTCACAGGTTGACTTTAGGACAGGATCTTGGGCGGTCCAGGAACTTGTCCCGGAACTTACTCCTCTCTCTGATCTCCAACCCGGGCTCCTTTACCCTCACCAGGAAGTCACAAAAATCCCTAGGTTGAAAGGAAGACACTCTTTACGACCGGTTTTCCCCCATTTCTTCCAGGGACTATAAGTGACTCCTGATTGTGAGCCACCTTAATAATCATTTTCCATTTGGTTATAAACCCCCGGGCCAAATATATTGCACTTGGCACACAACGTGGGGCCATCAAACTAATTTTGACAACAAGATCTTTACATCTGGCACCTACCCTCAAGGCAACTCATTCAACAATTGGCGCCGTGGTGCTCATATTATAATTGATGTTTGACGTGGGGCCTCCTATTACAATTGTACGAATTTCTCCGAGTAAAGTTTCAAACTTACAAAAAAAAAACCTCCAAACTTATTTGTACAGCTGTGGTGTAAGTTTAGTCCCGGCGCCGGCATGGGCGCAGGATTCACTAAACTTCCACAGTCCGCTGCCAAAATCGTGCACCAAAAGGAAACAAAACAAATAAAAACACACTGGTGTATTTTGTCATTTAAACGTCGGCTTTTTTATTTTACTGATTTCTGTTCCTCACTTACAGGCTTTAAAAATTATTAAATTTTTAAAATAACAAATCGTTGTACAGCGAAAAAGGAAGCAAGCACAAAAATGCACGCAAAAATATACCAGACACCGCCTTAACACCAATTTCACGAGAACAGGTAACGAACGAGATTTTCCCCAGACGCAGCTATTGCAATACTGATTTTTTGTCGACACTCGGGTAGGCACATTAATTACCGAACGACCGATTGGCGGTAATATTTTACAACTTGGACCAAATAACTCGCACTTCAACAGGGAATAGTTCCGCACCCGACTGATGATAAAATCTGACTCAACGACGCAACTCACATCCACCAGGTTCAATGGCCGCGAATTGCATCGATAGGGGAGGATTCTATGTGTCCGTATAGGACAAGTACGATGCCCTGTGATGAGGGCGATGATCGGCGGACACCTGATTAAACAGACGTACGATGATCGGGGGCTGCGGTGATGTACCCATACATCATTGATGATGTATGCCAGGGATCGAAATAGATTTTTGTTTCAAAGTAAACAAAAACGCTATTTCACAGATCAAATGGTGGCATACATGATGTAAATGATGTGCCTATGATACAAAGGGGTCGTCATGGTATTTGCCAAAGATTCCTTGGAAATACCGATGTAGGCTATATCCACTCTAGCCGTATGGCTCAGGTGCACAAGGAGGCAAATTATTTTGTTGACATAAGTCAGCAGAAACCTCGTCGACGGCGGCAAAGGGTCAGGCTGGATGGCTATATGTTTGAATTAATATGCGGGTAAGTAACGAACACAGTGAGATACTGTATGTTTACTTTAGATTTCAGGCGGGTCATCATAGGCATGGCATGGGTAAGATTGCCCAAACAATGATCTTATCCATGCCCAAATTCCATGATTGGTTGATAGCCGATAACGGGGAATTGTCGCAACTGTCACGGACCTAAGGGTACAGGCGCGACATGCAATTGTGACTATGGAAAGAATATCGGCCACAGCCATGTCAACAATACGCTGGCCAGCGTTTGTTTATCGTAATTGAAGACATGCTGAGCCGATAGGAGATGAACTGGTTCATGGTATATGAACCAGGGAAATTCAGAATGTGTGGATGCCGTCGGATGTTTTCCTTTCAGGTATGATGCTGCAGGGGTGCTTACGCTGCCCCTAATTGCAGGTAAGTACTATGGGTTTGCATCGAAGGAGGAAGGTGGTTAATTTAAGAGGATGGGCGGTTTTTTGGGAATGTATTAAAGAACCGCCACACAGCCAATACTTTGAGATCCTCAATCAATTTATCTTTATTTTTATAACATAGATGATTAAAAGGGATTATGTGATACCTATGGGCTCCTCGATAGTATAGTGGTTAGTATCCCCATCTGTCACGCGGGAGGCCGGGGTTCGTTTCCCCGTCGGGGAGCCTCTGGCGTAAGACTAATGACCTGGCCCGGAAAAACAAATTATCATCGAAAATTTAACAAGCCTCAGGACTTGCTAAATAAGGCCAAGACCGATTCCTGGTTGTACTGCCGATGATGTTGATGATGATGATGATGTGATACCTATAAATGTCAGTAACAATGCGAGTAAATAAGAGGGAGATGATTGGGAACTTCAACGATAGCTTGAGCAATGTTTATAGAAACATATGTAAAGGACGGGCATGTCTGTGTTCTAATGCTAACAGACAATGGGTCTCTGCTAGAGGTTTCCACCTCCTCCAAATATCAGGATTGTGTTTTTGAGTCGGTAAATTCCATATATCTTCCTGAAATAGGGAGTTCAGTAAGTTGGCGCTTAAATCTATTAAAGTTATCGTGCCGCGTCGTGCTTCCTCGTAAATTGAGGGAAGAGTCGCATTCACGGAGTTCTGTTTAATAAAAAAAAAGGTTTTTACTTATTTTATAATATTTTAGTTTTAAAACATATATGTCCACTCCCCTGGACGTTCTACACAAAACTGAAACTTAACATCTATCGACAAAAAATGAAAGTTCGGTGCACCATCCTTTCCTTTAATGAATTTTGGGTAATTTAATTCTTTAATGGATTTTGGGTAATTAAAAGAAACATGGAAATAGGTTTTTTACCTGCGCTACGGCGGCGTAATAAAAGGATCAGAATGTTGCACAGGCAAAATTCTTAAGAGATGATCCGTAAATGGGTATTTAATGACCCGAAATGTAGATGTTCAATAAAACGAACATTAGTTGGGAAATTCTGTATAAATGGTTGTGAAGAGTATTTTCTTTAATGATGCGTCTATGGGTAAGCATCTGATTTTACCCATTTCATTTTATTTAATGTTTTGGGAAGTTTATTTGATAGAATTGAATCCATGTGCGACAATTGAACGTTTGGTTGAATAAGTTTGACATTGGATTCAATTTGGGGATATGGATGGATGATATGGGGGAAAATGAAATGTGGGAGGAAAATGGTAGGAAAGGAAAAATGGAAGATGTATGGGGGAGGAAAATGGTAGGGCTTTGTGGAGCACTACAAACTTCCTTGTACAAATAAACCACCAGACAGGAGTCAAACGCTCGACTCTTGCCAACGGCGATGGTAATCGTTTTTCTGGCCAGTAACCAAACGTCAGCCGCAACTCAAAGATGCTTTTAAGAAGTAAATTGAATCTACTTATTGAATCATGACAAGGTTGATTAAACTACACTTCTCTGGCCCTCTATTCTTAAGAAATCTGCTGCACTATGAAGAAGATGCAGTTCTTCCTTACAGGAACACAAGTTACTGCCGCTATTAAACTCTAACAGTAGGAAATGTTGCGCCAAATCATCTATTGTAGTAACTAACGGGTCAATTGAAAAGTCCGCGGCCTGACACATAGATGGCGGCACTAGAATTAAATCCATATGATTTTTAGTTGGCCCTCAGCTTCAAAAGACACGTTATAAATTTGACAGATGTCGGATCATTAGTTTGTGAATTGTAGTATTTTGAGTGAAGCAACTTCTGTTATTGTGAAAAAAATGGATAAAAAGGAATTTCGCGTGTTGATAAAATATTGCTTTTTGAAGGGAAAAAATACAGTTGAAGCAAAAACTTGGCTTGATGACGAGTTTCCAGACGCCGCCCCAGGAAAATCAACCATCAAGGATTGGTATGCTAAGTTTAGACGTGGTGAAATGAGCACCGAAGACGGTGAACGCAGTGGACGCCCAAAAGAGGTTGTTACCGACGAAAACATTAGAAAAATCCACAAAATGATTTTGAATGACCGTAAATTGAAATTGAATGAAATAGCAGGGACTGAACGTGTACATCATATCATTCATGAATATTTGGGTATGAGAAAGCTCTGTGCAAAGTGGGTGCCGCGCGAGCTCACTTTTGACCAAAAACAACGACGAGTTGATGATTCGGAGCAGTGTTTGGAGATGATCAAGCGTAATAAACCCGAGTTTTTGCGTCGATATGTGACAATGGATGAAACATGGCTCCATCATTTCACTCCGAAGTCCAATCGACAGTCATCCGAGTGGACTGCACACGATGAACCCGCCCCAAAGCGTGGAAAAACGCAACAGTCGGCTGGCAAGGTTATGGCATCTGTATTTTGGGATGCGCGCGGAATAATTTTCATTGACTATCTTGAAAAAGGAAGGACCATCAACAGCGACTATTAAACAGCGTTATTGGACCGTTTGAAGGACGAAATCGCCGAAAAACGACCGCATTTGAAGAAAGAGAAAGTGCTGCTTCACGAAGATAATGCACCGTGTCACAACTCAGTGAAAACGTGAATAGGGCTTCGAATTGCTTCCGCATCCACCGTATTCTCCAGATCTGGCCCCCAGCGACTATTTCCTGTTCTCAGATCTCAAAAGAATGCTCGCTGGGAGGAAATTTTCGTCGAATGAAGAGGTGATCGCCGAAACTGAGGCCTATTTTGAAGCAAAGGACAAATAGTGCCTCAAAAAAGGTATCGAAAAGTTGGAGGGTCGCTATAATCAGTGTATCACCCTCGAAGGGAATTATGTTGAATAAAAAAAAACGAATTTTGCCAAAAAAAAAATGAGTTTTACTATGGAAGGCCGGGGACTTTTCAATTAACGTGTTAATTCTAGTTTGCTACAGAGGATTGACGATGCCGTGTCCAAGTGGGAGTTATTCTCTGTACTCGTGTTATATTTAGAATTTTTCCGAGATAATTGATGTGTTATTCCTTTATCGTAAATGCAGAGTGCCAAAGCTGTTCAACTGGAAAATTATTAATCGCCACAATACTTGGGTAGAGCCGGGAAAGGTCAGTCGTTCTGAAGTTCAAAAGCAAACAAAAAGCCACTAAAATTACATCCCAAGTACGACTCATATTATCTCGCCTCAATGCCCACAATTTGACAACGTTATCTCGGATTTTTACATTACCACCCATAATCAAGACAGTCACCCCTCGACAATTATTCTGCTGATCGCTTCCTGCATTGAAACCGTCGTTTCGATGGAAATATACAAATAGTGCGCACCTTGCGTAACATCGTCACTATAGCGACAATATATTTTGTAATCTTTTTGTTTATTGTTTTCACTTTTCAGTAGGCGAAAAAATCATTATTCAAATAGCTCACTTCTCAAACATATATTTCGTTCTATATTTGTGTTTTTTCTTGTGATTTTCTCTTTTAAATATTAATAACAATAGAGACGAATGAATATACAGCAATATGGATAAAAAAATATTTACAAAACAGCTGCAACGCCTTCACAAGCCACCATGTGATCTGTCTATGTACGATAATGAGGAATATACCAGGAACTTGTTGTTGAAATTCCATCTGTCGGATGTGCAGGAACGGCGCCATTTCAACTATTTAAAACAAAAAGCGGCAGACGAGAAGATTAAACTCGCCCGTAAAGACCTGGTGCATTTTGATCCGAAACGTCCTGACCATGAATCGTACTACGTTGACCAACTTCGCAGACATGTACGGAATATCCCGGTACCGAAAATGCTCGCAACAATCGAATACAAAATTAACAGCTTCGTACCGGCAGCAATGAGGATTCGTCACATGGAACTCATGAACGCGTACATGGAAGAAGTTAATAGTGAGTACGACAAACTCATGATGATATTTAGTATGAAAAAAATTTTAGTACATCCAAACTTTCCGGACGAGGATCCCGAACCGTACAAAAGAGACAGACCAGATTTTCATTTTAAATTTCCAGGACGAACGCCGCGGCATGCTGAGGTATTTGTTTTAAATCGAAAGCGATTTTTGGACAAGTATATGCTCACATATCCTTTTATTCGTGCTATTCTGGCTTATGCTCATTCCGATTTTCCGCCAGTCATACAAACGTTTGGAAGGAGTGAGTATTTACATTTGAGCAAGGACGCGGAGACAGTTATACTGTCAACCTTTGTGAAGGCGTGTAAAATAGACATTGATAAGAACGTATCATTCATTCGTTGGACATGGTTTCCGCGGGTGGTTCATGTGATAAAGAAACATTATCGAAAGCGAACCTTACCTCAATCTCGCTGGAACCGGGCGTATGATTGCATCGAGAAATTAATTAACAGAGAAATAAACAATCTAAAAATACGAACATTAGAAGGATTGATAGATACCATTGCTGACCGTGAAACAATTCCTAAATTGCTGTTAAAGCTTGACTACGATTATGAAAGAGAGTGCGTCGACTTGAATCCAACATATGCAGCTATCGAAAATTCAATCTGTAATATAGCGCGTGATGTGGCCAGTGCATGTAGCGACATAGAACCCTTGCGACCGCAAATTAATCCATTCTTAGCAGGTGTTGGTAGTGAGTTCCTACCAATTGCAATGAACGAAATATTTTTAGAGGAGATCTTACAAAAACTCAAGCTAACATTGCTGAGGACTTTATTACCAGTTAAGAAATACCTGAAAGTGTTTCAATGCAAATACTTTTGTCTGTACAGTCGAGAGATTCGTGACGACCTTGATGAGTTTCTGAATACTCCTAGAACCTTCAAAGAGTACTTTCAAAAAATCGAAACCTACTTTGAATATCTTCGCATGTTAAGCCGGGAGCCGGCTAGGGAATTCTTCGCTGTTGCTGTCGTGAAAAATACACCTGCAATAGGAAAACTCCAAACCATTGGAAATGAATTAATTCAAAAAGTTACCAAGCACATTGTGATTGAACACATGAAAAGCGAACAAGGAATTTGTGATACGTTCGAGCGTATTAAGGCTAAGGCATTAAAAATACCTCGTTCCTCGGAGGAGTTGCTAGAAAGCGCTGTGTATATGCTGCATGTGAAGAACGTGTTAATGGCAGAGCTACGGAATCAAATACAATACTGTCTTAGAGTTGCTACAGATTTAGTTTCACTGACTGAAATGACTGAAGAGCATCTTGAGCTAACCATCCGAACGATCAGTTGGTTGCATGATATTATAGACGTTTTCAAAACCAACGCAATGTTGTTTGAACAATACAAATTCATATTCGAAGAACATCTGCAGGACGTTATTGTGAAGTTGAACAGCGACATCGATGATTTCATACCGAAGATTTCAGTATTGAATGATATGTGCGACAATGATAAGTTCAAGGAGTACTATGTGCTGTTACAGTCTTTCATGGATCAAGTCCAAATATTTTGTGATTACATAGAATGGATTAATAAGGAAGAAAAACTCTTTAAGATTCCACAAACTCAATACCCCAGGTTGGCAGTGATTAAGGATTTTGTTTATCCTTTTGCAGCTCTAATGAAGTAACGTATTAAACACTTTTGTGGTAGCAATAATTTGTATGATTTTTGTTTTTGTAGATTATGCATTCGCTGGTTACGATACTATTACGTGTGGATGGACGGACCCTTCGAATATTTGGAACCAAAATTTGTAGAGGAGACTACGGACTTCTTTTTAAAGGAGTTTATGAAAAACCAAAAGTTCTACCGTAACAAGATAAAACAGGATTTAATTTCAAATCCTTGTGTGATGTTCCGGGTATGAATTAATCAATCTTTTGGCTTCAGTTTTTTCTCCATTCTTACCCTTTTTCAAAACCTTTTTCTTTGTTTTTGGAGGAATTACATCTTTTTTTTTTGCCTTTTCAACTAAAGGTGTTCCAATTTATTAGTTAGAAAAAATATTCAAAATCTAGCTTAGCTTCCTTGCGTAGCTCTCACTGCAGCCTGAGACTTGCATCGGTCCTTCATCTTTACAAATAATGATACCGTAGGACCTGATCCGGTGATCGGAATGATTACACAATGACGGTTGTGTATTTATCCACGTCAATTTTGCATTGCACCCATAGCGACGGTCGAATTCCAGTGTGAAAATTTACACTGGCAAAGAATTCGGCTCTTGGCAGTTAGGCGGGAGTTGCGCTTTGCTTTGTAGCGAACAAGAATATTCGGAAGTATTGGTCTGTGTTTGATGGGCATGTGGTCGCCCATAGTAACCGATCGGTTCATGCAGACGAACCAAAATGGTTTTAATTAATGACATGGCCAGATGATAATCTTGCCGTGGATTTATGTTTCAGGTGCAAGGTACTGACGGGTAGCTTACGCTGCTCGATAACAGGTAAGCAAAATGGCTTTGTTGGGTTTGGAAAGGTGGGTTGATTTAAACGGAATGGGTGGTTCTTTGTGAATGCTTTAAAGAACCCCCACATAGTCACTACCGACTTTAACAAGGCCTTCGACAAAATCTCCCATAACCTCATTCTCTTTAAGTTATCTTCCCTCGGTTTTGAACCCCTGTTGATTAAGTCGATCTCATCTTATCTCAATTCTCGAACCAGCCGCGTGCGATTTAGATCTGCCCTCTCCGATCCTTTTCTTCTAACCTCGGGTGTCCCCCAGGGCAGTCATCTCGGCACTCTCCTATTTATCCTAACCATAAACGACATAGGCTCTTGCATCAATCACTCCCTCATCTCGCTTTACGCGGATGATACCAAAATGTTCAAGACAATCCGCTCTCCCCTAGACTCCTCACTTCTCCAATCGGATCTTGACAGCTTTTCGACTTGGTGCCAAAATAATTGCCTAGAACTGAATATCGCCAAATGTCACACGATCACCTTCTCTCAGAAGCGCTCCCCCACCCAGCCACGCACCTATCTCTTACTCAACCAACCGATAACATCGGTTGAATCGATTTGAGACCTGGGCGTCCTATGCGACAAGGAGCTTAGATTTGC
Organism: Microdon myrmicae; assembly: GCA_963931805.1. NCBI lineage: Eukaryota > Metazoa > Arthropoda > Insecta > Diptera > Syrphidae > Microdon > Microdon myrmicae. The sequence continues at coordinate 125,287,029 of OZ007498.1, read as the reverse complement.
CGCACATATCGATGACATAATCCTTAAGGCCAACGCCACCCTTGGGTTTGTCAAACGCTGGTCGAAGGAATTCCTAAACCCCTATGTCACCCGATCACTCTACACAACTTTTGTCCGGTCACTACTCGAATATCAGGTCAGGTCTGGTCCCCGTATCAATTGTCTCACATTCGTAGGATCGAGGGCGTTCAACGTCGTTTCTTGCGCTTTGACCTCCGCGTACTAAACTGGGAAAACCCGCTCACTCTACTGTTGTGCTCTCGGTTTCAGGAAGCGTGTTTCTTAGTCCTTAAAAGGACTAAGTGATCTCTTAATTAAATAGCTTCTGAACCTGTCGCACAACAGGGTTCGTTGCCGTGCTTCCTCTGAGTCCAAAGGGAAGAGCAACGTCCTTGGATTTGGCCTTCGTCCTTAGTCTTCAGTGGGGGCCAGGTGTTGGATAAAATTAAAAGTTCGTTTTTGTTTTCTTTGATATGTGTTTATTACTTTACTCAAGATTAAAGATTTTCCTGGGGTACTTCCTCCAGGGACAAAAGACGAATTTAGACTGCGGCCCGGAGATCATTTTTTTTTTTTTTTTTTCCAAACTGTATTTATTTGACCAAAAATGAATAGTTACAATAAGTAATACAGCTAACTTATAATAGATTTGTTACATATTAAGTGTTTACATGTTATTTGTTAACATTTTTCAAACAATTCTTTTTATATGTGCTTAAGATTTACTGGGAATTATATATATTGGTAATTTTGATTTTCCTGGAAAAGGTCAGAAAAAAAACCAGGAACTCTGTTTATTTTAACTTAGCCTACTTTAAATTACTTAACATAACTTAATCTAACTTAATCTAATCTTATATACAATTTACAATATTTGATATTGCAATGATAGTGACAATTCGCATTTGACTTAAAAATAATATTTACAATTTTTAGTTATGGATGTGGGATTTCTCGTTGGGATTGAGGATACTAAGGGATAGGATCAGGTAAGTTCTTGAAGGAGGGGAGAGCCATTCGGTTCTGTGTTAAAGGTAAGGATCTTGGAGAATGGTTGGATGTTGCTGTATTTGAAATGATTGGGTGCCAGTTCGGTGTTGTGGTACACGATCTCGTTTAGATCGTTAACCAGTCTGCCTGCGGCGAAGAGGGTCCTGATTTGGAGACAATTACGGTAGTGAGCTCCCGTATTGGAGGAGGGTGATGGTAGGTCCGTTATTATCGGGTTGGGATTGTTAGGAAGGTTTTCTATGAAATTTATCGACAGTTCTAGGATCCGTCTATCCAGTCGTTCGATGCCTGCGGTGTTGTAAAGGTCGTTGTTACAATGGTATCTATATGAGTTGGTTTTGCGGTGTAAGCCAGTGATAAACCGGAAACATTTTCGTTCAAACACTCGTAATTTCTCCATTTGGGAGGGTGAGATGTGGTACCATAATGGGCAGGCGTATGTAAGAGTAGGTCTGATTATCTGTTTGTAGATGAGCTGTTTGACCTTAAGAGAGAGGCCTTTAGGTTTCCATAACACTCGTCTGCACAGGTTAAGCTGTATTGAGGCTTTTTGAAGAGAATTTTTGATGTGGGTTGAGAATGACCAGTTGTTGGAAAGGGTTACTCCCAAATATTTTAGTGTTTTGGAAGGTTTTATGAGGGTGTTATTAAGATTTAGTTTAATTTTGTTGTGGCAACGTTTAGTGTTGTTTGTGCAGTGAGCGTTTTTGCCCTTAAACACTGTTAGCTGGGTTTTGGTTGGGTTGAGGCGAATTTTCCATTTGTTAAAGTATGCTGAGATGAGCGGGAGGAAGTTGTTAACGCGGTTTCTTGCCGCTTTGACAAATCTACTGCTAGAGTAGATTAAAGTATCATCAGCATAATTTAGCATTACAACACTAGGTGGAGGTTGGGGGATATCGGATGTGTATAGAAGATATAAAAGTGGTCCAAGAATGGATCCTTGGGGAACTCCTGCGGTTATGTTGTGAGTTTGTGAGAGGGAAGAATTTATTCTGACCATAAATTTCCTCCCAGAAAGGTAAGATGCTAGGAGCTTTGTGATATTGGAATTCAGACCAAATAAGCAGTGCAGCTTATAAAGAAGTCCTGAGATCCAGACACAATCAAATGCTTTGGAGATATCGAGAGATATGCATACGGTAGGGCATTGGTTTTCTAGACCAGTTGTGACATCGTGTGTAAGTTTTAGTAACGCATGGCAAGTAGAGTGTCGCTCACGAAAGCCAAACTGAGAATTAGGAATGAGAGCGTTATCACTGGCAAACGAAAGAAGGTTTTGGTAGATCTTACATTCCAATATTTTGCTTAGGGTGTTCAATAAAGATATTGGACGATAGTTGGAGGTGTTATTGGAACTGCCGGACTTTTTAATGGGAATTACTACCGCAATTTTCCAGTTCTCTGGGAAATGTGAAGCATTTATGATATGGTTAAGAAGGACTAAAATGGGAAGTAGATTTGGCGGGTGAAGTCTTTTAAATAGAAGGTGTGGTATTCCATCTATACCGGTAGATTTTTTGTTGGGTCGTGATTTTATGAACTTGATGAGATCTGTGGTTAAAAATGTGGTGGTGTCTGAAGGATGTGACGCCTTGTTTGTGTCGTTAAATTCTCCGATGAAAGGAGTATAAGATGCGGGTAATCTGTGTGAAATATATTCGTTGACAGTATTTCGAAAATTAGGGACTGAGAGGGAATCATTTTGTTGATGGATCTTTGAGAAGTGGTCAGCGAGGCAATTGGCTATGTCCGTGTCGGATTGGATAAGATTGTTGCTGAGTGGGCTGATAAGGTGATCGATTCGCGGTTTAAACTTCCGACCAGTTAGTCGGTTGATGTTTTTGAAGAGATCACGATTGGGTTTAATATTGTTAAGTGTAGAGGTATAAGTCTGATCCGCGAACTTTTTTAAATGTTCATTTATTAAGATGGTCAGGAGTTGGATCTGACTTTTAATAAAAGGACAGAATCTTATATGAAGTTTTCGGCGGAGTTGTTTTTTGAGACGCAGCAATTTAATTAGGATGCTGGGTAAAGGTTTTCCTAGATGATTATGAGGGATGGTGGTGGGTGTATTGCTTGTGAGGGCATCCTTGAGTGTCTGCTCAATTTTTAGGGCTGCTCGATCGATATCAGCAGGGATTAGGTTAGAAGATTCGGGGATTTGCAAGTTAGAAAACCTTGCGGCGACGTCTCTATTGACCTTTTTCCAGTTAGTCTTGGAGAAGTTCGGGACAGGACTGTGTGAGTAGAGAAGTTCGAAGGAGGGAACTTTGATCGAAGTGTGAACGGAACCATGATCAGAGGGAAAGAGGAAGGATACTGTGGGGGGGCTCGTTGAGTAGACATCAGCCGACTTGAGAAAGAAGTCAATTGTTGACCGCGTCGAGTTGGTGACACGAGTTGGCTGCAGTGGACTGTCGATATACGTATATGGGTGAGATGAGAGGAGGTGCAAAAGTTGGCAGCCGTATTTGTTATTCTTTATGTCGTTGAATGCTGTATGTCGAGCGTTCCAGTCTCCACCGATTATGAATGGTGCGGGGAGAGACTGTCTGATTATTTGAGATATGTCAGAGTCAGGAAAGTCTGGTTCTCGTGTTGGGTGGATGTAAACGGATGTTACTATGATTACTTTTTTGTTTTCACAAAAAAGTTTAACTGCCGTGTATTCAATATTGAAAACATTGGCGAACCTGATTTCGGTGAATTGAAATTTATTATTTATTAGGATGCCGGTACCTCCATGGGATCCAGTAGTTCTGGGGTTGGAAATAAATGTATAATTGGGGATGGATACTCGGGAGTTGGACTTAAGCCACGTTTCTGAGAGGAGAAGGATGTCTGGGGAGAAGCCCGGAGATCACTAAACCATTCCTTTATAAAGGAAAAGGAATCGAAAATTGTATCCCAAAGATACACATTTTCGTGCAACAATCTCGATTTTTTGGATATTTCGTGCGAGATGTTGTGTTTACACAAGATAAGAAATCAATTTCTTGAATTCTTACGAAACTATTACGCAGATGTGTGAATGTATCTGCTTTTGAGTTTTTGTTTGTTTAACTCAATGGAATTTTTGGGATAGAGATAACGATCTCTGAATTTTGGATTTGGGTGATGCTGTGGAGCAAATATAGAACAATAAATGAATATTGGATTCGTTTATTGTGAATTTTAATTTTAATTTTGATTTTGGATTTAATTATGCGGTGGGGGCAAATGTTAGGCAATAAACGAATGTTTGATTCGTTTATTGCGAATTTTGGATTATGTTTGGTTTTTTTCAGGTTTTGATAGGATTTTGGGTTTTAGGGTAATATTGCTGGGATTTTGGATTAGGAATGGGAGAAAAAGATGGTAGGGATTTTTTGGAGCACTACACTACCACCGTACATAGGCCGGCTCCTTCTAATCAATCTCAACACACTTGAGGAGCGCAGAATCCATGCCGACATAATCTTTGTTCACCGCCTTCTTTCTGACTCAATTAATTGCCCTAGCTTGCTCTCCACTTTAACATTTCATACAAACCCCCGCAATGTGCGGAACCCTTGACTGTTTTTCGTGCCCGCTCATCACACTTCTTACGGCGCTAACGAACCCATCTCGCGTATGCTACGACAGGCCAACTCTTTACCCACCTTCTTCGATTTCAACCTCTCCACTCCTGCTTTCAAACCCCCCCCCCCCCCCCCCCCCCCCCCCCGCACCAGTACGTACACATGCCCTTCACTGTCACTGTCTGAGTGTGATGATGTGCACGTATCATCAGGAAGCCTTTGCAACTTGACGAAATACAAAATGGTCGATGTTCGTCAAGTTCAACCAATTGCATTGTCGCCGGTGTGCGCATCGGATGTACACTAATGTAGAACATTAGATGTCCAACAGATAGTCTGTAAGGTTTTTATATTAATTTAATTTAAGTTAATTTAAGCTTGCATTAAGCTAAATAAATGAGGTGTCTGCCCTCACTAAACTTTAAAACTTCTAACCTTGCCTCGATCTCGGCTCTCCTCGGTGACCTTACCGAGCTGCCTCTTGAAACTATACCTTGTGCTCCATGCCGGGCTTCGATCTTGCCACGGATGTCCCGGGCTCTGTCCTCCTGGTGACGCTAGGTCTCTGGTCTCCTTCTTGGTGCGTTGGGTCGGTTGGAGCGTAACTGGTCGTTTATATGCGCCAATTGAAGTTTTAAAAACGTTGTTTTCTGTTTTAAGTTTAGGTTCAATTTTTCCTTTTACGTGTAATACAAAAAATCTATATTGCATACTTAATTTAAAAAAAATATATTTAAAAAATGCATTTTTTTAATGTTTTTGTTATGTGTATAATATAAAAGTGTACTATGTGTTTTATGCGTTAATTTTATGTTTTAATTTTGTGTGAAAAAAGTTAAAAATGAATGAATACGTTTTTTTAATTTTATGTTTTATATGTTATACTCGTATGTATAATTTCAAAACGTAAAGTGTATATTTTATGTGTTATGTGTATTATGTTTCGATTTATCAGCAGGACAAAGGGGGCGTGGGGAGTCCCTACGTAAAATTATTCGCAGTTGCATGTGTAGTTACTATTGCATTACCCTCTACTGTATTTACTGTACCACCAACAACTGATTGAGATATGTTTTCCGATACGGTTATTGTTACTGCCGCTGCCCCTGATATACCAAAAATACTTTCCCCTGTTTCTCAAAGCCCCTTGATTTTCAATTGTTCGGCTGCCCGAAGAAGGGTTCTTCTGCTTATACAATTACCAGCACGTCCAATTACATTCAAGTTGGTAATTTACCAATTGCTACTGTTACGTTGTGGGGTTCTTTAAAGCATTCCCAAAGAACCACCCATTTCCTTTAAATCAACCTGCCTTATCCCCACTCAACAAAGCCATTTCACTTACCTGCAATTGAGCAGCGTAAGCTACCCTTCATTATCTTTCACCTGGAAAGTAAGCCCTTAGCAAAGGATGCATATCAACTAAATCATTCCTTTCATAATACATGAACCATATACCATCCCGATCGGATCTGCTCGTCTGCAATCATGATTGGTAAACACACGCCAATCTTTCAGCGTGTTCTTGTTTCAACAATCCGTTGGTCCAAGAAGACACGTCGGGCAACGTACTTGTTTACACAGCTGCAATCGATTTTTCCGACGATCGATCGCATATGCCGATAATAGATTATCGAGGTTGACACGATATGATTGTTATTTAAACAATCATTCCAATGATCATGTCCCACGTATCGTTCCCTAAGCTAAACAATCTCCACGGTAGCCCTTACCACTGGTATAAGCGATAAGGATCCATTGGATCGGGCACGATCATGATTGTTACTCAAACAATCATACCAATGATCGTATCCCAAGATACGTTTTTCCTAAAACAAATATACATCCATGCCTTCTAGCCTTTACTATCGTAAGCGAAGTTCTGTTGACATAACATCAACAGAAAAACGTATTCCCTATCGTTTATGATGGCAGGGAAGCCAGCCTCCGTATTCGATCATCTATTTGATCAGCCGGATATTTGGATTTTCCTTTGTGCATTCTTCGCATCTGCGTTGTCGTGGCTTCCAACGAATGGATTTTCATCCAGGCCTGTACGGCCACAGAGGAAATGCTTCTATCAAAAACTCCAATTCGATCACTCATTGGTTATCACCAAGGAAAAGATCGGATTGGCTACTCCCAGGTCGATGGAAATCCATCACCATCGCGGCTAGTGGGTGTTGACGGCAACAGACACGAGAAGAGTCAGATTTCATCGCCTTAAGTGTACATACGCGCTATATGCGTCACCAGAGAGTTGGTTAATGGATATACGGAGTTGAGTCCAAATTAAGTGTCTTTTTTGTCTTGTATGTGTCCTAAGCAATGTCGAGCTGGTGTCGAGTTGCGTCCGATTTTGCGCGAGTCATTGAATATAGCAACATATTTGTCATCAATTGAAAAAGACACGGTGTAATGTGAAACTGAATAAAGGGGTGTTATACAACTAAAACCAATCACTTGTTTCATTCATTGACTTTCACAGGTGATCTGTGTTTTGTTCCAACTCCAGCGTCTTTACTTGTTTATTCCCCCTCGGCGAACAATTTAAATTGAACTACCTGCGTGTTTTTTTATTCGTTTTGTCTTTTGGTGGTCAATCGCTTTTCGCAGCAGACGGTGGAAGGTTAAGTGAATCCGTGTCATACTATACACCTACTTAAACCTACCCACAACGTATCCAAGATATGCAATGTTTTCAAACAAGACCAACAACAACAGAGAATTTACAAATAAAACAATACAAGGGTGGTCTGAAAAGTTTCCTACGTAACAAAGATACAAGACTTTTTTTTTAATTTTTCTACATAACCTCTTAGTATCTCTACACACTTCTCCCAGCGGCTCTCCCATCTCTCCAACCCGTCCAAATAGTACTTGGCGTTTTTCTCTACAAAATAACTGTTCACGAGAGTGATTGCCTCCTCATTTGACGAAAATCTCTGTCCTCCGAGCGCAATTTTTAGATAAGAGAACAAAAAGATATTCAAGCAGTTCAAACCGTAATTGGTGGATTTTCGCCATGGCAACCGCTGAGGTGTGAGACGACGCGTTGTTTTGGTGAATCAGGATTTTCTTTTTCTGCAAATGTGGCAGTTGGTCAAGTTATGATGCGTAGTATGCTCCTGTGATGGTTTTTCCTTTTTGAAGATAATCAATTAAGATAACTCCATGACTATCCCAAAAAACTGTCGCCAACACTGTCCCAGCCGAAAAAACAGTTTTTGCTTTTTTGGAGCCGATTGCCCCATTGCAGTCCACTGTTTTCACTGTATTTTTGTTTCGGGGGTATAATGGTGTATCCAAGTTTCATCGACAGTAATTAATCGGCGTCAAAACTCGGACTTATTACGCCTAAACTGCGCCAACAGAGCGTTGGAAATGTTCATTCGAACACGTTTTTGGTCTAAAAGGTGAGTAAACGCGGCACCCAAAACGCAGACAGCTTTCTCATGCCTAAATCTTGATTTAATATGTGACAAACACGTTCTTTGGACATTTTCATAGCCTCTGCTATCCCTATCACTTTAATTCGGTGGTCGTCTAGCACCATTTGGTGAACTTTAGCGAATTTATCGTCAGTTGTTACAGTTTTTGAACGTCCCGAACGTCCACCGTCTCCCAAGCTCTCACGGCCACGTTTAAATTCAGCTGCCCACAATTTCACTGTGGTAAATGATGGTGCAGAGTCCCTATACACAAAGTCCAACTCATCTTTGATTTGCGTAGATGTAGTGCCTTTCAAAAACAAAAATTTAATAACAACTCGATACTCAATTTTGTCTATTTTCACAACAACACTGTTGGGGGTTCTACGAACCACACAACCCACTATAGGTTGAGATGTTCTTTCCGCCAAGGAACATTCTCACCTTTATCCATTACACGTGCCCACAGACACGTGTCCCAAAAGTCCTTACTCCCACCTGAAACAGAAGGTAACATTTAACACACCAACATTGAATGCAATAGCAAAAATCAATCGAACTAAACGTTCAAAAGTCTCTAATATTGAATTCAACGCGTCCAATTCGACGCGCCAATTCAACGCATCCAGCCCAACGCATCCAATTCAGAGCATCAATGCAATACATCCATTAAACGCGAGTTATTTTTTTTTTTGTGTTTTTTCTCCGCACTAGAGCATTCCCAATTATAAAAGAAACAAGTCTATAATAGTTACTTTTTTTTATATTTTTTTATTTTGCTATCTCTTGTCTTCATATATTTTATTTATATTTACACTTAGTCTTAACTCTATTTAACAAAACTTCTGTTCAATTATAGTTCACAGAGGTTCTTAGTAGTTACATATATTTAATGTTTGTTTTATTCTTAACACTTCCTCATTCAGTTATTACTATTACTATTGTTTAGGCACTTCTTTTCCACTCCCTATCAATAACAATTATAATTCACAGAGGTTTTTAGCAGGTACATATATTTACTGTTTGTTTTATTCTTAACACTTTCTCATTCCCTTATTACTATTACTATTGTTTAGGCATTACTTTTCCACTCCCTATCAACAACAATTATAGTTCACAGATGTTTTTTAGCAGCTACATACTTAATCTTCATACTTATTCACTTCAATCATTACGTTTACTATTAATTAGGCACTTCTTTTCAATTTCTTATCAATAACATTTTACAAGCTTTTCACCTAATCGGCATTTCTTCGGACCGTTCACCAAACACCTTTTCAACCAACCTCCAAAATCTTTTCTCTTCTCGATTCACCACCATTCATGCACCAGACTGCCGCTAACTTGTTCCTAATCAAAACTCGTCACCTCGGGGTCAACACCTCCCGATGACGATAATGCAATTACATTTCGCAGTGACCTAATTTCCGTATTTTACCTTCAATTCGCAATTGCTTTGTACCGCGGCGTCAGTCGATATTTCTTCATCGATTTCCAGCACAGTTCAATATCTGCAATTGCGAATCGACCCAATTATTTCTTTAGTGGTTCGTATGCAATTAATTGCTTGTCGGTGATTTGTTAATTGTTCCGGAATATGCAATTAATTGCTTTTGCATTATTGGGCAATTGTTTCGGAATATGCAATTAATTGCTTTATGTGGTTCACCGATTGCGATGAAATGTGCAATTAATTGCATTATCGTTCTGGGGGTTATTTGTAACAGATTGTGTGTATCTAATATATACACCAGCAAATAGTGAAGAACACCGAACGAAAATCGAATAAGAAAATGCATTAGAGCCGTATACCATAGCGATAACATAACAAATCCACATCAGTCGAATGTACTTGAGTTTAGAAATCGAATCCCTACAAATGGCGGTGGCCTGATGGGTTGCGCTTTGGTTCAATTTTTTGTGATTCTAACTGTCATTGCGTCAGTTCGAATCACACGTTCTTCACTATCATCTAAAACGATATACACTCACATCGACTCACTCAAACGACTGTCAAATAAAAACTACGCATCAAATAAAACTACCCACCTTCGTAGTTGCGGTTAACTATGAATCCGCAACATACAGAACTTAGAATTCATTTCAAAAAGTATCTTTTTGCGCTATACTGTTGCTTTTCCTCTCCTGATCAGAACCACCTAATAAGATATTTAATACAACTGGGTTTGTAAAACAATGCAATGATATGATTACACTTTCTTTCAGGGTCAAACAGAGGATCCGGATCCTGAAAAACATCCAGTACCTCTGAAGTTATGTATGAAGATAATAAAGTGGATAAAAGACTTCAGCGTGGGAGTATTTATTGTGTCCATTATGTGTAACCCGGCCCTTCGAAAACGTCATTGGGCCGATATGACACAAATAGCAGGTTTTGAGATGACCCCAAATGCTGGAACTACCCTAAGAAAAATTATAAACTATGGCCTAGACAGTAAATTGGACGCATTCGAGACAGTGAGCATAAGTGCTAATAAAGAACTTCAACTGCAGAATAATCTTTATGCCATGATTAAAGAGTGGGACCCAATAGCCTTTCCCACAGGACCTTATAAAGAAACAGGTGTACAAATTCTATCATCTTTGGATGATATTCAAGCTTTACTTGATGATCACATACTTAAAGTGATCACTATGCGAGGATCGGCATTTATGAAGCCATGTGCAAACGAAGTACTTGCTTGGTACGCGAAACTTATGCGTGTTAACAGAACCATAGAACAATGGGGCAAAGTTCAAGCGAATTTCTTGTACCTGATGCCAATTTTTTCATCGAAGGATATTATAGCTCAAATGCCAGAAGAAGGTCGCCTTTTTGTTCAAGTGGACCAGATATATAAGCGTAATATGAATATGGTCCTTCGTAATCCATTGGTAATGGAGACAGCACCAGCTGCGGGAATTCTAGAATCTCTAGATAAAGCATTGGAATTCCTTGAAGATATTACAAATGGTGTCAGTTCGTATCTGGAAAAGAAGCGATTATATTTCCCACGATTTTTTTTCTTGTCTAATGATGAGATGTTGGAAATACTATCAGAAACAAAAGATCCGTACAGGGTGCAACCACATCTGTGTAAATGTTTTGAAGGTATTAATAGTTTGACTTTTGATAAGGGTATGAATGTTCTTGCCATGAACAGTTCGGACAAAGAAAATATACCCTTTGTGGAGACTGTTTCGACGGCTGCGGCTGGTGGAAGTGTTGAAAAATGGTTAGTTGGAGTTGAGCGAGAAATGCTAATTGCGGTTGCAGATCAAAATATGCGCAGCCATGCAGATTATCCAAAGAGAAGCTTAGGCAGTTGGATTATAACTTGGCCTCAAATGGTAGTTCTATGTGTATCTCAAGTTTATTGGGCAGCCGACGTTCATGCCAGTTTACGTTCAACGGAACCCAATGCTATCAACACTTTCTTCGCAAAACTTAATGTTGAAATCACCGATATTGTTGCACTAATAAGAAGAAAAGATGTCCCGAATCTGGGACGCATATCCATTAAATCACTAATTGTTATAAACGTACATGCAAAGGATGTTGTGGCCGAGCTGATTGCGACAAACGTGACCAGTGAAGCCGATTTTGGCTGGTTGTCGCAATTGCGATACTACATAGAAGACGAGACAACTTTAGTGCGAATTATTAACGCAACGGTTCCATTTGCTAATGAATATCTTGGCAATTCAGACAGGCTTGTTATAACACCTTTAACAGATCGTTGTTATCGAACCCTGGTTGGAGCATACCAGTTGCATTTAAATGGCGCTCCCGAGGGTCCAGCTGGAACGGGTAAAACAGAAACTACTAAAGATTTGGCTAAAGCATTGGCAGTACAGTGTAAAGTATTCAACTGTTCCGATGGATTGGATTACAAAGCAATGGGAAAGTTCTTTAAAGGACTAGCGTCTTCAGGAGCATGGGCATGCTTCGATGAATTCAACCGAATCGAATTGGAAGTGCTTTCTGTAGTAGCTCAGCAAATTCTGTGTATAATTCAGGCAGTACGAAGCCATCTTGTTGAATTCGTGTTCGAAGGGACAAAACTGATCTTGAATCCTGCTTGTTATGTATGTATAACAATGAATCCTGGCTATGCTGGCCGTTCCGAGCTACCAGATAACTTGAAAGTATTATTCCGGTCGGTAGCTATGATGGTACCCGATTACGCTATGATAGGCGAGATTTCCCTGTATTCATATGGATTTATTAACGCTCGAACTTTGGCCGTCAAGATTGTCACTACATATAGACTGTGCTCAGAACAATTATCCTCCCAAAATCACTACGATTACGGAATGCGAGCTGTTAAGAGTGTACTATCAGCATGTGGCAATATTAAGAAAGCATATCCCGATGAAAATGAAGACATCTTACTTCTGCGCTCGTTGCTTGATGTGAATTTGCCGAAATTCTTATCCTTCGACATACCACTATTTGAAGGTATCATTTCTGATTTATTCCCTGGCGTCACACTCCCGAAGCCTGATTACAATTTGATAACGAACGCATTCAATACAATCTGTCAAAGTATGAATTTACAACCGAAAGAGAGCTTCTTAACAAAAATCATTCAAACTTATGAAATGATGATTGTAAGACATGGATTCATGCTGGTCGGTGAGCCAATGGCAGGAAAAACAAAGACCTTGCAAGTTTTAGCGGAAATTTTGGCTAAATTAAAACCGACAGGCGCAAGTCCCTATTTTCAGCCGGTAGAAATGGGAATCGTCAATCCAAAATCAATCACAATGAACCAGCTATATGGTGCCTTCGATCCAATATCATACGAATGGACAGATGGAATCGTGGCAACGATATTTCGTGGTTTCGCCATGGACACCTCGCTCAATCGCAAATGGGTAAATGTCATCAATGATGAACTTTTCCTCACTTTTAATATGTCGTCTTCATTGTATTTTTAGGTCATCTTTGATGGTCCGGTCGACGCTGTATGGATTGAGAATATGAATACAGTTTTGGATGATAACAAAAAGCTATGCTTAACATCCGGCGAAGTAATGTCCATGTCCAATGAAATGTCGATGATTTTTGAAGTCATGGACTTGGCTCAAGCTTCTCCGGCAACTGTATCCCGTTGTGGAATGATATATATGGAAACGGCCACTTTAGGATGGGAAACATTCGCTGCGTCATGGATAAACAGATGTGATCCTGCGTGGGGTGATGACGGCGGACGGGAGTACGTTTACGGGTTACTAGAATGGCTCGTTCCACCGGTGAGTAGTAGCATATTACGATTATTTTTTAAGGCAAAACATTTTTTTGTTGTCGATATATAGCAAACTTATTTATTTATTTATTTATTTTTTAAGAATAATATTTTTATTTAAATTATCGGCATTCACAATTTTAATTTCTATCTAACGTCCACCCGCCGTGACTGTTCGAGCAAGAAGAAGGCAATGAACCGGAAGTCCATCCATTATCATTTGGGATGGATCTTTCTCCAATATTGCTTCCAATTCCTTGTGTTCGTACCCTTTCGGCCTTCCACTTCGTTCTTTGTCTTCGGCGTCAAACTCACCGTTTTAAAACTTTTGAAACCACTCACGACAACTTCTCTCACCCAAAACACCCTCACCATATGCTTCTACAAGCAATCGATGCGCCTTTTCTGGTGGGGCTATCTTTTGCCAAACGGCGGAATCTTATTTGTACACCTAATTGTTCAAGGCAGTTGTTTTGGCACCAAATTGAAAAGCTGTCGAGATCCATTTGGAGAAGTGAGGAGTCGACAGAAGAGTGGATCGTCTTGTAGAGTTTAGTGTCGTCCGCGTATAGAGAGAGTGCTTGATACTGGAGTCTATATCATTAATAGTAAGAATGAATAGGAGGGATCCAAGACGACTGCCCTGGGGAACCCCTGACATGGGAAGAAAAGGGTTGGAGAGGGTGGATCTAGGTCTGACACGGTAAGTTCGATCGTTAAGCTAGGAAGAAATCCACTTAATCAGTAGGGGTTCGAAGCCAAGGAAGGATAGCTTAAAGAGGATAAGGTTGTGTGAAATTTGGTCGAGGTTCTGGCTGAAATCGGTTGTGATTACATCGACTTTGTTGCAGTTCTCTAAGGCACGGAGAGGGTGGGATGAGAATTCAACTAGGTTGGTGGTGGTGGACCTACCCATAAGGAAACCGTGCTTGTTGGGTGAGATGACGGATTTGCAGCGAAAACATCATCATCATCATCGGCACTACAACCGGGATCCGGTCTAGGCCCTATTTAGCAAGTCTCTCCACCGATATCCGGTACTTATCCGAGACTTGTTAAATTGTCCATAATAATTTGTTTTTCCGGGCAGGGTTATTAGCCTTGCGCTAGCAGCGAAAACATAACGCATTGTAAAGAATAGCTTCGAAGAGTTTTGGAATATGTGACTGTTTGGCGATGGGACGGTAGTTACTAATATCCTTTTTTTGGCCCCTTCTTATGTATGGGGGTAACAAAAGAGGATTTCCAAATATTTGGGAAGACACCTTCTATAAGGGATAGATTGAATATCTTTGATAGCGGGAAAGAAAGAGATGAGGAACAGCCGGAAGCCCATCAGGTCCAGGGCTGAACTCGTCTTTAAGCAAGTTTAATTTTTCTTCAACTAGGAGATGCTGGATAATTTGAGAGATGAAGGGGCCAAGGAAGAATTCCGGCAAGTCTTTGAAGTAAGAGCGGTTAGGCTCGAAAGAGTTGTCCGTGAGGGATTTTTTAAAGAAAGAAGCGAAAAGATTGGCAATAGTTTGTGGGTCGGTTGAAATAATCGTGTCATAGGAAAGGGAGTTGGGATAGGCGTCAGATTTACGTTTGTAGTTAATAAAGTGGAAAAAAGATTTTGGGACATTTATCAGGTTGTTTGTGTTTTTGTGAGATAATTGTAGTAAAGGTAGTTGTAAACCTCGCTGAATTTATAAAAGGAACCGAGAAAGTTGGAGTAGTCCAGGGAAGAGCGTGTTCTTAGGAAAATGCTCCACAAATTATACCTCTTGTTCCGAAGAGTGCGGAGTTTACGATTGTACCATGTAGGAGGGGTTCGGCTCGAACGAGTCGTCCGTGAAGGACACGAAAAGATTGGCTATGGTGTGGGAGTCAGTTGTAGTAGTTGAGCCGTAGAAAAGGGAGGTGGGATAGGCATCAGGTTTCCGTTTGTAGTTGATGAAGTGGTAGAAAGATTTGGGGTCGTTGATCAGGTTGAGTTGAGCTTTGGCAAGGTAGTTGTGGTAGAGGGAGCTATAAAGCTCGGTGAATTGGTAAAAATAACCGAGATAGTTGGAGTACTCCAGGGAAGAGCGTGTTCTTAGGAAAATGTTCTACAAATTATATATCTTGTTCCGAAGAGTGCGGAGTTTACGGTTGTACCATGGAGGCGATGATACCGACGTCCTATGTCGAGAATAAGGGGCATATAGGCAAATGGCATTGTATATTTCCTTACAGAGAACGGCAGTAGCTTCTTCTACCTCTAGGTGATCAAAGCGAAATGCGATTTTGCTAAGATGCTCACTTAAGGGGACATTCCGGTTTGTCGGGTCAAAAATCCGTTCTGCTCGCGTAAGGGTTATTTTCCTCCCCGGTGAAAAAATACGAAAAATGCAAAAAGTTTATTGAACTTAAATACATTAGGCCCAATGTAAGTGAAAAAATTTTTAAAATTGATAAAAAACAACAAAATGGCGGACTATTGAAAAAAAATTGAGTTTTTTGCTCTATTTTTTAGTTATAACTAAAAAAATAAATAAATAAATAAAAAAGTAATTAACTCACAATTTGCGTGTGCTTGTTAAAAATATGTGTGCGAACTTTCATAAGAATCGCATGCATCGTTTTCATATGATCGCTTACACCGCACTCAAAAAAGTCGTTTCGAAAAAAACGCATTCAAAGTTTGGAGATAAATTAGACAAAAGATAAAAGTGATTTTGAACACCTGGAGGGGGGGGGGGGGATCCGGTTCCGGAGTGACTCGACAAAATTTACAAACGTAGTCGAAAAATGAATAAAATGTTTAAAAAAATTTGTTGTTATATCTTTAATACTTTCTCAAAAAAAATCATGAAAATAACCTATTTTTTGACCCGACAAACCGGAATGTCCCCTTAATGACCTATAACTTTGGAACCGCCTAAGATTTCGTTTCCAAATTTTAACATATTATTTTTGAAGTATAGAAATATCGATTACGCAAAAAAAAAATTGACTTTTTGAGCCGAACAAACCGGAATGTCCCCTTAATAGGCGATAGTTAGGTTTGGAAGTTGTAGGAAAAATTGGGTTGGTGGATAAGCTGTCGCGTTAAAGGGATGGGAGAGGGGGGGGGGGTGGGGTGGTAATTGCCGATGGTGGGGGGAGCGTGAGGACTAAGGGCAACTGAGAAATTATAGGGGTTCGCTGTAAACAAAAGGTCAAGTTGCCTCTTCATATGATTTGGTACATTACTTATTTGACGGAGGCTTGAGTCGGTGAGTGTATTCCAGAATACTACCCTTATTAAATTTAACACTGAATCTCCTTACACATCCTTAAAAACTTCCTTTAACATATATTACATTCTCACTTAATACATACCATTCATAAACATTCACAATATTCTATATCGAGCCAGTTACAGCACATTTAATAACCTGCCCCTTTTTATTCATTCAAAACATAGTAACTTTGATTTTCGTTCAAATTTTATTCAATTTAATAGTCACAGAGACTTTGATAAATTTTGTGTTTTGTTCATGTTATAATTTCCAGTAAATTAGAACACAATGTTCTATAAGTAGAGAAAAAATTCATTTGTAAAATCAGTTGAGGAAGAGAGTTGAGTCAGATTAGTTAGTTGACTTTGAGTTTAAGTTTGAGAAAAAGTAAAATTGAGTTCAGTCAAGTTAAATATATATTATAAATATAGAATAAAATATAGTAAAATATAAAAGAGTGAATAAATGAGTTTTGGAATTTTAAGTTCTAATTGAAGTTGAGTTCTAGAGTTTTTAATTGAGAAAAGGAAGTAAAGGAATAAAAGAAAGGTCCCCGCTCTTCCCTCATCAGAGGAAGCACGGCGCCGGACGTCAACACCGTCTATAAAATACATTCCTTGGTACTAGTCTATGAGACGCTGGCAATGTATTTGCGAGAGGGTGAGGCGTCCAAATTGAAAGTTTATCAATGCGTTTGAAGGTCGAGTAAAAACAACTGTTCTTCTTTTCCTGATTATCACATCAGATGAGTTCCTTATTTTATTATTAGATTTATGCACCATAATTAATGAGATGCTGCAACTATATTGAGAATTACTGGATTAACCAAGATGACATAAAAACCGAGCAGTAGTGCAGCATCTCAAGTATCGAATGGAATAAACCGTTGAGAATTCAAAGAAACGTGTGAGGTCTAAAACTCTTTCCCTCTCTGCTGCCGACGCGTTGTCAGCTGGCAAATTCGAATGTACTAGAATTTCCAACTAGTATAATTTGCGAATCCGCAACGAGTAGTAATAACTAAAAATGCACAGAATCCTTTTTCAGTTTACAATTCACCTCTCATAAGCAAAACTTGTTTTTTTATGCAAATCGGTCATTTTCGACTACTCCCTTCCATTTCCCGAATGCTGAAATATAATATGTATAATCTTTTTTGTTGTTGTCGTATTGTAGATGCAATTTTTTGTACGAAGGTCTTGTGCGCAACTCTTAAAGCCTGGAGAATTTAGTGTTTTGCGTACTACATTCGATCTTTTTGATATGTTAATGGCTGAAGCTATTAAGGAAAACCCCGACGACTACCAAAAGTACCTTATAACACATTTTCAAGCTGCAATGATTTATGCAATTGTGTGGGGTATCGGAGGCATTTTAAATACTGACTCACGCGCACGGTTCGATGCAGTTTTTCGAAAGGTTAAGCATTTGTACAAAATTAAAAATTACACTTATTTTATTACTAAACATTTTTTAATACATATAGATGTGGAGTCAAGAGGAAGGTGATCAAAATGTAATCCCAACAGCTATAGGAAAAATCGAGGTCTCAATACCATCGGAAGGCCTACTTGCCGATTACTTTTATTACTTTAAACAAAAGGGTCAATGGAAATATTGGCCAGATGTAGTACGAAAACTAGATGCTGATATTACCCCATCTGGAGTACAAATCCACACCATAGATACGGGAAGGTATATGTATCTGTTAAAAATGCACATAGACGTAAGTTTCTTTACTGTCGGACACATTATGATTTTAATTTTCTGTTTGTTTTTCTTTCTTTCATTGCAGCATCAGAAAAAATTTCTGCTCGTTGGACCAACTGGAACGGGCAAGAGTGCTTACATTCAAAATATGATGATGAATCAATTATCCCAAGATAAATTTCTGTCTTCGTTTGTCACCTTCACTGTCATGATAACGGCTAATCAAACGCAAGATTTGATTATTTCAAAGGTAACACAATAACGAATTTAATTTCTTCAAGATGCCGTAATTGGTGTTTCTCATTATTTGATATTTATTGACAATTCACATATCGCGGAAAGAATATTTATGATAAACAAAATGTATGTGAGCGTCAGATTCGGGTAGACTTTGTTAGGTAAGAACTTTGCCTTCTCTTTGAGTGATAAATACAATCTGGTCTTTTATTATACACGCATTCATTTGGTTTTTAGCTATTTGAACATGGTCTTAGGCATCAAAACTCTTGAACACATATGCATTTCAATACAATAAAATTTAAAACAAAACCAAATGCATGATAAATTGAACCAGATGCTCAATTGTCATGTAACAGGTCAATTGAAAAGTCCCCGGCCTGACACATAGATGGCGGCACTAGAATTAAATTCATGTGATTTGAGCCCTCAACTTCAAAAGACGCGTGTATAAATTTGACACATGTCGGATCATTAGTTTGTGAATTATAGTATTTTGAGTGAAGCAACTTCTGTTATTGTGAAAAAAATGGAAAAGAATGCTCGCTGGGAGGAAATTTTCGTCGAATGAAGAGGTGATCGCCGAAACTAAGGCCTATTTTGGAGCAAAGGACAAATCGTACTACAAAAAAGGTATCGAAAAGTTGGAGGGTCGCTATAATCAGTGTATCACCCTCGAAGGGAATTATGTTGAATAAAAAAAACGAATTTTGCCAAAAAAATGTGTTTTACTATGGAAGGCCGGGGACTTTTCAATTGTCCTGTTATAAACATAAAACCCCAAAATATACTACTACTATTTATTCGCCTGTAGGAACCCGAAAGTTCATGACCTCACCGACTCGACTCCGTCATTGTTCCCTGTCTCGTACACTCTCCTTCCACGTTCGACCATCCGATCCGATCTCCTCGACGTCCATCCTAACATTGTCCTCCCATCTCCGTCGTGGCCCCCCTGTCCATCTTAATCTTCGCGACTTGATTACTCTCACTATTGTAGATTTGCGGTATAGCTCTTCCAATTCGTGGTTGTGGAGTTTCCTCCATTGTCCTGCCTCCTCGTCATATTTTTTGGTGAACCGTCTCTCCGTATTCCCACTTCTTTTCCAGTAGTTGCCTTATTGTGAACATTTGCTCGCTCGTTGACCGGTTCCTGCGGAATCCGCATTGGCAGTCTCCCAATATGTTTTCTGCGTACGATGTGATTCTTGCCAGTATGACATTTGCTAGTATTTTGTATGTGGTTGGGAGCAATGATATTTCTCTGTAATTTTCGCAGTCAGATCTGTCACCTTTTTTGAAAATGGGAACGACTATTGAGGTTTTCCATTCTTCTGGAATGACTTCCTTATCACATATTGTTTTAATCAGTTGGACGATCTTTTGAGTGGTTGCCTCTCCTCCATGCTTCGCAAGCTCTACCGGTATGCAGTCGACTCCGGAAACATCGTTGTTTTTCAATCGGTTTATTGCGTCTACAACTTCGTCGAAAAAGGGCTCTGGGATCTGGGGCTCGGCTGTATGTACGTCTGGTGCGTTTATTTGTGGTTGATGGGTGCGCACATTGAGCAGGTTTTCAAAGTACTGCTTCCATCTTGTCACGATATTGTTTGTTTCTGTCACCAGACAGCCGTTTGTGTCTCGGATTATTTTGGCTCTTCCTCGGTGGCCATTTCTAATTGAATTTATGCCGGCATACATATATCTGGCATTTTCTAGAATTTTTTCGATCCTAGTCTCCTCCTATTCGTGGTTTTTGCGTTTGAATAGTCTCGTTTTCTCTTTCCGAATTGTCGCGTATCTTTCTGCGTTGATTTCATCATATCCTTGTAAGTGGATCACTCTGAGGCGTTAACGTTCTTCAGTCTTCGCCCTGCACTCATCGTTAAACCAAGATCTGGACTTAATTATTTTCTTAAATCCTAATACATTTTGGGCTGTTTGTTTGAGTGTATCTCTGATCGATGCCCATTTAGTGCCCAGATTATTGGTTTTCTCTTCCTCACTTCTCCCATTCTCTAGGATGCTAAATCTATTCGTTAGTTCCTCTTGATATTCAGCCCTTTTGCGTAAGTTTTTTAGTTTATCAATGTCGAACTTTTTGCTCGTCTCCCGTGACTGCCCATGTGGGTTTGCTGCAAGCCGACTTCTAATTTTGCCCATCACTAGAAGGTGATCGGAGTCGCAATCTGCTCCTCTATATGATCTTACGTCAAGGATATTCGAGTGGTGTCTTTTGTCTATGAGGAAGTGGTCTATTTGGTTACGCGTAACACCGTCGGGTGATATCCATGTGGCTTTATGGATTTGCTTGTGCTTGAACATCGTGCTTTTCATTATCATTTGATACGTCGTGTGGGCTTTCTTTGCCTATAGTTGGTTGGTATCTTCCTTTCCAATTTTCGCATTGAGGTCCCCGGGGAGGATTTTAACATCGAATGATGAGATCCCATCGAATACTTCCTCTAGGGTCTCGTAGAATGTGTCCTTCGTTTCTTCGTCCGTAGATTCTGTTGGGGCGTGTACGTTTATAAATACATAATTGTACCATGGTCCCTGTATTTTTAGCACCGACATTCGATTATTAATAAATTTCACATCTTTTACATGAGGTGGAATCTTCTTGCTTATGATGAAGCGAGTCCCGAGGTTATGTGTGTCGGTACCTGCACACGCCAGTGTAAATCCGTTGGTTTCGATTACTTGATGTGGGAGTCGGACTTCCTGAAGCGCGACGATGTCTATTTTATATTGTCTCGCGTTTTCTACGACCGTCTGTATCGCGCCCGGTTTATATAACGTTCGAACATTCCACGTGCCGACGCGTATATCCCACTTTTTCCGTTTTTCCCTACGTCTTCTTTTGCCGAGTCGGTGTTTTCTTGATGATTTGTTCCTTTATGGTAGTGTCGGCTCATCACACCTACGCCTACCGGGTTGTTCGTGAGATTGTTGTTGGTATATTGATTATTCATTTTTGTTCCCACGAGTCCGCCACATCAGAGCCCCTCTTTGATATGATAAGGTCTGCTTACTGCTCTGATTCGACCCAGTGTCAGAGAGGCGCCGTTATAATATAGTCGGTATACCTCTGGCTGCAAACCATCCAATGGGCACGGTGACGCGTAACGCCCACGCTAGCCTGTCTGACATGGGTGGCCCTACTGGAAGCGTATGCTTCCGTCAGCATAGCCTGATTGATTCATTGTAGTTTAAGCCCCCGCACCACGTCAAGGTTTCTACCAAGTGGGGGAAACCCTAAAATATACAATACATATTTTCAAATGCATTTGTTCAAACTACGATACTCTGTCTAAAAATGTTCACAACAATATTCTGTCTGAAAATGTAAAAATTTACTTTATTTAGATTAAGTTCAAATTAAGAAAAGGCAAATTTCAGTTCAGATGATTTTATTAGTTGACGGTGAGCACACGAATGAATGAAAAGAAAAAGAACAAAATGAAAGAAGGATGAGATGTTTCTGGCGCGTGTTTGAAGACAGTATGCTAAGAAGAGCGTTTTCTTTAGCTGCAATGTCAAGCGGTGTCATTTATGGCATCTTCGGATACCGTTCGGAATGCACAGCATACTCTTAGTGATGCCAGCCTATGTCCTGAATCCACTCCCCTCATGTATGACTTATACTGTGCGGTTCCAGCCCATATGTGAGCTGCATACATTATAATGGAGGTGTTGACACTGGTTATGAGTTTTCTTATGTGGGGCCGGGGTCCTCCAACATTGGGTAGCAGTCTCGCCAAACTTTTGCATACACTTCCCGTTTTTTCACTCGCTTTCCTCAGGTGTTCCTTGAAGCTCAACCTGTTGTCAAGTATAACACCAAGATATTTAATATAGGGACTGAATCTGATTATTTGTCCTTCTATTTCCAAATCAAGGTGTTCAATTTTCTTGCGGCTGCTTATTAAAACTGCCTCCGTCTTATGTCCAGCTAGTTTCAGTCCGGCCATATCTGGCCAGCATTTAATGCATTGGATTGCTTGGAAGCAAGTATTCTCCAGGTCATGTAGATGTTTAGCTACGGCCACTATTGCCAAATCACCTGCGTACCCAATAATTCTAACCCTTGTGGTACATTGACCCTGAGCACACCATTATACATGATATTCCATAACAGCGGACCTAATACAAATCCCTGAGGTACACCCGCTGTTATTTTATATTCCGGTGGTCCCTCATCTGTGTCATACAACAGTCTTCTATCCGAGAGATAGTTTGCTAGTATACGCATCAAGTAGGGTAAGACTTGGAGATCGCCCGACGCTTCTAGAATCCGATTCCAGTTTATCGAGTTAAATGCATTTTTAACGTCTAGTGTCACCACGGCACGATATTTTTCCGTACCTCCTAGCCATCGTGCTCCAGCTATCGCATTGCGATCGATGTAGTGCCTTTACAGACTGATCTACCCATACTGCCATTCACGGAGCCCCGATGTCCCCTCAGTGAATTTTTCCAGGCGAGTGGCAATTACCCGCTCAAGCAGTTTCCCTGTTGTATCCAGAATGTATAGCGTTAAGCAAGGATAGTGAAGAAGGCGAATTGAACACACGATGAAACGATTGAAAAGCGAAGCAGTGAAGCATCAGACTACTGACCGTGTTTAGAATTGGATTTCCAAACTCGACTATATTCCACTGGTGTGAATTATTTTTTTGTTGTTTATCGCTTGGTATACGGTTCTGATGTATTTTACTTATTCGATTTTTCGTTCGTGTTCGTCACTATTTCGCTTGTGAATCGTGTGTATCTGTTAGAATCGCTACCCCACTCCCGCCGCAGTAACTTCGTTACGATCAGATTCGTATGCGGACGACGGACGAACGAGAGAAACGAGGAAACATTGGAGGCTGTGCTCTATGCGGAAGTCGTGACCGTGTGTGAAGTTCTGCTTTACTATGGAAAGTGTATGCTGCGTGTGTGTACAGATCACGTCGTAGTCACCAATTCCTTAAAAGCCGTGTACGGTTGCGGAGATGGGGTTTTTATTAAACGCTTCGCATATGGAAGCAATTTTGGGTCTTGTACCCGTGTTACCACGAGGAATTTCACCTCCTCGTCAGTGATTCCTTCCATGCTGAAAACTCTTTCGGCGTAACCGAACCAGTAGTCTGGGTCGTCGGACGTGAAGTCCGGTAATATTGCGTTACGCAGTTGTGGGCGGTGGTCCGCCTGGAATGGGATGTCGGCTTCTTGACGGAGGGCAGGAGCCTGTGATGGCGTTGGCGAAGGTCGGGCGTCGTTTGCCATTTGCGTTTTTTGAACCGCGGTTTTCGACCTGGTGGTTAATGTCGACTTGGGGAGGTCTCGCGTTAATTTTCTCTGTGGGAGAGCGATTATATTTCCTCTCAACGTTTTCGCTTTCTGTATCGAAGCTTGCGACCTTGTGGTTGGCATCTACTTTCAATAGCTTCGAGTCGAAAATCTGTCGCTCGGTGCGCGGATTGCTTTAGTGTTGGGGATTCGCGTTTAGTTTTTCCCTTTTCGGGGAATGTTTTCAATGGAGAAACGCGGCGAAACGACCTGCTGGTTCCAAAGGTTTACAGGGAAAAGGCCTAGCACAAAAGGATACTGTCTGATTTCCAAAGATTAATCAGGGAAAAGGGCCTAGCACAAAAGGATTCTATTTATTTTCCCAAGATGATATAAGGATGGGCCTACACCAGAGGATACTTCGGTTAATTCGACGGTGCTAGGAGCAGAAAGGAGAGGAGCTTTCCAGTTCAGAGGAAGACGAGAAGAACGAGGAGATGAAAATAATCGAGGATTTTTCGCGGATTCGCAACTGTTTCTGCGTTGCCTTTATTAACGGGGTCTAATTTTTGCCTGTTTTCGCGGTCGTCACAAGAAAGAAACGTCGAGTGTGTCGTTAGTTCGTGCGTGTGCTTCGTGGCTCTGAAGGAGCTTACAAAATTGTTATTTTGGACACTTTGTATCTGTGCTTCCTTTGGTGCTATTTTTAGTACTATGTTACGGAATTCTCGTTGGTGCGCTACGTTTTACTCTAATTATTTGTATTTATCATTACAAATGAAAAATATATTTAAATTAATTCTTTTCCTCTTAATCTTTACGAGTCTGCTCGATAATCTCGGTAAACAAAATCAATATGAGGTTTTAATATAGGAAAAGTGAAACATTTAATTTTGATTGGCTAGTAAGAGATTTACACAAAAAAGAAGAAAAAAAAAAAAAATATGACGAGAAGCGAAACCAAACGATATAAAAATTAACTGCCGATTAAAAATGCACTTAAACATTCTTTTAATTCTCGCACAGGACAACACTTGGGTTTTTGCTTAATTCTATTCCTCACAATAATAGGAAGTACAAAAAAACGTTTTGTTTCTGTAAAGTATACTTAAAGTTATCCCGTCTTGTAAACTTTTTCTAAGTTTTGAATTTTTTATAGTTTTCTTATGTCTAATCAAGCAGTATAAAGGGCTGCCTTGAATGCATATACATCGGTCTGCGTTTGTATTTGCTCGGAAGGAGCTTTAAACATTTATCCTTTTCGGCTCTGAAGGAGCTTAATCAATTTATAATGAATTTCCGGTTGTGACTCAGAAGGAGCTTTTACCTTAAACTTTTACACACTGAAGGCACACACAAAAGGAATCAATTATATAAAAAAAAAGAAATGTATATAAAAAAAATTTAATATTAAAAAAAAACTTGCGGTTTATCCGGAGATGTCCTTCGTTCGTGGGCGTCGTGGTGGCGAAGATGGGCTGCTTCCAGGTGTGCACTTTTGACCGGAACTCTCACTAGTTGGCTTTTGGGTCACTTCGCATTGGCACTGGTACTGGAACTCTTCCTCTACTGGTACTGTCTGTGTTGTTTTTCGGCACTGTTTTATTTTTGTAATTTTTCGGCACTGTCTGCGTTTTAAGTCGCGTTCGTTTTCGGTCGTATTCACTTTTTATATTGTTTTTCGCGTGTTCTTATTTATATTTGGTGCGTGTTCACCTTTAAATTCGCGCGTCGGGCAGTCACCACTTTGGCGGTTTATTTATTGCGTATTCTAGTTGATACTGGGGTGTTCCGCCGAACACTACTCCCAAAACAACGAAACAAACGAACGGAGCGAAAACAATGTCAAATTAAACCACGAGAATATTTTGTTTTGTTTTATATTTGTTTCTATTATGATTTTAAAGCGCTTCACTACACCGCACGTGCGATCACACTCGACGTTACTTTACTTTTCTTACTTCGAAAATGCCTACTCCGATCTTTATACACTCGAAATTATCCTCCTCGTCTTCTGCCGATCGAAATCTAACTGACTCGCTATTCTCCTCAAAAATGCCCTGATACAGATCGTATCTGTATCTGTATCGAAAAATTTTCTTATTCTCCCTGCTAACAGAATTTCCGGATTCCTGTTAGCAGCATGTTATCGTATCCCCGGGGATATTTCATAGTTTCCTGAGAAAGGGAAAGTCATCTTGCATACATTATTCGTTGGTGATAGCATTTCCTTTTCCACTGCCTTCTAATGGGTGTGAAATTTTTACAAAGGAATCGTGGGACCGGAGTATTTCCTTTGTTGGCGTTGGACTTGTAAATCTTCCGAATTATCTTGTTGCGATAATGACGGTTGTTTACACTTTTGGTAGCGGATAGACGATATGCTTTCTTGCGTTTAGCTGCCAGTGTATGCATCCGTTGTTATCTATCTACCAAAAATGGTAATTCCTGGTAAACATCGTGCAGATGTTTAAGATGGGAGATCTGTATGCGATGCTTTTGCTGATGGATTTTCGGGATCTTGCACGGAATTAGAGGTGCTAATTGCCTTTAGCTACCCGAGTATGCCTCCCTGGTTCGGTTACTTTACCGAAGATAACATCGTGCAGATGTTTTGGATGGAAGATTTATGGCCTGTAATCTGGAATTGTTTTTGCGTACTATGAATGGATGCGTTGACTCGATACTGAAAGTTTTTGAACGTTAAGTTCCTTGTTTTTTGATGTCGGGTTCAACATTGTTTCAGCTTCCTATGCCCTTGTTACAGGCCTGATTAAGAGCTTTGGGGACACGTGTCTGTGGGCACGTGTACTGGATAAGGTAAGTAAGTTCCTTGAAGGTTTGGAACCTTACCTGGGCGGAATTGTGCACTCGTAGGACGCTACAAATGCACTACGGTCGGCAAGACGACGGCGCTTCTGGATTCTTGACTCCTTTTGGCATAAGCACAATGCGCTATTTTTTCCATCGTTGAGGAAAGATTCCTGTTTGGAGGCAGGTCGTGAAGAGACTGCTGAAGACTTCCGGCTATTTTGTTAAAGCAGTCTTCGCTACAACGCTAGGAATATCATCCAGTCCGGTCTTTTTTCAACAACCCTTGCAGCCAAGAGCATCTCTTTGGTGGTCACAGGAGCTATTTCTCTTTCAGTGATGGTCCACTTCTCTTGCACTCTCAACACCTCATCAAACTGTGGGAAGAGGACAGCAACGATTGTGGTACTGATCACCACCGCTCTTTTGAGGTACTGATACGGCTGTAGATCCAGTTTGTGGTTGAAAGGAATGTGGTTGTGGGTATAACTTGAACGGGGTGTTCACAGGTTGGGAGCGTCTAACAGATCCGAGTAGTGTCGACCGACCTACTGTAATTGTTCCCAGCTATCCGAGACCCGTCGTTTACAGGTTGAAGTTGCCTGTTGAACGACTCCTGTGCGTTTGGTAATAATTCCCCGTAAGTCTGTTCAGTGGTTTTTTTGGAAGTCATGTTCCTCCTCGGGACAGCAAAAAGGATTTGAACTATTTACAGGGTGGTATTGAGTATAGGACGCTCCCTGTGAATGATGAGGTGGAGTTGGCAATGTTTGGCTCTGTCTTCGGGACGGCCAAAAAGATGTGGACTATTCACAGGGTTGTGAATATACGAAACTCCCTGTTAATGTGAACCAACTTATTCTGCGTAGATAGATTATATGAATTTCATGCCAGCAATGGTGGGCACCTTTCATCCCTCTGCTGAGCGAGAAGCTTAAATGCTTCTACAGCCACTTACCAAGCCTTTATATTGACTTGATTGTTGCAGCATTAACGTGCCCCAAGCGTCGATGCCAGTGCTGAAGAATATTTACTGAGACCTTTACACTGAATGAAACACATGCACGGTCTTCCAGTCTATGCTTAATAATTTACAAACAATGCTCATTTGTGAAATTCACTACGATAAAAATATCTTAACTCACAGTTTATCATTGATAGATACTAAAAAAAGTTTAAGGGCGCATTCGTATTAGAAGACCAAATTATTATTTCCCTTTTGCAATAAATTTCAATGGCCTTTTCGTCTGGCCTATGATCTTGTGGCGTTTCGAACAGACACACACACAATATACAAGCAAATAGTGAAGAACATCGAAACGAAATTCGAATAGGCAAAGCATCTGAGCCGTATACCATAGCTAATAGCATAGCAATTCTAAATCAGTTGTGTGTACGTGAATTTAGAAATCGAATTCGTACACGCGACAGTGGCCTGATGTGTTGAGCATTGGTTCAATTTTTAGTGATTCTAACTGTCACACGTTCTTCACTATCGTCGCAATACGCGATAATCTCATTAGTATTGTCTCCCGTGTTTCTGTTTTCCGTTTTACCCATTCAGAATAATTAATTAATAAGGAATGCACATTGTTTTCGTATTCGATATTTAACTGAATAAATTTACTTATGATTAGTTTATTTTACTTATGATTAATTTATTGTAATTTTGTTATTACCTCGTTACAATGGAGTTAATTCACTGTATTGGATTAACACCTTGGTATAAACGAATTTTTAGTAGTAGTTAATTCACTGTGTTTTATTAACACCTTGTTACAAAGGAATTTAAAGCAGTAAAACAAATTCAAAATTTTTAACCGCACTTAACTGTCTCCCTGTCTCCCCGCAGTATAAACATTTCCTTCCCAAAGATAATTAATGCTTTCAATGCATTATCTGGAAATTTCTGTAAAGAATTTTTCCTGCAAGGGCATTATACATGTATCAATGCATCTCTGCATTAGCGGCCAAGAACCGAATTCCCAATTAGCGTAGATTTTCACACTAGAGTTCGACACTTGCGTGGCCATAGGTGCCATGTACAATTGACACAGATGGTATACACAACCGTCATTGTGTAACCATCTAAATAACTTTCCAAAGACCTGCAACTATTGATTCAGCTGCAAGCATTTCTCTCAGAATTACTTCCTTGTTTGAATCTTTAAACAATCACCAACGTCGCGCTTAGCCGCCGGATTGGATTCAATAGCATAAACATATGCAAACGAAAGAATCCGATTCTCCCAGTCGGCAGAGATACGATATACGATCTCCATTATCTCAATCCCTTTTAGCATCTAATGAGTGGCTGGTATTTACTCAGCTGACCCTCATTACCGGACGATGCCTTAGGTCGCTTCTTCCTTTTTTCTGCATCCCTTGTCTAAGTTTCGTTTCGCTTTGACCTTTTTTTCTTTTTTTTTTTAATAGACTTCTCTCGGGAGAGGCGAACCTATAGCGCCGAGTGGGCGCCCCGAGATGCCATCAAATAACTGTTGCAGTTCTTTTTGAACAGTTGTAGGTTGTAACGCTCCGGGAACACTCGCGTGGGAAGGGAGTTCCACAGCTTCCCCGCTCTGTAACCGAACGAGTTCTGATGCAGGGATGTTCGCGCCGTCGGGAGATGAACCGCAAACGGGTGCAATCCGTCGAATTATCTTGTGGAGCGCATATAAGCCAAATTGCGTGGAACAATGCCAAGAATCTCCGAAGAACAGCACCCGTGATAATATCTGTAAAACAGACAGAGGTCGGCCACGCGTCTTCGATGTGATAGCGACTGTAGTCCTGACGTTAGCGCCGGGTCCCCGATCAGGCGGATCGCTCGTCTCTGTATGCTTTCAAGTAGGTCGAGGGTATGTTTAGGAGCCGAGCTCCAAACATGAGACCAATATTCGAGCGCGGGTCTAATTTGGGATTTATATATGAGAAGAAGTTGGGCTCTAAATATATAGCTCAGCTTTCCTGAGGCTGACCTGGCGATGCTCGACACGTGTTTATGCGATGATACATTCCCACAGACGGTGACGCCGAGCAATTTCCAGCTTTCCCCACATACGAGGGCCCGGCCATTCATCATCAGCTGTGGAACCGATGACCCACTTTTCTTTGTGAATGTTGTATATTGTGTCTTCGCTGCATTGAAGTCGACGAGATTGGCCCTTCTCCACTGCAGGACCCTATCTAGATCCTGATTCAGAGAGTCAACCGGCGATAGTTCTGGAGCACAATTCTTAAGGACTATTGCTGGTATTCCGTCCGGGCCGGTTGCCTTCCTACAATCCAGTTCACGTAGAATGCGTTGAATAGTGCGCGGACGAAATCTCACATCCCGCATTGAAGACCATACCGGCGAGATCACAGGTGGCTCCAAAAGGCCGGGATTGAGGTTTGAATTCGCGGAAAATAAATTCCGCGAACACATTAGCTTTATCCCTTGAATTCGTGACTAAACGTCCCGCTGTCTGTTACCATCGGAGGGAAAGAGGAGGATCCGAAGTTTCCGCTAAGAGCTCTTGCCATTGACCAGAAGGAGCACGAGCGAGTCGGGCACCGAAGGAGCTTACTGGTCACCCTGTCGTTGTGTGCCTTCTTCGCGGTATCAATCGCCAGGTTGCACGCGTTTCTGATTCTAACAAAATTCGTTCTGTTAACATCGGTGGGATTGGAGCGCCATTGTTTAAAAGCTCTATTTTTTGCCGCTGTAATCAGCTCGCATTTTTTGTCGAACCAAGGTTTATCAGGCGGAAATGTGGAATATACATCTCCATCCCCAGAAAAATAATCTCTGATACCGACTCCGCGCATGCGTTAACATCGGAGTTTCCGAAGCACACCTCGGACTATGGAAAGGATGCGAAGAAATCCCGCAAATCGTCCCAATTAGCAGCCCCATACTTCCATAGATGGCGAAGCTGCCTAGGCCGGTTATTCGCTTGATATGCAAGTGCATGCGCGACAGATACCAAGCAGTGATCTGAGTTTGCCAGTGGCGCAGAAACCTCTACGGTATAAATACTCGATTCAGATGTCAAAAACAGATCCAGGGTGTTCGCATAATCGCCTCGGGCGTCCGGTACTCGCGTTGGCTCCCCCACGTGTTGAGTCAAGTTGTGGCTTATAGCAAATATCTCCGCCAGCCTCCCAGCCTCATCGGTTCTGTTAGAATGTAACAACCAGTCGGAATTGTGTACATTAAAATCGCCAAGGACACCAATTTCAGAAGCTGGGTGGTTGATCTGTATCCAGTCGACGGTATATGAAAGATGTTCGAAAAATGTCGCCGGTCCATCGTCATTCGGGGAGCGGCAAAGACAACAAAGAAATTTAACGGAATTCCTCAGCACGACCCTCAACCATATGATGTCCATATTATTGGGTTCCAACCCCTCCATCCTCTGGCAAGCCGGATTGGACCGCGCGAAGACGCAGACTCCGCCCTTAAAACGGAATCTCGAATGTAAGTCGTATCCTGAGCAACGAAGATATGACGAATCAGTTGACGAATCGACCTGGGTCTCAGTTAGGGCAAGGATATCAGGTTTCGTTGTTTGCAAGTATTGGTGGACGGCGTTTACATTAGTATTGGTGAAACCGATGCCCCTGATGTTACAAAATGCCGTCACCAGTCGAGCGTGGGCCGAGCCTCGAGAGCGAGCCCGGTTATGCGATGACGAACCTCTTAAAGTTCCATTATTTATCATGATATCTGCATAATGTTCCTCCTAACATAATCCCCCCCGGAGATCCGAATGGGAGACTAATTTACCTCCGGAATTCTTTATATCAGAAGGCACTATCATGACTTATCTCCGTATCAGTCCGGACCATCAGCCACACATCTGAAACACCGTCGAAGATTTCTCTCGCCGATATCGCGGAATGTACAGCGTGACGGGGTGGTATCTCACCTTGGGACGGACTACCACCTAACCAATTTTTTTTTTCCGAACGGGAATCGGCCAAGCTCGGCAAGATGGCCAGGGATTTTTCCCGACCATTTCACGGAACTTAAAGCTTGATTGGGGTGGTATTTCATCGGGCGCACGGGGCGTTGGGACGCCGGCTACCACTCGGCAAGCGTTAGTAAACAATCTGATCTCAACGGTCGACTTCACCCACACCACTACAGAACCTCACCAGTGAGATCCTCTTTCCTCGTTTTCACCACGAGAGGAACACTTTCTCTCTCGGGGAAACTCACCCCATTAGCGAGTCGGCTCTGCACGAGTCGTTTATCGCAGAGTCCCTTTCCATCGCCAGACCGAGCCGGTCGGGTCTCCACCACGCTACGGTAGCGATGCGGGGCGCGTAAATACGTGGGGCTACCTTTTTACCGTCGAGGGGTGCGATCGAAGTTCGTGTGTGTGCACAATGGCAAACGCCAATATCCTCCGTCCTGCCTGTTGGATGTGACATTGAAATTGCATAAAGTTAAACAATTTAAATCGCATAAATTTAAACAATTTAAATCGCATAAAGTAAAATAACTCCCAATTATGAGCAAAGTGTTATTTCAGTAATAAGTTTGATGTGCAGTCTGATAAAGTGTGATGTCTACATTAGCCAAGACATTAATTGTGCTTGAACTAACGAATAGATTTAGCATTCTAGAGAATGGGAGCAATGAGGAAGAGGAAGCTAATAGTGTGGACACTAAATGGACATCCATCAGAGACACAATCAAATTAACAGCCCAAAAGGTATTAGGACTTAAGAAAACAATTAAGTCCAAACCTTGGTTTGACGATGAGTGCAGGGCGAAGATCGAAGAACGAGAACGGAAACGCCTCAGAGCAATCCACTTAGAAAGACATGATGAAGTCAACGCAGAAAGATACGCGACAATTCGGAGAGAGACAATGAGACTCTTCAAACGCAAAAAAATCGAATGGGAGAAAGCTCGGACCGAAAAAATGCCTAGAAAATTCTAGAGCAAAGAACATCAAGCAAGCGAGAATCACACCGTACGCAGAAGAGATGCTAGAAGACTCCCAATGTGGATTCCGTAGGAACCGTTCAACAAGCGACCAAATGTTCACAATAAGACAACTGCTGGAAAAGAAGTGGGAATACGGAGAGACGATTCACCAACTGTTCGTTGACTTCAAAAAAGCTTACGACTCAGTCACAAGGCAAAGGCTTTACCATATTGTAGTGGAGCTGGGAGTCCCGAAAAAATATGCCGCCCTCATTCAAATTTGCATTAACCAAAAAAAGCGCGAGTTAAAATACAAAACCACCTCTCAGAACCGTTTGAAATCCGGGACGGACTAAAACAGGGCGATAGTCTTTCACCGTGTCTTTTTAACCTTGTCCTCGAGTATATCATCAAGAGATCATCCCTGAACGGGATCACATCAGTGCTCACCTATGCGGATGACATCGCCATTTTGGGCAATAATCTAGAAACTAATTTCTTACACGGCTTTCATCCGACCAGTACTAGTTTATTTTTGCCCGATATGGTACAACATATCCCCGTCATATCCTTGACCATATGATCATATAGAGGAGCAGATTGCGACTCCGATCATCTTCTAGCAAAATCAGGAGTCGAAAAATGTTTGATCTCTGCCCACGTCTCAGAACCATTTCAAATCCGGGACCGACTAAAGCAGAGAGATGGTCTATCACCGTGTCTTTTTAACCTTGTACTCGAGTATGTCATCAGAAAGGTACAAGACGACAACATGGCTGGATCATCCCTGAACGGGGTAACACAAGTGCTCGCATATGCGGATGACATCACCGTTCTGGCCATAATCTAGAAACTGTTAGTAAAAACTGTGAAATCATCATGCAGGCGGCAGAAGAGGTGGGCCTAGAAATAAATGAAGACAAAACAAAATACATGATTACGGCGAGAGCAGGTGGACCTCAGGGAACACTTATAAACGTCAGAGGTAAGATATTTCAAAAAGTTAAAGAATTTAAATATCTGGGAACGATCCTGACGGCCAGTAACGAAATGTCGAAGGAAATTAACAAAAGACTACACTCCGGCACGCAGTCAGTAAACTGCTGAAATCCAGACTGCTATCACGTAACATAAAGCTCCGTGTCTATAGAACCATAATCATGCCGATTGTTCTATATGGATGCGAAACACGGGCTCTCACAAAACGGGAAGAAAACAAATTCCGCGTATTCGAGAATAAAGTTTTGGGGGTATCTTTGGAGGTAAATATGACGAGGAGGCAGGACAATGGAGGAAATTCCATAACCACGAATTGGAAGAGCTATATCGCAAACCTACAATAGTGAGAGTAATCAAGTCGCGACGATTATGATGGACCGGACACGTGGCACTATCGAATGGGAAACGATAGGACCGTGCATAGAATTCTTGATGGTAGACCA
The DNA here is from genome assembly GCA_963931805.1 of Microdon myrmicae. NCBI lineage: Eukaryota > Metazoa > Arthropoda > Insecta > Diptera > Syrphidae > Microdon > Microdon myrmicae. The sequence continues at coordinate 125,253,121 of OZ007498.1, read as the reverse complement.
ACGAGAAAGAGATCGACAGGGCGGCCGCGACGGAGATGGGAGGACAATGTTAGGTTTCACCTTGAGGAGTTTGGATCGAATGGTCAACCGTGGAAGGAGAGTGCACAGGACGGGGAAGGATGGCGGAGTCGAGTCGGTGAGGTCATGAACTTCCGGGTTCCTACAGGCCAATAAATAATAATAATAAAATTAATTGTGCTTATCTTTAAAGTAGTTTGTTTTGCGCCAGCCATTAAAGGAACAAATAAAGTGATGATCTAATTAATAACTTAAATCAGTGCGTTTGACTTTCTTTCCCGCGGAACTTTGTCTCCATTAAGCTGGTGGAAGGAAGTGAACCGAGTGCCCATGCCTGGTACAATACCTTCTTCCCCACAAGGTCAATGGCCAGAATCCGTTTCTCTCGATGGCGCTAAACAGCAGATCACTCGGTTGGCAACGGTTCCAACTGGGAAATCACTTCATTGCCTGTCTCGTTACCTGATAGCACACCTCGAATTGCAGCGGCATGGCTAAGTTTCAACTGCAGCCTTGCTAGTGCCCGTTTTCTTTTCACTGCATAATCTTAGGCGCTTAGTGCATGAATGTGTTTTATTATTTTCATCAAATCTTGTCTGCCTAATGTTTTGCTTATGTTGCTGTACTGCAATACACATTTTCTCGGCAGTCTCAGATTATTCGTTCGATTACGTTGATTGATGATTGATCACTAAAAATATATTTGGCTTTATTTATTTCAGCTTTGCAAGCTAAAACGTGGTGTATATGGTCCTCTGAAGGGACAACGCGCAATAATGTTTGTTGATGACATGAATATGCCGGTCAAGGAAGTTTATGGAGCTCAACCGCCACTAGAGTTGTTGAGGCAATATTTCGACTATGGGCATGTTTATGATTTAAAGGACACAACAAAGATCCATTTTAGAAACCTCTTGTTTATCTGTGCGTGTGGATTGCCCGGAGGCAGCCGTCAAGATGTATACGCTAGATTTCTTTGTCATTTTAACATCTTCTCTTTGAACTCATTCGCCGATGCGACCATGAACAGGATATTCGTATATGTATTATTGAATGGTTTTAAAAAATCAGGACATAATCAGGATGTATTCCAAAGTTGTCAGCAAATAGTAAGTGCAACTCAGCAAATATATAAAAATGTTCAAACTGAACTACGGGCTACTCCAGAAAAATCACATTACATATTCAATTCCCGAGACATTTCACGGGTTGTTATGGGTTGTTCATTGCTTAGGAAAGAAACAGTTTCGAACAAGAAGATATTCGCCAGAATTTGGTACCACGAAGCGATGCGAGTCTTCTATGATCGTCTAATCGACGAAACTGATCAAGAATGGATGTTTGAAAAACTCAACGAATGTGCCCGTGAAAATTTCAAGGAGCGTATAGAAGTCCTATTTGAAAATTATGCCGACGAAAATGGACAAATAACCTTGAGTGCCGTCAACCAGTTGTTCTTTGGAGTTTATTTAGACGAAGACAGTGAACCAGATGACAGGAGGTATGAGGAGATTCCCTCCATGGATGTGTTCAGTTCTGTAGCTTACGCGAATTTGGACGATTACAATGCTACCAAAAGGACAAAACTTAACATTGTACTGTTTACATATGCCTTACAACATTTGAATAAAATTTGTCGAATCATATCTATTCAGGGAGGCAGTGCATTGTTAGTTGGTATTGGTGGATCAGGCAGACAATCGTTAACAAGATTGGCAGCAGTTATTTGTGGAACATCACTACTTCAACCAGAAATTACGAAAAACTATGGCGTCAACGAGTGGCATGAGGACATCAAAAACATTTTAAAAGAATCCGGCGGATTAGGCAAACATACAGTATTTCTAATGACAGAAAATCAAATTAAAATGGAACTGTTTCTACAAGATATCGACTGCCTCTTAAATCAGGGTGAAGTACCAAACATATACGGCATAGACGAGAAGCAAGAAATTTTGGAATTGGTCCGTCTAGCCGCACAGGGTGGCAATCGAAATATAGATATATCACCATTACAGGTATTCTCATTTTTTGTTAATCGCTGCAGGCAAAAAATGCACATTGTATTATGCTTCAGTCCGATCGGAGATGCTCTGCGAACAAGAATTCGATTATATCCATCTTTAGTAAATTGCTGTACTATCGACTGGTACCAAATATGGCCAGAAGAAGCGTTGACAATGGTGGCTAAAATTTCAATGGAAAACATAAATGTTATACCATCTGTCAAGGATGCTATAGTGACAACTTGCCAGTATTTTCATTTAAGCGCAAATCGCGCCGTTAAAGAATTTTATGCAGACACTGGAAGAATTATTTATATAACGTCGGCATCATTTTTAGAGTTGATTCGTTCTTTTCAAAAATTAGTCGGTCAGAAGCAAAAGGAGGTGATGGACGGTAAATTGCGATATATTGGTGGATTAGAAACACTCAAGATTGCAGCATCTGCCATTGCGGTTATGCAGAAACAATTAAATGCTTTGCAACCGAAACTGATTGAAATGGCAGATGCGTCACGTAAAATGTTAGAAGTAATTAATAAAGAAACCATAGCAGCTACAATAGCAACAGAACAAGTGAAACAAGACGAAATCGTCGCTGGTCAACAAGCCATCGAAGCACAAGCCTTAAAGGATGAATGCGAAAAAGATTTAGCCCAAGCAATCCCAGTTTTAGAGGAAGCCTTGGGAGCGTTAAATACTCTCAAACCAGCCGATATAACACTAGTTAAATCTATGAAAAATCCGCCAGAGGTCGTTAAGCTAGTTCTAGCTGCTGTATGCGTTATAAAAGGAATACCTCCAGATAGAGTAAGTGACCCAGCAACCGGTAAAATGGTAAACGACTATTGGGGCCCCAGTAAAAGATTGCTAGGAGACATGAATTTCTTACAAGGTCTCAAAGACTTCGATAAAGACAATATCCCCGTAGAGGTTATGAAGAGAATACGAAAGGAATTCATACCACATAAAGACTTCCAGCCGAAAATCGTTGCTAAAGCGTCTAGTGCTGCAGAAGGCTTATGCAAATGGATTATAGCAATGGACCTGTACGATGTGGTAGCAAAAGTTGTTGCACCGAAAAAGGCTAAATTAGCTGCCGCTGAAAAGGAATATTCAGATACGATGCAACTTTTGGCGGAGAAACGAGCAATGGCGGATGCTCTAGAGCAAAAGGTAGCTCAACTAAATGAAGATTTAGCTGTAGCAAATGCCGAAATGGAAAGAACACAAGCTGTAGCAGATTTATGCCAAAATAAACTAATAAGAGCTGAAGCTTTAATTGGTGGTCTAGGCGGTGAAAAAGATCGATGGACTCAAGCAGCCCACACTTTACAAGCAACTTATGACAATTTACCTGGTGACATTTTACTCTCCTGTGGTGTTATTGCTTATTTGGCTACATTCACGGCTCCGTATCGTACAAAAGCTATTCATAATTGGTTTAAAAAATGTAAAAAACTCGAGATTCCCTGCTCAACTAGTTACAATATAATAACAAGCCTAAGCACAGACATAGCTGTGCAACAATGGAATCTATATGGCCTACCTCGAGACACTTTCTCAGCTGAGAACGCCGTGATTTCGAAAAGTTCCAGCCGATACAGTTTATTTATTGATCCACAAGGACAAGCAAATAAATGGATAAAAAATATGGAAAGAAATAATCGATTAAGAGTCGTCAAACTTACTCAAAAAACTTACATGAAAACTATTGAATTTGCTATTGAAAGTGGACTACCTGTACTTATAGAAAATATTCTCGAAGAGTTAGATGTACCGCTGGATCCAGTTCTTTTAAAAAATACCTTTTTCCAGGGTAAGCAGGAGTACTTAAGTATGGGTGACAATGCTGTGCCATTTTCGAAAAACTTCCGCTTATATATGACTTGTAACTTAAGAAATCCCCACTTCTTACCCGAAACATATAACAAGGTTACTATAATTAATTTTGCTTTAATTCAAAGCGGATTAGAAGATCAACTTTTAAGTATAGTTGTAGCAAAAGAAAGACCTGATCTACAGGAACTACGTGAAATACTTACCGAGCAAGCAGCAAAAAACCGAGCAGCATTGAAAAATGCCGAGGATATGATTTTAAAAACTCTATCAGCTGGCGGAGGAGATATTCTAGAGGACGAGAATGCCATTCGAATTTTAGATGAATCAAAAAGTTTATCCATTGACATCGTTGCCAAACAAGCTGCGTCTAAAGAAACTGAAGAAAAAATTGAAGCATTTCGACTCAACTATAAATCGGTTGCGTCGCATTCTTCGATATTGTATTATACCATAACCGATCTACCAAATATTGATCCAATGTACCAGTTTTCCTTAACCTGGTACATCAACCTGTACATATACTCTATTGAAACTGCCAACAAATCTAAAGAACTGGCCCGACGCATTAAGTATCTCATCGAAGCAATCACATATAATTTATATAACAATGTGTGCAGATCAATTTTTGAAAAGGATAAACTGCTGTATTCATTCATATTAGTTGTCAAACTAATGTTAGACACGAATCGCCTTGAAATGGCTCATTTAATGCATTTACTAACCGGTGGTGGAGTAGAAGAAGGCCTACCCGATATATCGAACCCTGATTCTTCATGGATATCTGAAACAATGTGGGAGGATATACTAAAATTAGAAAATATGGCTGTATTTAAAGGATTCGTGAGTTCAGTTAAGAGCGCAACTAAGCCGTGGCAACGTTATTATGATCACTCCGAACCTCACACTTTACCGATTCCTGCTCCTTGGGAAACAAAATGTACTCCATTTGAAAAGATTCTTATTTTGCAAGCATTCCGACCAGATAAGGTCTTTATTGCTATTAATTTATTTATTGTAAACGAAATGGGGCAGAAATATGTAACACCGCCACCATTCGATATTGCAAAATCATATCAAGAGTCGAATTGCTTAACACCATTAATATTTATATTGTCTCCTGGTGCTGATCCCATGGGATCATTGTTGTTATACGCCGAGAAAATGAAACTTGACGATACATTCCAGAGTATCTCACTAGGTCAGGGTCAAGGACCTATTGCGAAAACATTAATTGAACGAGCTCAAGATTCTGGCCTATGGGTGTGTCTGCAAAATTGCCATTTGGCCGCTTCATGGATGCCAACCCTGGAGTTTATATGGGAAAATATGGATATGTATAACACTTACCGTAAGTAAATCACATAATTGTACATTCTTTGCTTCATTGTATTTCTTAGTTTCAAATCTTTATTGTAAATATTCATGCTATGTTTTATCAATTTCTTCAAGATTGCTATAGTTCCCTTTATATTTATACTCCAATATATTCAAAAACGCGCTTTCTACCCAAAAAAAAACTATTTACAGTGCGGACGAAGGAAAAGACCGCGGCACTAGGAAAATGTATTGTCTTTTGTTCTGTAAATATGCATGTACACATTTTCTCATCATCATTATCATCATCATCATCGGCACTACAACCGGGAACCGGTCTTGGCCTTATATAGCAAGTCCTGAGGCTTATTACATTTTTCATAATGATTTGTTTTTTCCGGCCAAGGTCATTAGTCTTGCGCCAGAGGCTCCCCGACGGGGAATCGAACCCCGGCCTCCCGCGTGACAGGCGGGGGTACTAACCACTATACTATCGAGGAGCCACATTTTCAACAACAACATTTTCTAGCCCCCATAAATATCGGTGCACAATGCGCCCACAGAAGAAGGAGAGGAAATATTGGTGCAAATTTGAATATTTTTACCACAGGGATACATAGATTGTTGGCGCAAGACTAATAACCTTGCCCAGAAAAACAAATTATTATGGGCAATTTAACAAGTCTCGGATATGGACCGGATACCGGTGGAGAGACTTGCTAAATAAGGCCAAGACCGGATCCCGGTTGTAGTGCCGATGATGATGATGATACATAGATTCTTCTATACTCATGTAGTTAGGCTAAAGCACGATAAAACGTTCACCTAAAATTGACCTGTTATGTGAATCCATGTATGCTCTCTAATTGATGGCATTTCAGAGTAAGTACAACGGCCAATGAGGAAGTCTTCTATGGAATCCAAAGTAAACAAATGGATCCCTACACACGAATCCAAATGCAGTGGAAAGTGTTTTCAGTGTGATCCAAAGTAATCAAACAGATCTCCAAATACGTCCGAGTGTGGTAGAAAATGTGAAAATACACACGCGAGTGATGTGCAATGCGAGAAAACTTCCTACCCATTCCTTGTGTCTGTTTGTCGTCTTCTTCACATCTCTATTACGTGTACTATCATCCGCAAAACTGAACACTTTGTTATCCATTGTCTACAACATTTATGTGAAGCAAAAAGCAGGTTTGAGCCAAAATAGAACGTAGAGACACCCCAGAATTAACAGGATACATAATTGAACACTCGCCGTCTACAACAACCGATCGATATTTGAGGAAACTCTTCGTCCAGTCGCAAAACTGCTGGTAAGGCCCGTATGAACAAAGTTTGCTCAACGATGCCCCATGCCAGACCCGATCAAAAGCCTTGGATATCCAATGCGACGCCCTTGACTCATCATGCCCCTCAATCGCCGTCCATATATCGGTTGTAAAGGTCACAAGGTCTCCCGTGGACCGCCTGCCACGGAAACCGTATTGACGATCATTCAGATGTCCGTTGCACTCCAAATACTTAATTAACCCGGCATTGATCACCTTTTCGGCGTGGCGCAGAAACCACCACAGCACAAATGCTCAGTTCGGATGTCTAAAACAGATCCAGAGTGTTCGCATAATCGCCTCGGGTATCCGGCACTCGCGAAGGTTCCTCCACGAGTTGAGTCAAATTGCGCTAAGAACGAACATCTCCACTAGCCCTCCAGCCTCGTCGGTATTGATAGAATGCACCAACCAGCCGGAATTGTGTACATTAAAATCGCCAAAGACGACAATTTCAGAAGCCGGGTGGTTGGTCTGTATCCAGTCGACGGTACGTGACAGATGTTCGAAAAATGTCGCCAGTCGATCGTCATTCGGGGAGCGGTAAAGACAACAAAGAAATTTAACAGAATTCCTCAGCGTGACGCTCAACCATATGATGTCCATATTATACGGTTCCAACGCCTCCATCCTCTGGCAAGCCAGATCGGACCGCGCGAAGACGCAAACTCCGCCCTTAAAACGGAATCTCGAATGTAAGTCGTATCCTGAGCAATGAATATATGTCGAATCAGTTGACAAGGATATAAGGTTTCTCTGTTTGCAAATATTGCTGGACGGAGTTTACATTTGTACTGGTGAAACCGATGCTCCTGATATTACAAAATGCTGTTATTAGTCGAACGTTGACAGTCTTTCGGGACGATTATGCGATGTAATCGTCCCCTGACATAGCCCCCCCCCCCCCCCCCCCCCCCCCCCCGGCAACATAATCCGAAACATACCCGAAGATTTCTCTCGAGGATATTGCGGAATGCATAGCGTGAGGGGGTGGTATTGTGGCGTTTCTACTAACGCCACTGCTACCTTTTCAACCTACCTCCAAATCTTCCTGTCCTATTTTATCATTTTTGCTTATGCAAGCGCAATAACTTCCACAAGCATTCTCCCACCGATTGCATTATCTTTCGGTTTTGCAAATCGCATCCAACATCAAGCATCCAACATCAAGCTTCCAACATCAAACATCTTCCTATCAAGGACATTCACGCAATTAACACGTTATTTTCCTGGAAGAAATTCGGTACCCCAGTACCGTATACATCAATGCATCTCAGTATTGTTCTAAAAAGAAAACATTTCGGTTGCCGTACTAGATAACCGAAGTGGATTATGAAAACAATCAGCAGAACCCCTGTCTGCCTGCGTTTACTGTCCCACACGTGCACAACAGATTTTCATGTTGCACCAGTACTCACGGCGGCTTTTATGCAACCTTCAAAGCACCAGCGCAACTCGCGCCTATCTGCTAAGAGCCGAATTCATGGCCAGTGTAAATACACACACTGGAATTCGACCCATGACTCCCTATGAATGCAATGCGCAATTAACATGGTTGTAAACACAACCATCATTGTGTAATTATCCCAAATGCATCCTAATCCCTAGCGCAGTATTTGGAGAGCTGCAAATACTTATCCCAAAGATGCTTTTTCATGAATTTTCATTCCCACGGTTCGACCATCCATGAGCTCGCATCACGAGCAAACAAGTGATAGCGCGCAAAATTAGTTAGTCGAGCCTAATACCCAGTCGAGTCTCAACCTAAGTGGAGTGCGCCCGGAAAATCAAGTGACGTCAAGTGTGTTTGCGTGTGTTTTAGTTTTCAGTTCGGCGAAGTTTTGCAATAGTCTCGTAAATAGAAAAATAACCTAAGTTCGTACTAAGGTGTGCTATAGTTTAGTGAAAACGAATAAATAATACAAAAAAATAAAAGACAAGCAACAAACAATTTATAAGTTAATTAACTGTTTGATTTTCAAAATTTAAAAGTGAAGCGTGTGTCCTGTGTCGCTACTACTAAAAAGTGAATTAATGTACAATGCCAAAAACACCGAAGAGTAGTACAATAAACGATAAAATTCCAACAGCTTAACCAGTGTTTTATTTCATCAAATTCGGTGGAGTAATCCGTGGAGTAGGAGTTAACCAGTGCCAATGTCGGCACACATGCTTCCTATCCTACAGTATCTCAACTTGGGACCGACTACCACCTAAACCATTCTTTTCTCGAACCGGTCCATCAGCTAAGCTCCGCCAGGTGGCTTGGGATTTCTCCCGACTATTTCACGAAGCCTATAGTGTGATGAGGTGGTATTTCACCGGGCGACAGGGGGTTGGGACCTCACCTATCACTCGGCCTTTAGTCGCCTCTTACGACAAGCCGGCCTAGCTGTGGGTATGTTCTAACGCTCTACACACAAGGCACAAATGCTCTAAAAAAGCTCTAACTGATCAAGAGCTTCCTCGTCGTTGTAATGTCCAGGCACTTAAGACCAATGGGCATCGATACCTCCTTTCCTTATCCACTACGTCTTCTTCCTCCGCACTGTGCTCTAACATTTAAGGGTATGTCAAAGTGCCCTGCCGGATCATGTGCTTTCTCGTCGTTGTAATCTCCAGACATTTAGGACCAATATACATCGATACATCGTTTCCTTATCCACTACATCGTCTTCTTCCCACACTGTGCTCTGACATTTAATGGTACTTTAAAATCCCATTTTGTGCGCGCATTTGAGGAAAAACGATTCGACGGTTTTCTTTTAATTATGCGGCAATTTTTTTTATTTAAAAACAGTTAGATTTATCTATTATGTTGTCCATTCACCACGTTCTGCTACTTTTCAGTTGGAATGATCATTTATTGTGGGATTCCGGAGTTGTTTCTTTGAATAACTACTGCAGGAGCATCTGTTGATTTGTATGCAGTCGACTGTGTGTGAAAGAAGTTCGAATAATGTCTTTGATGGAGTCCCTCATCCTTTTTTCATTCAAATGATGTCGAAGCTATTGGATTCTAAGACATCGTACCTTTGACAACCTAAATCAGACCGGGTGAAGACGCAGAGTTCACTTTTAAAACGAAAATTTCGCATGTAAATCATATCCTTTGCAAGGAAGATATGTCGAGTCAATTGAGAACTCTATCTGAACATCGAATAGGGCTTAGAATATCATACTGTTTGTAAACATTGGTGAGCGGCGTTTTCATTCCTATTAGTAAAACCGATGCTACTAAGGTCACACAATGCTGTGGCTCTCGGGGGACCTGACTACGCGGATACAAGTTATTTACTATTTGGTGTCTTACCAATCTATTCTCGTGTCCGGGATGAAGCTAAGCTCCCTGTCAAATAAAATCCCGAGGTCACGTATCGAGGGTACAGATGATATCTGCTGGTTTAGCAGGAAGTAGGAACGGGGGGGAGGAGGCGGGCGTTTGCGGGAGAAGGTGGTGGAGTGACATTTGACAACGTTCAGTTCAAGGCAGTTATGAGGAGTCGAGAGAAGAGATGATCGTTTTGTAGAGTTTGGCGTCGTCCGCATAGGGGGAGATGGATGAGTATTTAATAATGGAGTCAACGTCATTGATGGTAAGGATAAATAGGAGAGGACCTAGATGACTACCTTGGGGAACCCCTGGCGTGGGAAGAAAAGGATTGGAAAGGGAGGATCTGAATTTGACACGGTAGGATCGATCTTTCAGATAAGAAGATAACCATTTGATCAGTGGGGGTTCGAAACCTAGAGAGGACAGCTCAAAAAGGTTGAGATTATGGGAGATTTTGTCAAAGGACTTGCTGAAACCGATGGTGATTACATCGACTTCGTTGCCATTCTCTAAGGCACGGAAAGTATGGGATGAGAACTCGATCAGATTGGTTGTGGTCGACCTACCCGCAAGGAAACCATGCTGGTTGGGTGAGATGACTGATTTACAACGGAAAGATAACGCGTTGTAAGGAATCCCTCGAACAGTTTAGGGATTTGAGACAGTTTGGCGACGGGACGGTAGTTGCCTATATCATTTTTAGGTCCCTTTTTATGTATGGAGGTGACATAGGAGGATTTCCAGATACTAGCGAAGATACCTTGTAAGAGGGATAGATTGAATATCTTTGATATCGGAAGAGAAAGAGCAGAGGAACATTTCTTTAAAAGGACAGCCGGGAGTCCATCGGGTCCAGGGCTGAACTCGCCTTTGAGTAAGTTTAATTTCTCCTCAACTACCTGATGCTGAATAATTTGAGGGGTAAAGGGGCCGAGGGAGAATTCGGGCAAGTCTTTGAAGTAAGATGGACTGGACTCGAAGGACATGTCTGTGAAGGATTTATTGAAAAACGAAGCGAATAGATTGGCAATAGTTAGGGGGTCGGTTGAAGTAGTCGCGCCATAAGAAAGGGAATTAGGATAGGCGTCGGATTTACGTTTGTAATTTATAAAGTGGAAGAAAGATTTGGGGTCATTGATCAAGTTGTATTGTGTTTTTGTGAGGTAGTTGGAGTAGAGGGAGTTGTAGAGGTCGGGAAATTTATTAAAGGAACCGAGATAGTTATAGTAGTTTTGGAAGGAACGCGTTTTGAGGAAAATGTTCCACAAGTTATTTCTCTTGTTCCGAAGAGTGCGGTGTGTGCGGTTGTACCATGGCGGCGATGAAACCGATGACCTGTGACGAGAATAGGCGACATATAGGGCGATGGCATAGTAGATCTCCAAATGGTCTAAGAGTTGTTATTGGTTGCGTTTTATATTTTAGGCTATTTAGCTCACGATTTCATATTAATTCGTCAATGGCTGTTCTTTGATACTCATTTTGTACTTAAAGCTTCTTTCTGGTTTTCCAATTCCCGAATTTTCCAGATGAATTTATTATCAACACGATGCTGTTGACCGGGACTCCGCACGATTATATTTTGCTATACTATACTTATTGTTTTTCCATATTTGCCTTTTAGCTGATCACAGACCATTCGGGTACCCTTTGCCCTTCTTCTAAAGGAAACGGCATTTATCGATCCTTATCGTGTTGACCTATTAACCCAACCGATTTGTTTGCCATTCCATTCTTGTATCCAGTTGAGGATCAAATTTCACACCATAGCCCCAATTTAATAAGATAAGCCTGAATATAACCACATTTTGGCTAGTAAGTAGTAAGCTGTTTCCACATTTGGAAAGAAATGCTTACTCTACTGGGTATAGAATAAAAACACGCTGTAAGTACATGCTCAGCTTAAAAATTGAATCCAACGTTTTGAAATGAATGCCAAATTTGTAAACTAAATAATTCTATATTTAATCTTAACATAATTTGCAGAAACATTTCGATTGTGGTTAACAAGTTATCCAAGTGACCAATTTCCGGTTTCGATGCTACAAAATGGAGTGAAAATGACTAATGAACCACCCACTGGCCTTCAGCAAAATTTACTCCGTTCTTACAATTCAGAGCCCATGAATGACGACAAATTTTATTCAGGTATTCGACAATTTCATGTAGTGATGAAACATTTGATATTAACTAACATTTCTATGAAGGTTGTGCTATGCAAGACCGAGCATTCACTCGTCTTCTATATGGAATATGCTTCTTTCACGCTGTAGTGCAAGAACGTCGCAAGTTTGGTCCACTTGGCTGGAATATTCAATATGGCTTCAATGAATCTGATTTCCAAATATCAGTACAGCAACTTCATGTAACCAAAACCCTCTGTGGATGACTTCCCTTAAGTAATGCCTGCTCTTTGTCTTTTCTCTAGATGTTCCTCAACCAATATGATCATGTGCCGTATGCAGCAATATCATACTTAACAGCGGAATGTAACTATGGAGGACGTGTAACTGATGCTTGGGACCGAAGGGCAATAGTTACAATTTTACAGGACTACGTTAACGAAGGAGCTGCTACTAGTTACAATTACCGATTTGCCAATGATGACATTTATATCCTTCCACGAAAAACCGAACACCGCGAAATTGTGAAATATATACAAGAATATATACCATCGATGCCGCCACCAGAAATTTATGGTCTACACAGTAACGCTGGAATAACTCGTGATCTCCAAACGACTACTACTTTACTAGACTCAATGATATCCACCCTTGGTAGTTCAGCGGCTTCTGCAGGTGACGAGGATGTAGGTGCCTTACTAGGGGTCATTCAACAAATTCAAAATAACATGCCACAAGAGTTCGACATCGAAATGGCAAAAGAGAAATATCCAGTAAACTATAATGAATCTATGAACACTGTTGTGGTACAGGAAATGGAAAGATTTTTAAAACTACACCGAGAAATAGTTGGTAGCTGTGCAGAATTACAAAGAGCAATCAAAGGAATATCAGTGATGACGCCCGACTTAGAAAATGTACTTCAAGCGATTAAGTTCAAAAAAATTCCTGCGAAATGGATGGCAAAATCTTATCCAAGCTTAAAGCCGTTGAGTGCATATATTCTTGATTTATATAATCGACTAAATTGGCTTCACTATTGGTAGGCCGGCAATAAATACTTATGTAAATCTTAATCATATTGTTCATTTTAGGTATGAAAATGGAAAGCCACCAACATTTTGGATATCAGGATTCTTTTTCACTCAAGCCTTCTTAACAGGTGCGATGCAGAATTATGCTCGGAAATATCAAATTCCGATCGACACGTTAACATTCGATTATGTGTTGCTAAAGGTTGCCAGGTAAAATATACATGAGATGTCGTAGGGAGATTTGTCATTCCGTGACTTTTTTAGCCGAAATAAACCCCCAAAAGATGGAGTTTACATCAATGGAATTTTCCTTGAAGGCGCTCGATGGGAATGGGAGGAAGGGAGACTAGAAGAACAGCTACCAAAAGTAATCATTGCTGATATACCCGCGATATGGTTACAGGTAAGGGAATGTATTCCCACCAAAAAGAGTGCTTTCTACAAATTCTTCCAATGAAATAATTATGTAAAGAATAAGCGACTTCCGTTTTCTAGTCATTTTCGCAATTTCATTTCTCTGATTGCATTTTTGCATTTACTTATTGAGTATTATTTTAATTTTATTTTCAATGAGTTTCATCATCATCATCATCGGCACATCGGGATCCGATCTTGGCCTTATTTAACAAATCTCTCCACCGATCCCGATTTCGACCCGATGTCATCCAGTTTGGCACTCCCAGGCTCTTGGCGTCCTAGTCTACGCCATCCCCCCATCGCAGACAAGATCGGCTGCGCTGTAACCTTCCATACATCATGCCACAAAGGACTTTCCGAGTAGGCTCCTCTTCGCTCATTTGAGCTGAGTGTCCCACCCTCCGGAGTCTACCGAGCTTGATTTTTCTTACAACATTAGCTTCAAGGTGGATCGCGTACAACTGATGGCTGTAGCGTGTCCGGAATCGTCTTCCCTCACATACGGAGACAACAATTCTTCTTAAGACCTTCCTCTTGAACGTGGCTACGAGTTCAGAGTGCCTTTTATTGAGCACCCAGATCTCGGATAAGACCATGGTCTTGTACAGTAGTAGCTTGGATGTTATGGATAAATTTCGGGATTCAAAGAGCCTTGATAGTCCATAGTAGGCTTTGATCAGCCGTTCGCGTATTTCTTCTTTCACATTGTTATCGGCTCATACTATTGACACAAGGTAGTTAAAGGATTGCACTACTTCAAATTCGTGCTCCCCTACCCTGATAGTTTGACCAACGTTAGGTGTTCTCTTCGCAGAAGTTGTCACCATGTACTTAGTTTTTCCCTCATTAATTGGCAGTCACAGGTTTTGTGTCGCCTGTTCGATCTGGGTGAAGAAGTGCTGTACAGCCGAACGGTTGAAGAGAAGGCAAGCCAGACCATCCCCTTATCGGAGTCCAGTAAAGGTTGCTGGTTTGGACAGAAATCTCGCTATTTTTACTTGACTAGTTACATTGGTCATAGTCAACCTACAAAGTTGTATCAATTTGTTTAGAATACCTAACTCATTGGATTATATAGTTCTACCCTAGCTATGCTGTCGTAAGCGGCCTCAAAGGCTATAAATAGATAATATAATGAGATCTTAAATTCCAGACATTTTTCCATACCCTCCCTAAGGATGAATATCTGATCAGTCGCTGATTTGCCTGGGATGGAGGCACACTGATGACTTTAGCGTATAGGGCTATCCGGTCTGGTAGGGTAGAAGATAGTATCTTATAGGCGGTACTCAGCAATGTTATACCCCTATAGTTGCTGCACAGTGTGATATCTCCCTTCTTATGTCCAATACAGGCCAATCTTCCGACGTCCTCTCTTGCTCCCATACTTATGAATTGCGTGATGTGACGCTGTCCCTTCTTGTTTGATCAGCTCAGCTAGTATGCCATCAGCTCCGTGGGCTTTATTTGATTTGAACTGTCTTATGACATTTACTATTTCCTAATTACTTGGTGAATGAATGAATGAATGAATAGAGGGCAGAACCCTCAGTTTATTTCGCTTAGTACAAGTCGTATAAACATATGGCGGCAGCATTTGGTCTTGATCTTACATTGGTGGAGCCTCCAATTCTTCTGTGAGTTGACCATTTAGCAAATCATTGAAGTGCACTTCCCATCGCTCCAGAATGCCTTCAGGATCTGTGATCAGAGTACCCTCTTTATTCTTGCAGTAAGTGCAGCGTGATGTGTACCGCGCCTTACTGCGGATTAATTGGTAGAACTTCCGCCCATGAAGCCGGCCACACGCTCTCTACTTTTCTCTATTTCACAAACAAGGTTTTTTCCCAGGCACTATTCTTTGTTTGTGGTCTTTTTTCAGATCTTCTGAGCTCTTTGTATTTCTCCCCGGGTACCCGCATCCTATGAATCTGCTGTATTGCCCGGTATGCACATTCTTACGTTCAGTCGCTAATTTGACTCATCATCAAACCAGTCGTTCCGATCTCGACGACTACTGCCTAAGATGGAGTTGGCAGTACTAATGACAGTATCCTTAAGACGTGCCCTTTCTCTTCTACGCCCGGCACTCTAGCCCCAGGACTTACTCTCCCTCCGTCGAGCTCTTCGAGGGCGAGTCTTAGCCCATGACCAAGGGTGAAAGAACGTGTTTATCACATATTAAATCAAGATTTAGGCATGAGTAAGCTGTCCGCGCGTTGCGTACTACGTTTGCTCACGTTAAACCAAAAATGTGTTCGAATGATCGCTCTGTTGGCGCAGTTTAGGCGCAATAAATCCGAATTTTGGCGCCGATTAATTCCTGTCGATGAAACTAGGATACACCATTATACGCTCGCAACAAAAATACAGTCAAAACAGTAGATTGCAAAGGAGGAATCGGCTCCAAAAAAAGCAAAAACTGTTTTTTCGGCTGGGAAAATGATGGCGACTGGTTAGATCGTAAACTTTTCTGGCCACCCTCGTATGAGGGCGGTTTGGTAAGTCAGTGACTTTTTGAATTTCCCGCGCAATAACGTTATATGCACTACCGTCCATAAATTAGGCTGCTATCATAGTTTGAGCATGCTGTTACATTTAGTTTGTTTTTGACAGCCATTGAAAGCTACGAACTGCAACCCCATCTCCAGATTTAGCCCCCCCGCGACTATTTCATATTTCCAAACCTACTGAAATGGTTGGGCGGTAAGAGATTTGAGTTAAATGACGAGGACATCTCAGAAACTAAGGCGTATTTTGGGGGCCTTGAGGAAACCCATTATTTGGAAGGAATAAAAAAATTTTAAAAACGCTGGACTAAATATATCGAGCTAAAAGGACACTGTGTTGAGAAATGAAATGCTTATTTGCCGAAAAAAAATCTTTTATTGAAAAAGTCACTGACATATCAAACTGGCCTCGTATCTATTCTTAGAAATGATGCATTCTTTAGAATGATGACAGGGATCTTAAATAAATACCAAACGATTTTTGAATGCAAAACAATATGTAAGAATATAACTTTTTACCAAAGTAAGGCTGGAGATTAATTTCAGAAGAAGAAGTTGTGTTTTTTTCGAGAGTTATAACTTACACGAGTTAAGGCCCCATTTATTCATATCTTTGTGGGACTATAGAACATATAGAATTATATAAAAACATGAATCACCCAAGCGGTGATCATTTATTGACACCCAAAAGACGAATCGTCTAATTCTATACAACTTAACGAAAATGCATCACCATCCAAACTACTAGATGTCGCCTCGGATAATCCTAACGAATCAACAGTCAGATAATGGTGGTAGAGCGATTCTACTTCCTTTTTTCTGCTGGGATACTGAGCTGGTGAGCATGGTCCTTTTTAAGTAACTGACTCCACTTAGAGACACCGATCGGCATAGCCGTAATTTATAATATTAAAAATAAGTAGTCCTAAATTTAAGTTTAAGAAATAATAAAGTTATCTTTTTATTTAAAAAAAACCACTATCGGACTACTTAATTGGCGATCCTGCCAGGAGTTGTATTAAACTACTACTCCAGTGAGCGGACTATATCTTGGTGAGGACCAAGTAAAAGGATACTCTCACGTAGACGTACGTGTTACAAAAAACAAAAATATTGTTGTCGGACAATAAAAATAAAACGAAACCACCTTTACCTGTCGAAGTGCTGTCGCAGCAGCCACAGAAAAACACAATCTGTTTGGAACCACATCCTGGAAAGAACAATAACCCGTACGGATAGATACGTGTATATCAACACTCATTTTGACAAGAGAAAGCTGCATTGGGAGTTACATAGGACTCTCAATCCCAGGAAACCGTAAGTAGAACAAAAAACGTATCCAGTGATATCAAGCAGTGAGGAAATTATCCGCATAAGAACGGATATTGTTTATTAAAAAAAAAAAAAAAAACTGCATAGCAAGCAAAAAGCAAAGTGAGATTCTATACACTCACAATAAAACCCCGGGAGTAAACCCTACTGAAAATTTTTTTATGAAATTTCCGAAGATACGGAATAGAAGCGGAAACCATTCGATAGGCTATCCGCCCCAACTGAATCGGACCGAGAAAGTGAAAGTGAAGGTGAAGAAGTGGCTTCGATATCTGAATTACAGACCCAAATACAGCATCTAACCAGTGCCTTGGCAACATTAATAACTGAGAACAAAGAAACTAGAGATGCCATCATACAGATACAACGGCAGGGACTAAACAAAGAAATAGTTACAGTCGAAGAATTAACCCCTATAACCTGGAGATTGGAAAGTTCCAGCCAGATCGATATCAGCATATTCAAAGACATACCTGTTTTCAATGGCAAACCAGAAGAATACAGAGCGTGGCGAAATCTAGTTTGGAACCTGATGGAAGAAATAAAAAAGAAATTTCAACAAACAAATGAATATTTCAAATGCTTGCAAATCTTAAGAACAAAGATACAAGGAGACGCTGCAGATATTCTAGTAAACCATAATACAATCCTTAATTTGTATGCCATAATTAATAGATTAGATATACCTATGCCGACCAAAGACCACTTTACGTGTTACAGGAAAATTTATTAAAGATCAAGCAAGGAAGAACTGAGGTTTCCGAATATTTCAATAATATTAATAAAGCTTTAAACTTAGTTTTGACAAAAATAGAAATGCAAGGAACTAGTAAAAGTGACGCATCATATACCAATGCCATGGAATCAGGCGTCAGAGCCTTTGCTCAGGGTTTAAACTGTGAATACACGAGAGGAGTACTTTTCTCACAAAACCCAAAAACCTTGGAAGAAGCATATGGATTTGCCAGAACTATCCTGTATAATAAAGAGGCATACGGATTAAGAGAAAGCTATCATTACAAACCTCCAACCTCGCATGATTATAGGCATCATCATGGACAGCAAAAAAGATACGAAAGGTACCAAAGGAATATCGAACCACCACAAAGGCACAAGGAACAACGTTACTACAAATCCAACATACAAACATATGCCAGACCAAAGCCAGAACTAATGGAAGTGGACGAATCTATGCGGGACATGAGATCCCATAACAACCAGCAACAAAAATGGCATAATAATTTTAGACAAAATTCGTCACAATATCATAAAAATAGAACTCAAGAAATGAATAAAATCTACAACAACGATAATATTTCTAATGCCCCACAGATAGGTAGCGAAAACGACGACCACAAGGAAAAGAGCACTTTTTTAGTCGAATAAATGGTCTTCCGTGTTTGACTCTAAGAACCAAAGATAAAGGAAGACCCGAACTCCAAGTGACTATGGTTATAGACACTGGAGCTACTAATAATTATGTTTCTTCAGATTACCCATATGGTATATCTATACCCATAGACCCTATTGAAGTTAATACAATGCATGGTACTACATTAACTCATGCAAAAAAAAAACAAATTAATATGTTCAGTAGTGATTTAGTATTTTATGTTATCATCATCAACGGCACTACAACCGGGAGCCGGTCTTGGCCTTTTTAGCAAGTCCTGAGACTTGTTAAATTTTCC
The DNA here is from genome assembly GCA_963931805.1 of Microdon myrmicae. Lineage (NCBI taxonomy): Eukaryota > Metazoa > Arthropoda > Insecta > Diptera > Syrphidae > Microdon > Microdon myrmicae. Next base: position 125,234,169 of record OZ007498.1, on the reverse strand, counting down.
ATAATGATTTGTTTTTTCCGGGCAAGGTCATTAGTCTTGCGCCAGAGGCTCCCCGGCGGGGAATCGAACCCCGGTCTCCCGGGTGACATGCGGGTATACTTACCACTATACTATCGAGGAGCCGATTTTATGTTATACCCACCTTAAAAAACTTCACAATGATACTAGGAGAAGCAGGCGTAGTGCAATTAAAAGCCAAAGTAGATCTAGAAAATTATTCAGTTACTTACAAAATCCCCAAGATGCAAGTAAACTATTCCCTCGACGATGCGTATTATTCTAAAGAAATAGATAAAATTATGGAACAAAACAACAAATTTACTCCTACCCTTCCATTCGTCACTCAAGTAGAAGCCTCAATACGCACCAAACATGAAGACCCCATTTACTCACGACAATACCCATATCCTATATCCGACAGTAAATTTGTAAATGATGAAAAATCTCGACTATTAAAAGAAGGAATAATTCAAAAAAGCTTTAGTCCTTATAACTCGCCTGTATGGGTCGTATCCAAGAAAGGATATAATGAAGACGGAACTCCTAAGAGACGTATGGTAATAGATTACCAGAAACTCAACACAGAAACGATAACAGATCGATACCCCATCCCCGATGTGAATCTAACGATACAAAATTTGGGTAAGGCAAAAATATTCTCAACACTAGATCTAGAATCAGGCTTCCACCAAATAAAAATAAAAAAGGAAGATCAACAAAAAACTGCTTTCTCTATCAACGGAGCAAAATACGTGTTCGTACGAATGCCATTTGGGCTCAAAAATATTTCAAAGGACAGTCGATGACATACTTCGACTTTTTATCGGAAAATTCGCCTACGTCTACATCGACGATGTGTTAATCTACTCTCATAGCAAAGAGGAACATTTAGAACACATAAAAATAATAACGGATACATTGAGAAGGGCCAATATGAAAATCTCAAACGATAAATCCCACTTCTTCAAGAAATCAATAAAATACCTCGGGCATATAATAAAGCATGGCACAATTACCGTCGACCCTGAGAAGGTAGAAATAATAAAAAATTATCCTGAGCCGACTAACCTGAAAGAATTAAGGTCATTTTTAGGACTCGCCGGATATTACCGAAGATTCATAAAGAATTATGCAAATATCACAAAGCCAATGTCCATATTCCTACAGACAGAACAACAAGTGTCTAAAAATAAAAGTAGAAAGGTTGAAATTCAATTCGACGAACGAGCTCGAAATGCATTTAAAATAATCAAAGAAGTACTACAAGCCAGAATAGAACTATATCAACCAGATTTCAATAAACCCTTCGAATTAACGACTGATGCGAGTAATTTCGTCATAGGTGCAGTCTTAAGTCAAGGTAATAATCCTATAACTTTTATATCACGAACGCTCAGCAAAACAGAAGAAAACTATTCCACTAATGAGAAAGAACTGCTAGCAATAGTCTGGACTTTACAGAAACTAAGAAATTTGCTATATGGTATAACGAACCTAACTATATATACGGACCATCAATCGTTAACATTTGCTGTATAAGAAAAAAACCCTAATAACAAATTAAAACGGTGGAAAAGCTTGATAGAGGAATACGGAGCAGAAATCAAATATAAACTCGGCAAAGACAATGTAGTCGCAGATGCATTATCCAGGCAACAAGTAAACACTTTTACTTGCTCAGAACATTCCGCGATAAGCTCACCACAAACATTAATCCTGCGAGTAAATCAACCCCTCAACACTTATAAAAACCAAATAACAATCAGCGAATCAGAAGAAAATACTCCGATAAAAACAATAAATGTTTTTAATAACCTCAGGCATGACATACGCATAACAAGTGAGGAAGATCTAAAGGGAAAACTAAAAAATATACTCAATCCTAACATCATTAATGCGATAAAAATACCGGAAGAATTATTACATAAATTTGAAAAGACAACCCGGGAGACCGGGGTTCGATTCCCCGTCGGGGAGCCCCTGGCACAAGACTAATGACCTTGCCCAGAAAAAATAAATCATTATGGAAAATTTAACAAGCCTCAGGACTTGCTAAATAAGGCCAAGACCGGTTCCCGGTTGTAGTGCCGATGATGATGATGATGATGATGATGAAAAGACAATTAAAGAAACGTTCAATCATTACAAACTAATTATTGCTCAAACATTATTAAGGGATACAGAAGACGAAAACGAACAAGTAAAAATAACCCAAGAAGTACATAACAGGGCCCACAGAGGATATCGGAACAATGCAAAGGAAATTTTATTACAATACTACTGGCCAAAAATAAACAAAGGTTGTAAAAGTTACGCTACAAAATGCAAAATATGCCCTAAAACCAAATATGATAGGAAACCTAACAAACACCCCGTAGGAGAAACACCAGTGCCAACCCAAATCGGGCAATACTTACAAATGGATGTCTTTCACTTAAATGACCAATTGTATATCAGCACAATCGACCGATATTCAAAGTACCTACACCTGAGGCACATACCAAACAAACTAAACGAAACCAACGGTCCTAAACGAGATACTTTCACAAATATGCAATTACAATGACCAACAATACGTGATGACCGATAATGAGTCCATTTTTTCAAGTCACCAAGCAGAAGCAATGTTTAATCGACATAATGTGATACATGTAAAAACACCCATCGATCACTCAACATCTAATAGCCAGGTCGAAAGAGCACACTTAACCATTCTCGAAATAGTACGAGCTCTTGCGAAACAAAACAATACAGATTGTAAGGAAGAAATTTTTGAATCGGTAAAACAATATAACGCCACCATACATAGCGTTACAAACCTTAAACCAGAGGACGTGTTTTATAATCGAAAACAGACGCAGCCACTTAAAAACATTATAGAAAGTAAACAACAAAAACTATTAAACCACGTTAACAAAAATCGAGAGGCGAAAACATATAAACCTGATGACACCATTTTCTACAAGTCAAAGCGACGAAACAAGAACACGGACCGTTTCATCGAGGCGAAAGTAAAAGAAGATAAGGGTGTTGAGAATGTACATTTACATTGCCTACTGTATGGCGCATGAGCGCGCTCTTATGAATGCATGTATGAACGCAGAGAGAGAGAGAGAGAGAGAGAGAAAGCGGCATGTGTGAAACGAGACAGGCGAGGAGCATTGACAGCAGAATATCATAAGACGCTGAGATGAACACACGTGTCATAAGCGCCGCGAAGTTATAGATTAATAAATGTATTGTATATTGTAAATAGAAAATCTCCGTTATCATTATTTATCTCAACCGACTCAACAAAGGGTAACTACATAATTTCAACACGAGGCAAGAAAATCCATAAAGACAACATAAAACATACACAAACAGAAGAAGATAATTGTACAAATCCGTAATAGCCTTTTTTGCAACTCTGCTGATAAGTATAATACTCGGCCTAAGCATATATGTAACTGTTGTAATGCACACGAAGGCTGCGGAAAAACTCAAAAGCGAGGACGCTTTGATCTAACGGAGGGTGGAGTTAAGGCCCCATTTATTCATATCTTTGTGGGACTATAGAACATATAGAATTATATAAAAACATGAATAACCCAAGCGGTGATCATTTATTGACACCCATAAGACGAATCGTCTAATTACATACAACTTAACGAAAATGCATCACCATCCAAACTACTAGATGTCGCCTCGGATAATCCTAACGAATCAACAGTCAGATAATGGTGGTAGAGCGATTCTACTTCCTTTTTCTGCTGGGATACTGAGCTGGTGAGCATGGTCCTTTTTAAGTAACTGACTCCGCTTAGAGACACCGATCGGCATAGCCGCAATTTATAATATTAAAAATAATTAGTCCTAAATTTAAGTTTAAGAAATAATAAAGTTATCTTTTTATTTAAAAAAAAACCACCGTCGGACTACTTAATTGGCGATCCTGCCAGGAGTTGTATTAAACTACTACTCCAGTGAGCGGACCATATCTTGGTGAGGACCAAGTAAAAGGATACTCTCACGTAGACGTACGTGTTACAAAAAACATGATTACATTCTGTAACATTATAAGTATTTATAAAAGTAGACTTAATTAAGACACATATATATCAAAAACTTTAAACAACCTCGGAGATTCTTTTCGATCAATGTTTTTCAAGGTCTAAGAATGTTAATCGGTAAAATATTCCGGTTTATTACTTCCTGCTCGTCACGGCAGGTACAATGTTGAAACAGTCCCTACATGCGGGTAAATACCTATGCACGGTTGCCCGCATGCAGGGACTCTTTTACCGTTATTCCTATAAAATCATAGATGCTGAAGGAATCTGAAGTCGCAGCAGTTTTTAATCTGCATGAAATACGAAACCTTCGTTTTATTTTTGCTTACTTTCAAAACCCTGAGAACATCCTTCCACTTTAATGAATTCTAAATTTATTTTTCAGCCTGTGTTAACCTCAGAATTAATCGAAGGAACCCGCTATAAATGTCCTTTATATAAGACTTCGGAAAGAAAGGGCATTCTCTCGACTACTGGCCACTCAACGAATTATGTTATACCAATTCTACTAAACACTTTGGTACCTGCGTCGCATTGGATTAAAAGGAGTGCAGCGCTTATATGTCAAAAGAGTGTATGAAATTTTTATTTTGTATTTATATAAAGCATATTTGCTCAACAAAATATATTTTTTTATTCTTGTACTCGATAAACTAATTGTTTGAAACATCAAGTTCTTACTTTCATGGTATGTAAATAGAACTAGTTGACCTAGTGCTATTTTTTTATAACTTGTTCCAATAAAACATGTGATTTAATAATATGCTGCTCTTAATTTCAAATTAAATTACTTGATTTTTCAAACACGGTGCTCTTCAGCGATGAGGCTCATTTTTTCATCGGTGGATACGCAAAATTGCTGTATCTGGGAATCTGAAAATCCACAGGTAATTATGACAGTAACTTTTTCGAAAATGAAAAATACTGCTACCGTCAATGCTCAGCTTTTAACAAGAAATTGAAGATTTCAATCTTCCTAAGGAGTGGTTTCAACAAAACTACGGCACAGGCCACACAACATCATCAATTTTTACTTTATTGCACGTAAATTTCAATTGTCCTATAAAGTCAAAATTTTCTGATGTCCATTAGATGCCAAGATCTCTCTTGTGATTTCGGAGTTGAACCGTGCGGTTCATTCGTGAGCGATATAAATAGTCGTGTGTACTAGCGGTGATGTTCTCCACACATGAATTTCAATTCAATTCAATTTTTATCATGTAGATAATTACATTTATGGTATATTTTACAACTAGTATTTAAGAGGTTTAGGACAGCAATTCCTTTACAACTACAATCTTAAATCTATATAATGACAATAGCACAATTTTAATGAATAATAAATAATAAATTAAGGGAAAACTGCAAGAAAAAAACCCTTATTTGAATCTTAGGACTAATATTGCACAGGTTTCCGGTTATTTTATGTAATAATGACCTCGATATAATTTTCATAGACAGGGTACATATGTAGTGATTGAGGATAACGCAAGACGGGAAACGAGAACATTGTCAGAAAAAGAACAATTGACGAAGAAGTTTCGATTGATGTTGTCAATAAGGAACTCTACCGGTTTAACGTTAGCGTTTACATGTAGTTCATGTGTCGAATAATGCCATGGCAAATTCAGAAACATTTTCAATATTTTATTTTGACACCTTTGCAATTTTATTTTGTGTGTGCGAGCACAATTACACCATACGAGTACAGGGCACCGTACAGGAGTATAGCTTGAAAAATGTTTTTTAAAAATTATAATTTTATTTTCGAGGCTAAGCTTTGACTTTCTACACACTAATGGATACATAACTCTCACGACTTTGTTTATTTTGTCAATTGTGGTAGCGAAGATTGGCGTCGTGGTATACATAAGAAGGGAGATATCACACTGTGCAGCAACTATAGGGGTATAACATAGTCGGGTACCGCATATAAGATACTCTCCACTATCCTACAAGATCGAATAGACCCATACGCTAAAGCCATCATTGGTCAATATCAGTGTGGCTTCTTCCCAGGCAAATCAGCGATTGATCAGATATTCCCCCTTAGGCAGGCGATGGAAAAATGTCTGGAATTTAAGATTTCACTATACCATTTGTTTATAGACTTTAAGGCCGCCTACGACAGCATAGCCAGGGTAGAACTATATAATGCCATGAGAGAATTCGGCATTCCAAACAAATTGATACAACTTTGTAGGTTAACCATGACCAACATAACTAGTCAAGTAAAAATAGCGGGATTACTGTCCAAACCGGGCGGTCTGGCCTGCCTCCTCTTCAACCTGGCGTTGGAGAAAGCAATCCGTGACTCTGGCGTTACAACAAGAGGGACTATTATCACTTTGACTTTCTACACACTAATGGATACATAACTCTTACGACTTTGTTTAGTTTGTCAATTGTGGTAGTGATCCGTTTTTGGAAGATACGTTTTTTATCTAGAATAATACCTAGATATCTACAGTCTTCAGACCAATCAATATCAACTGCACACATACTGAGTTTAGTGCCATTTGGTAGGTAGCAGTGTTTCCTACATCTCGAAAACCAGACAGCTTGTGTTTTATTACCATTTATTTTTATTTTCCTTTTCCTGTAATATACTGCTAGTGTGTCAAGAGCTGCTTGCAAAGAGTTGTAGACATTAGTGAATAAGGCACCCGAAGAGAAAATGGCCGTATCATCGGCAAGCATAGCTACCTGAATGTTTTCACCTAGACATGGTAAATCTGCGACAAACAATGTGAATAATATGGGACCAAGGACCGAGCCTTGGGGTACACCATAGTGGATTTGGTGAGTAGAGGATATGTCGGTTCCTATACTCACAACATATTTTCTCGAACGAAGAAAGCTCTGGATAATTTTGATAAGCGGTATTGACAGCTTAAGTTTTAGTAGCTTATAAATCAAGGCATCGTGTCATTCCGTATCAAAGGCTTTTTCGATGTCTAGAAAAACCAGTCCCGTTGACTCCTTGTCGATGAATTTACCAGCTATGTGGTTTTTAATGCGCAGAACTTGGTGGATTGTGCTGTGACCACTAAGGAAACCGAAGTGAAAGTTTGGTATGATGTTATTTGCTTCCACGAAACCATCAATATTTTCCTTAATGATTTTTTCTAGGAGCTTACTCAGACAGCTAAGTAGACTAATAGGTCTGTAGCTTTCGGACCTGTTCTCCTGTTTGTCGGGTTTCGGGATAGGTATTACATTTGCTGTTTTCCAAGAGTCCGGAAAATAACAGTTCCTAAGACAAGCGTTGAAAATGAACGTTAAATAGTTACTTGCAGCAGGTGGAAGTGCTTTAATTAATTTGTTGTTAATATTATCAAGATCAGCACCCTTTTTTGATTTAGATTTTTTTATCAATTCTTTAACTTTGCCAATATTAGCTGCGTAAGTACTTTCAGCTGGTGATTGAGAAAGTACATGGATAGTGTTAGCAACTTCAGCCTCAGTATACGCGTCGCTTAGATGCATAGATATGGAGTGGTTCTTACTAAAAGTGTTAGCAAGTAGGTTCGATTTCTCCACTGAAGAAATAAAAAGTTTGTCGTGAACTTTAAACGGAGGAATACTGGACCCTTTCTTTTTCATAATTTTTGATATTTTCCAGAACGGTTTGCTTGCTTTGTCAAGAGAGGAAAGCTGTTTATTCCAACACTTGTTCCTATATGCTGAGATTTCTTTTTTAATGATATTGTTGCGGATTGGCAATTAAATGTGCTGGAATGTACTGGAGAAATCTAGTACATTCGCATGTATACCAGTTGCGCAGCAGCTGGCACCAACTGGCCATCATTGTCACCACGATGATGTCATGGCGTCACTTTTTGAATTGGCAGTTATGCCATTTCGTCAGTCTACAATCAACATTCACAGAAGAAACACCATCGGTCATTAATTTTCCTTCAACACGTATTAATAAAGCTGGCTTCAAGTTAACTTCTGCCTTTTGTGATTCTGTCACCAAACGACAGAGTTTTATCGGTGCACACGTACTACGTAGAGCTATCAACAAAAATTTCTGGTCCTTCAAAACGGATCCAGTGCGATTTGGATCAAATCCATCGCCGCTCAGTTCGTGGCAAAACACATCGGATTCAGCAACCTCTGGATCAAATCCATCGCCGCCCAGCTCGCGGCACAACACCTGAAGAACAACACGACAACAGTGAAGAACGGAACAGTCGATGCAGCTATGGCCAAAAAGAATTACAAGAATATTGCAGTTGACTTCTCAGCGAAGTATTCCACTCCCACAAGCCAAGCAAAAGACAAATTTGAATTTTCCGATGTAGTAGACGACAGCCGAGAGAGACCAGGTGCAGTGGTTGCTGCATTTAACGATAACAATGACAAAGAAGCCTTGGTAGACAACCCGTCCGATGAGTTGCTTAACAGTGACGAAATTACTCCGATCTTGTTAGAGGGAATTGCATGTGATCTTATTTTACAAGCTAACGACTCAACTTCATGTCTTCTCGATAATAAGGAAAATGCTCCCCCAGACCAAGAGGCGAAGTTGCTGGGCAGAGACAAAACGCTATATCCTTCATTCCATGCCAGCTATAGATCACCCCTTAAATATTTGTTTTCTGAATCACCTTTGTTAGGTGCATCGCTCAATGAGAATGAGGAGCCACTTGAACAAAGGAGTGCAGGGCAAGCGGCCGATCATGATCTTATATTAGAATCGCTGCCACCAGAAGAGGGCAGACGAGATCATTGCCACCTCCAAGGAATTGAAAGAACGAATCGCCGACCCGATTACCCTACAGTAAAGGGAGACACCGATCTACGGAGGCCAAGCTCAGTACAGCAGCGAATGATGGCAAATACATCGAAAAGGCAACACAACGGTTCCCCGACGACATTCCTCTGTCGGCGGAACAACAAAGATCTCGACCGACGACATTCCTCGCTCGGAAGAGATCATACGTTTTCTCACTACACTATGCACAACGGAGCCGACAATGGTAACGACAGTGGTGGCGGCGGCGACGGCGAACACTTGGACAACGGTTCCCCGATGATATTCCTCAATCGGCGGAACACCAAAGATCTCGACCGACGACATTCCTCGGTCGGCAGAGATCATACATCTGTTCATCACCAACCTGAGTCGAGTACAAATGTAAGGACATGCATAAAAGAAGATGACAGTTCCAAGGATTCCTTAAGTCGTGGATCGGAGGACAGCGGCCGCCAGATGATCATTGCAAATCAAACGCTAGGTGATTTGTTGGAGAAAAATTCAATGGAAACCGCTGTTGATGCAAAACGAAAGCAGGATGACGAACTCTCTACAACGATAGTTCAAACCAACGTGTCTTTGACAGCTGCTCCAATACAACACCCGACCACGATTGAGGATCTCATCGCCGCTTAGTTCGCGGCACAGGCCACCATCTCTGGCACTTTCCTCAACATACAGGAAAAGGGACAACCAAGTCCGACAGCAATCGAGGTAACCAAACATGCACTCCGCGCCGAATGGGAAGCCTTCGCCAAACGGCACCACGACATCTTCGTCACGGCGACACCGGACCATCTACAACACGCATACTTCGCGGAGGATTGTTTCGGCGAAACCGAAGAAATATACCTGGAGGAACAGACGAAGCTCCTCGAGGCTCAGTACGCGCTCAAGTCATCCTCCCCAACCATGGTCAATAGCACCAACCGCCTTCACCCTAGCGAGCTGCCCCCAGTGCAGCTGCCAATGGCCGACATCAAGCCATCAGAAACGGAACTGCACCCCAGAACAGTGGATAAGAGTGAGCAGGCCGCCGACCAGAGTGCCGCCTGCCCAAAGCCCAGCCTACCCAAGGTCCCGATGATCGACCCAGTGCCGAAGCCCCCACAGAAGACGATGCCGCGCACGCATTGTGGGGCACACCATGACATAGCCGTTCCTCGTGGGTTGCGAACTTACAACTCCGACCCAGAGGAACTGGCTACCATCACACGGACTCCAGAGCAAGCAGTGGGCACGGCGTACATAGGATCCGTGTCAGATCCAACGCCAATGCCTTCCACGAATTCGACTGTTCCAGCAACAGTAGCTGGCCCGATGACTAACCAGCCCAGTGTCCCGATGCACAAAACACCGCCAACACCCGTAAAGCAACAGGGCGCTTGCAAATTCTGCAGGGCCGCACACACGATCTACGCTTGCGAGGGCTTTCGATCACACACCTGGCCGTCAGAAGTCCTTCGCACACAAAAGAAACCTGTGCACCAACTGCTTGGGTCGCCACCGCCTGCGCGACTGCCACTCCAACAAGACGTCCCATCGATGCCAGCGGAGACATCACACCTTGCTGCATGTCCGGTCTACCGCCATCGACGGGACAACATCACCGCAGCAACGAGCCAAAGGATCCGCCCCCCGGATCGACCGCCAGGAAGGGGTCTGCGCACATACAATCAGCACCCCTTCACAGCATTCCGCGTTGCTGCCAACAGCCAGAGTCATCGTGACGTCGGAGACCGAACAGAGGATTGAAGTCCGTGCTCTGCTGGGCCCCTGCTCCAGTGGCAGCTGCATTTCAACATCACTCGCCCGAAGGTTGCACCTCCGACGCCAAGCATCGCCCGTCCCCACCTACGGTGTTGGGGGCACTCGTGGCCTTGCCACCAGGACTCAGGCCGCCATCAGCATCACTCCTCGCCTCCACGGCTCGAGCCAATGGACACTAAGGCCCTTCATCCTGTCAGGGCTCTCAGTGTATACACCACCACCACAATCAACGACAAGGGATCTTTCGTTCGTGGCGGATCTGGAACTTGCAGATCCGAACATCGCCTCCGCCGAGAAGGTGGACATCATCCTTGGGGCAGACATATACCCCAACATCATCCTCGAAGGCATAAGGAAGGACCAACGTTCCGGCCTCGTCGCGCAGGCCACTGAACTGGGATGGGTGCTAACAGGCTCAGCACCCACCACATCATCCAGCGCAAAGGTGACAAGGCCTGTCACCAGCCATCATATGGCCATTCCTCGTGGGTTACGAATTTACCACTCCGACCCAGAGGAACTGGTCGTCCTTCCGACTGACGGCTGCGGCATCCATCAGAGAACCCAAAGGACGCCTCGCCGGCATCGGCCCCAGTGGCCACATACGAAGCCCATTCAACTACCAGCCACCGACGACTTGCGCGACCCAACTACAAGACATACCCTCCGCCCGCTGAACCACTGCAGGGGCAAGGGCCAATCGAGGAACCAGGAGCTTACCCACTTGAACACTTCAAGGCATCCCACCACACCCAGGACATCACGTGGTCAAGCTCCTGCCCAGGTCCAAAGCTACTCAGGCCAACCGCTACCACCTGTAGCCACCACAACAGGACCAGGAGCGCACAATGCCCCGCTTGGCGGGCGGCGCTACCCAGCAACCAGCGGTCTCTCGAACTCCAGCAACAAAGCACGCCCCCCTGTGCATCCACAGAGGCTGCATTCCGACGACCCCGGGAGGCCCGTGACTGCCACTACGAAAGGACACGCGGACAGTGCCAGGGTAGACACCGCACCCGACTCCACGTTACAGCACACACCCCCAACGGTCGCAACCTGCCGGCCACTCACTCCAGACGGGCGCCAACGTGCGCAGTACATGGCACCACCACCGGTCTCGACATAGCTAGACCCATCACCAGTCATCACATGGTCATTGATCGTGGGTTGCGACCTTACAACTCTAACCCGGATCAACTGGCCGGTCGCGCGACCACAAGAGGCAACGGACATCAGCGATGGGAAAGAGGTTCCTGTCGCCTTCGCTCATACGGGCCATCCCAGACCCTCAAGCCTCCAGCACTCCTCAGGGCGGGCGGCCCCCTCTCAACCGATCATCAACGTGAAAGTGGACAGCCGACCAAGACCAACCGCCACCAGCAGACCGCACACTCCCGGCCCTTAGCCACCGTCCCCTGGAACGAAATGATTCGCCAATGATTGGCGAAGGCGGGCGGAATGTTGCGGATTGGCAATTAAATGTGCTGGAATGTACTGGAGAAATCTAGTACATTCGCATGTATACCAGGTGCGCAGCAGCTGGCACCAACTGGCCATCATTGTCACCACGATGATGTCATGGCGTCACTTTTTGAATTGGCAGTTATGCCATTTCGTCAGTCTACAATCAACATTCACAGAAGAAACACCATCGGTCATTAATTTTCCTTCAACACGTATTAATAAAGCTGGCTTCAAGTTAACTTCTGCCTTTTGTGATTCTGTCACCATACGACAGAGTTTTATCGGTGCACACGTACTACGTAGAGCTATCAACAAACAATATTATTTAAGACTTTAACATTAACGAGAAAGCAATCGATTCTATAACGAAGCCATTTTCTTCTTTCAGAGTTTCGTAGCCTAATCAGATGTAAGATATTTTCAGGAAGCGGTGCCTTATCAACTGGAGCAGTGGAACATTTAGGTATCGCAAGATCGGCCGCTCTATTGATAACAGAAACAAAATTGTTACATAGGATATCAATGTGCTCGCTGCAGGTTATAGAATTTAGGCTGGTATCACCTAGAACCAAGTTCGTGTTTATATATGATTTATAACAATTCCAGTTGGCGGTGGAATAGTTGTGGTATAAACTGGTACGATTTACAGCTACTGTATGATTCACTGTGTGGCTGATCGGAAGATGGTCTGAACTTAACGCATTTAGAGTTAATGGTACTGTGCAGTAATTTGGAATATTAGTGATATATAGATCGAGAGTTGAGGGGTTCTTGTTAGCACTCGCTGGGATATATGTGGGGAGAAGTGGATAAAGTATGGAAAAACTTGGGCTGGATTCAATAATATCTAGTAAAATGTTACCCCAGCAGTTTGCCCTAAGACAATTCCATGACTGGTGTATGCAGTTTAGATCACCACCAATAATTACCTTGTTTCGAGTGTTGACTCTATACAATTTTTGCAGATCCCGCTTAAAGTAAGTAGTTTTTCTCAATGTTTCCATTTCCTCCAGGGAAGTAGACCGAAAAAATACTCCCCTTGGAGTTATCACATAATGTTACATCAATACTAATTTCCTCAATTAATTTAAGGTGCAATGAAGGACGCAAGGTGTGTTCTATACATTTTTCACAACAATGGCGACACCTCCACCACTACCATGTACCCTGTCTAAGCGATAACATATGTAATTGGGATGAGAGAAGAGCATATAAGATACTCTCCACTATCCTACAAGATCGAATAGACCCATACGCTAAAGCCATCATTGGTCAATATCAGTGTGGCTTCTTCCCAGGCAAATCAGCGATTGATCAGATATTCCCCCTTAGGCAGGCGATGGAAAAATGTCTGGAATTTAAGATTTCACTATACCATTTGTTTATAGACTTTAAGGCCGCCTACGACAGCATAGCCAGGGTAGAACTATATAATGCCATGAGAGAATTCGGCATTCCAAACAAATTGATACAACTTTGTAGGTTAACCATGACCAACATAACTAGTCAAGTAAAAATAGCGGGATTACTGTCCAAACCGGGCGGTCTGGCCTGCCTCCTCTTCAACCTGGCGTTGGAGAAAGCAATCCGTGACTCTGGCGTTACAACAAGAGGGACTATTATCACTTTGACTTTCTACACACTAATGGATACATAACTCTTACGACTTTGTTTAGTTTGTCAATTGTGGTAGTGATCCGTTTTTGGAAGATACGTTTTTTATCTAGAATAATACCTAGATATCTACAGTCTTCAGACCAATCAATATCAACTGCACACATACTGAGTTTAGTGCCATTTGGTAGGTAGCAGTGTTTCCTACATCTCGAAAACCAGACAGCTTGTGTTTTATTACCATTTATTTTTATTTTCCTTTTCCTGTAATATACTGCTAGTGTGTCAAGAGCTGCTTGCAAAGAGTTGTAGACATTAGTGAATAAGGCACCCGAAGAGAAAATGGCCGTATCATCGGCAAGCATAGCTACCTGAATGTTTTCACCTAGACATGGTAAATCTGCGACAAACAATGTGAATAATATGGGACCAAGGACCGAGCCTTGGGGTACACCATAGTGGATTTGGTGAGTAGAGGATATGTCGGTTCCTATACTCACAACATATTTTCTCGAACGAAGAAAGCTCTGGATAATTTTGATAAGCGGTATTGACAGCTTAAGTTTTAGTAGCTTATAAATCAAGGCATCGTGTCATTCCGTATCAAAGGCTTTTTCGATGTCTAGAAAAACCAGTCCCGTTGACTCCTTGTCGATGAATTTACCAGCTATGTGGTTTTTAATGCGCAGAACTTGGTGGATTGTGCTGTGACCACTAAGGAAACCGAAGTGAAAGTTTGGTATGATGTTATTTGCTTCCACGAAACCATCAATATTTTCCTTAATGATTTTTTCTAGGAGCTTACTCAGACAGCTAAGTAGACTAATAGGTCTGTAGCTTTCGGACCTGTTCTCCTGTTTGTCGGGTTTCGGGATAGGTATTACATTTGCTGTTTTCCAAGAGTCCGGAAAATAACAGTTCCTAAGACAAGCGTTGAAAATGAACGTTAAATAGTTACTTGCAGCAGGTGGAAGTGCTTTAATTAATTTGTTGTTAATATTATCAAGATCAGCACCCTTTTTTGATTTAGATTTTTTTATCAATTCTTTAACTTTGCCAATATTAGCTGCGTAAGTACTTTCAGCTGGTGATTGAGAAAGTACATGGATAGTGTTAGCAACTTCAGCCTCAGTATACGCGTCGCTTAGATGCATAGATATGGAGTGGTTCTTACTAAAAGTGTTAGCAAGTAGGTTCGATTTCTCCACTGAAGAAATAAAAAATTTGTCGTGAACTTTAAACGGAGGAATACTGGACCCTTTCTTTTTCATAATTTTTGATATTTTCCAGAACGGTTTGCTTGCTTTGTCAAGAGAGGAAAGCTGTTTATTCCAACACTTGTTCCTATATGCTGAGATTTCTTTTTTAATGATATTGTTGCGGATTGGCAATTAAATGTGCTGGAATGTACTGGAGAAATCTAGTACATTCGCATGTATACCAGTTGCGCAGCAGCTGGCACCAACTGGCCATCATTGTCACCACGATGATGTCATGGCGTCACTTTTTGAATTGGCAGTTATGCCATTTCGTCAGTCTACAATCAACATTCACAGAAGAAACACCATCGGTCATTAATTTTCCTTCAACACGTATTAATAAAGCTGGCTTCAAGTTAACTTCTGCCTTTTGTGATTCTGTCACCAAACGACAGAGTTTTATCGGTGCACACGTACTACGTAGAGCTATCAACAAAAATTGCTGGTCCTTCAAAACGGATCCAGTGCGATTTGGATCAAATCCATCGCCGCTCAGTTCGTGGCAAAACACATCGGATTCAGCAACCTCTGGATCAAATCCATCGCCGCCCAGCTCGCGGCACAACACCTGAAGAACAACACGACAACAGTGAAGAACGGAACAGTCGATGCAGCTATGGCCAAAAAGAATTACAAGAATATTGCAGTTGACTTCTCAGCGAAGTATTCCACTCCCACAAGCCAAGCAAAAGACAAATTTGAATTTTCCGATGTAGTAGACGACAGCCGAGAGAGACCAGGTGCAGTGGTTGCTGCATTTAACGATAACAATGACAAAGAAGCCTTGGTAGACAACCCGTCCGATGAGTTGCTTAACAGTGACGAAATTACTCCGATCTTGTTAGAGGGAATTGCATGTGATCTTATTTTACAAGCTAACGACTCAACTTCATGTCTTCTCGATAATAAGGAAAATGCTCCCCCAGACCAAGAGGCGAAGTTGCTGGGCAGAGACAAAACGCTATATCCTTCATTCCATGCCAGCTATAGATCACCCCTTAAATATTTGTTTTCTGAATCACCTTTGTTAGGTGCATCGCTCAATGAGAATGAGGAGCCACTTGAACAAAGGAGTGCAGGGCAAGCGGCCGATCATGATCTTATATTAGAATCGCTGCCACCAGAAGAGGGCAGACGAGATCATTGCCACCTCCAAGGAATTGAAAGAACGAATCGCCGACCCGATTACCCTACAGTAAAGGGAGACACCGATCTACGGAGGCCAAGCTCAGTACAGCAGCGAATGATGGCAAATACATCGAAAAGGCAACACAACGGTTCCCCGACGACATTCCTCTGTCGGCGGAACAACAAAGATCTCGACCGACGACATTCCTCGCTCGGAAGAGATCATACGTTTTCTCACTACACTATGCACAACGGAGCCGACAATGGTAACGACAGTGGTGGCGGCGGCGACGGCGAACACTTGGACAACGGTTCCCCGATGATATTCCTCAATCGGCGGAACACCAAAGATCTCGACCGACGACATTCCTCGGTCGGCAGAGATCATACATCTGTTCATCACCAACCTGAGTCGAGTACAAATGTAAGGACATGCATAAAAGAAGATGACAGTTCCAAGGATTCCTTAAGTCGTGGATCGGAGGACAGCGGCCGCCAGATGATCATTGCAAATCAAACGCTAGGTGATTTGTTGGAGAAAAATTCAATGGAAACCGCTGTTGATGCAAAACGAAAGCAGGATGACGAACTCTCTACAACGATAGTTCAAACCAACGTGTCTTTGACAGCTGCTCCAATACAACACCCGACCACGATTGAGGATCTCATCGCCGCTTAGTTCGCGGCACAGGCCACCATCTCTGGCACTTTCCTCAACATACAGGAAAAGGGACAACCAAGTCCGACAGCAATCGAGGTAACCAAACATGCACTCCGCGCCGAATGGGAAGCCTTCGCCAAACGGCACCACGACATCTTCGTCACGGCGACACCGGACCATCTACAACACGCATACTTCGCGGAGGATTGTTTCGGCGAAACCGAAGAAATATACCTGGAGGAACAGACGAAGCTCCTCGAGGCTCAGTACGCGCTCAAGTCATCCTCCCCAACCATGGTCAATAGCACCAACCGCCTTCACCCTAGCGAGCTGCCCCCAGTGCAGCTGCCAATGGCCGACATCAAGCCATCAGAAACGGAACTGCACCCCAGAACAGTGGATAAGAGTGAGCAGGCCGCCGACCAGAGTGCCGCCTGCCCAAAGCCCAGCCTACCCAAGGTCCCGATGATCGACCCAGTGCCGAAGCCCCCACAGAAGACGATGCCGCGCACGCATTGTGGGGCACACCATGACATAGCCGTTCCTCGTGGGTTGCGAACTTACAACTCCGACCCAGAGGAACTGGCTACCATCACACGGACTCCAGAGCAAGCAGTGGGCACGGCGTACATAGGAATGACTTCCTTATCCCATATTGTTTTGATGAGTTGCTGGATCTTTCGAGCGGTTCCCTCTCCTCCATGCTTCACAAGCTCTCCCGGTATGCAGTCGACTCCGAGAGCTTTGTTGTTTTTTAATCGATTTATTGCGTCTACAACTTCGTTGAAAGATGGCTCTGGCTTCTGAGGCTCGGCTGTATGTACGTCTGGTGCGTTTATTTGTGGTTGATGGGAGCGTACATTAAGCAGGTTTTCAAAGTACTGCTTCCACCTTGTCACGATATTGTTTGTTACTGTGACCGTTTGTGTCTCGAATTATTTTGGCTCTCCCTCGGCAACCATTTCTAATTGAATTTATGCCCGTATACATACCTCTGATATTCTTTGCTCTGGAATTTTCTAGGATTTTTTACGACCCGAGTCTTCTCCCATTCGTGTTTTTTTGCGTATGGAGTCTCATTGTCTCTTTCCGAATCGTGGCGTATCTTTCTGCATTAACTTCATCATATCTTTCTACGTGGATCACTCTGAGGCGTTTACGTTCTTCGATCTTCGCCCTGCACTCATCACCAAACCAAGGTTTTGACGGATTGTTTTCTTAAATCCTAATGCCTCTTGGGCTGTTTGTTTGATGGTGTCTCTGGTCGATGTCCATTTAGTGTCCACTATATTGGCTTCCTCTTCCTCACTGCTCATATTCTCTAGGATACTAAATCTTATCGTTAGTTCGTCTTGATATACAGCCTTTTTGCGCGGATCTTTTAGTTTATCAATGTCAAACTTTTTGCTCGTCTCCCGCGACTGCCCGCGCGGGCTTGCTGCGAGCTGATTTCTGATTTTGCCAATCACTAGAAGCTCCTCTATATGATCTTACGTCAAGGATATTCGAGTGGTCCTTTTGTCTATGAGGAAGTGGTCTATTTGGTTACGCGTTACGCCGTCGGGTGATATCCATGTGGCTTTATGAATTTGCTTGTGCTTGAACCTGCAACTGTTCAAAAAGAACTGCAACAGTTATTTGATGGCATCTCGGGGCGCCCACTCGGCGCTATACGTTCGCCTCTCCCGAAAAAAAAAAAAAAAAAAAAATCGTGCTTTTCACTCCAGATCTTTCGACGCTGCGAACGTGATAATGCAAATTCCACTGTCATTTGAAACGTCGTGTAGACTTTCTTTACCTATAGTTGGTTGGAAGATATCTTTCTTTTCAATTTCCGCATTGAGGTCTCCGAGGAGGATTTTAACATCGAATGATGAGATCCCATCAAATACTTCCTCTAGGGTCTTGTAGAATGTGTCCTTTGTTTCTTCGTCCGTAGATTCTGTTGGGGCGTGTACGCTTATAAATATATAATTGCACCATGGGCTCTGTATTTTTAGCACCGGCATTCGGCCATTAATAAATTTCACATCTTTTACATGGGGCGTAAGCTTCTTGTTTATGATGAAGCCGGTTCCGAGGTTATGTGTATCGCTACCACCACACGCCAGTGTAAACCCGTTGGTTTCGATTACTTGATGTGGGAGTCGGACTTCCTGAAGCGCGACGATGTCTATTTTATATTGTTTCGCGTTTTCTACGACCGTCTGTATCGCGCCCGGTTTATATAACGTTCGAACATTCCACGTGCCGACGCGTATATCCCACTTTTTCCGTTTTTCCCTACGTCTTCTTTTGCCGAGTCGGTGTTTTCTTGATGATTTGTTCCTTTATGGTAGTGTCGGCTCATCACACCTACGCCTACCTGGTTTTTCGTGAGATTGTTTTTTGTATATTGATTACTCATTTCGTGGGAAGAGTCTGGGGTTACAAATAGTCCGCCATATCAGAACCCCTCTTTGATATGATAAGGTCTGCTTACTGCTCTGATTCGACCCGGATTCAGAGAGGCGCCTCCGCGAGGAGTAACACATAAAGATCTACTACCCGTAATCCAGGGTGTTACGCGTCACCGTGCCCATTGGATGATTTACAGCCAAGGGTATACCGGCTGTATTATAACGGTAATAAATTTGTTATTAAAGTAAAACTAAACAGAAATACATTTTCATAGTTTAAATGATATCATAAGGAATAAAATAATAAACAATAAATAGTTTAAGTATTTTAATTAATAAAGTATTGTAGCGAGCTTAGGGTTCGCTGGATTAATTATTTTAAAATAAATAAGAGCCGTTAAATCGATTTTGAATAACACTTTATTAGTCCGTAATACAACCGTTACTTATACCGTACACTTAACGATTTCTTTACTTACCGCTTCCGTACTTATCGCGTCTTTTACTGCTTACTTCTCACTCGAGACTTATCGCTTGCTTCACTGTCTTACTTATGACTCTACTCCCGAACTGCGTGCGACGTATTTATACCGTTTTTCCTCATTCTGATTTGGTGTATCGTTTCCGTCCGTTCCATAGTCTTGAATGTTCTATTTCAGTTTTCCAGTATTTCCTAAAATAATCTAGTACTTTGTTTCGGACTTTCTCGAAGATTCCAGTACTGATTGTGATATGCGTCACGGTATTATAGAAAACGTATTATTGCCTTGTTTCGTACAATATATTCTAATTTAAATGTCCACAAAGTGGCCGCTTGTGGGACTGAAATATCCTTCTGAAAAATGTTCGTTCACCCTGTCACACGTTTTAGCTAGTGTCTCGGCCTTGGGTTGACAAATGTTAGTTTTTAACTGATCTAGAATTTGAGGATTATCCAAGTAAACGTGATCTTTCGCATAGCCTCTGTTATAGAATAATTTGTTATAATATGTTCTTTTAACAATTGAAATTGTTAAACTATCTTGTTACATTTAATAATTTTAATAATTAATGTTATCAGTCTTGCTGACCTTGTTTCACTAGACTTACCCCGTATCGGACATGATTGTTGTCAAACCTCTTCTGGTCTCCGTCGATCGTCGCCAAGCGAATCATTTAATCCACTGGAACTGTTTTAAATACTATCTGCTGGAACTGTTTTAATTACTTTTTAATACTGAATCATTAAATCTGCTGGAACTGTTTTAAATATTTTTTTTTATTTTGAATCATTATGTCCACTGGAACTGTTTTAAATACTATCTGCTGGAACTTTAAATCTTAAACACCGATTAGAATCAATCGAAACTGATAATAAAAAATGACCAGAGTGCCGCCTGCCCAAAGCCCAGCCTACCCAAGGTCCCGATGATCGACCCAGTGCCGAAGCCCCCACAGAAGACGATGCCGCGCACGCATTGTGGGGCACACCATGACATAGCCGTTCCTCGTGGGTTGCGAACTTACAACTCCGACCCAGAGGAACTGGCTACCATCACACGGACTCCAGAGCAAGCAGTGGGCACGGCGTACATAGGATCCGTGTCAGATCCAACGCCAATGCCTTCCACGAATTCGACTGTTCCAGCAACAGTAGCTGGCCCGATGACTAACCAGCCCAGTGTCCCGATGCACAAAACACCGCCAACACCCGTAAAGCAACAGGGCGCTTGCAAATTCTGCAGGGCCGCACACACGATCTACGCTTGCGAGGGCTTTCGATCACACACCTGGCCGTCAGAAGTCCTTCGCACACAAAAGAAACCTGTGCACCAACTGCTTGGGTCGCCACCGCCTGCGCGACTGTCACTCCAACAAGACGTCCCATCGATGCCAGCGGAGACATCACACCTTGCTGCATGTCCGGTCTACCGCCATCGACGGGACAACATCACCGCAGCAACGAGCCAAAGGATTCGCCCCCCGGATCGACCGCCAGGAAGGGGTCTGCGCACATACAATCAGCACCCCTTCACAGCATTCCGCGTTGCTGCCAACAGCCAGAGTCATCGTGACGTCGGAGACCGAACAGAGGATTGAAGTCCGTGCTCTGCTGGGCCCCTGCTCCAGTGGCAGCTGCATTTCAACATCACTCGCCCGAAGGTTGCACCTCCGACGCCAAGCATCGCCCGTCCCCACCTACGGTGTTGGGGGCACTCGTGGCCTTGCCACCAGGACTCAGGCCGCCATCAGCATCACTCCTCGCCTCCACGGCTCGAGCCAATGGACACTAAGGCCCTTCATCCTGTCAGGGCTCTCAGTGTATACACCACCACCACAATCAACGACAAGGGATCTTTCGTTCGTGGCGGATCTGGAACTTGCAGATCCGAACATCGCCTCCGCCGAGAAGGTGGACATCATCCTTGGGGCAGACATATACCCCAACATCATCCTCGAAGGCATAAGGAAGGACCAACGTTCCGGCCTCGTCGCGCAGGCCACTGAACTGGGATGGGTGCTAACAGGCTCAGCACCCACCACATCATCCAGCGCAAAGGTGACAAGGCCTGTCACCAGCCATCATATGGCCATTCCTCGTGGGTTACGAATTTACCACTCCGACCCAGAGGAACTGGTCGTCCTTCCGACTGACGGCCGCGGCATCCATCAGAGAACCCAAAGGACGCCTCGCCGGCATCGGCCCCAGTGGCCACATACGAAGCCCATTCAACTACCAGCCACCGACGACTTGCGCGACCCAACTACAAGACATACCCTCCGCCCGCTGAACCACTGCAGGGGCAAGGGCCAATCGAGGAACCAGGAGCTTACCCACTTGAACACTTCAAGGCATCCCACCACACCCAGGACATCACGTGGTCAAGCTCCTGCCCAGGTCCAAAGCTACTCAGGCCAACCGCTACCACCTGTAGCCACCACAACAGGACCAGGAGCGCACAATGCCCCGCTTGGCGGGCGGCGCTACCCAGCAACCAGCGGTCTCTCGAACTCCAGCAACAAAGCACGCCCCCCTGTGCATCCACAGAGGCTGCATTCCGACGACCCCGGGAGGCCCGTGACTGCCACTACGAAAGGACACGCGGACAGTGCCAGGGTAGACACCGCACCCGACTCCACGTTACAGCACACACCCCCAACGGTCGCAACCTGCCGGCCACTCACTCCAGACGGGCGCCAACGTGCGCAGTACATGGCACCACCACCGGTCTCGACATAGCTAGACCCATCACCAGTCATCACATGGTCATTGATCGTGGGTTGCGACCTTACAACTCTAACCCGGATCAACTGGCCGGTCGCGCGACCACAAGAGGCAACGGACATCAGCGATGGGAAAGAGGTTCCTGTCGCCTTCGCTCATACGGGCCATCCCAGACCCTCAAGCCTCCAGCACTCCTCAGGGCGGGCGGCCCCCTCTCAACCGATCATCAACGTGAAAGTGGACAGCCGACCAAGACCAACCGCCACCAGCAGACCGCACACTCCCGGCCCTTAGCCACCGTCCCCTGGAACGAAATGATTCGCCAATGATTGGCGAAGGCGGGCGGAATGTTGCGGATTGGCAATTAAATGTGCTGGAATGTACTGGAGAAATCTAGTACATTCGCATGTATACCAGGTGCGCAGCAGCTGGCACCAACTGGCCATCATTGTCACCACGATGATGTCATGGCGTCACTTTTTGAATTGGCAGTTATGCCATTTCGTCAGTCTACAATCAACATTCACAGAAGAAACACCATCGGTCATTAATTTTCCTTCAACACGTATTAATAAAGCTGGCTTCAAGTTAACTTCTGCCTTTTGTGATTCTGTCACCATACGACAGAGTTTTATCGGTGCACACGTACTACGTAGAGCTATCAACAAACAATATTATTTAAGACTTTAACATTAACGAGAAAGCAATCGATTCTATAACGAAGCCATTTTCTTCTTTCAGAGTTTCGTAGCCTAATCAGATGTAAGATATTTTCAGGAAGCGGTGCCTTATCAACTGGAGCAGTGGAACATTTAGGTATCGTAAGATCGGCCGCTCTATTGATAACAGAAACAAAATTGTTACATAGGATATCAATGTGCTCGCTGCAGGTTATAGAATTTAGGCTGGTATCACCTAGAACCAAGTTCGTGTTTATATATGATTTATAACAATTCCAGTTGGCGGTGGAATAGTTGTGGTATAAACTGGTACGATTTACAGCTACTGTATGATTCACTGTGTGGCTGATCGGAAGATGGTCTGAACTTAACGCATTTAGAGTTAATGGTACTGTGCAGTAATTTGGAATATTAGTGATATATAGATCGAGAGTTGAGGGGTTCTTGTTAGCACTCGCTGGGATATATGTGGGGAGAAGTGGATAAAGTATGGAAAAACTTGGGCTGGATTCAATAATATCTAGTAAAATGTTACCCCAGCAGTTTGCCCTAAGACAATTCCATGACTGATGTATGCAGTTTAGATCACCACCAATAATTACCTTGTTTCGAGTGTTGACTCTATACAATTTTTGCAGATCCCGCTTAAAGTAAGTAGTTTTTCTCAATGTTTCCATTTCCTCCAGGGAAGTAGACCGAAAAAATACTCCCCTTGGAGTTATCACATAATGTTACATCAATACTAATTTCCTCAATTAATTTAAGGTGCAATGAAGGACGCAAGGTGTGTTCTATACATTTTTCACAACAATGGCGACACCTCCACCACTACCATGTACCCTGTCTAAGCGATAACATATGTAATTGGGATGAGAGAAAGAAATGTCTTGTTTGAGCCAGGTTTCTGAAACAAGTGCAATATCAATATTAAAATTTATCAAGAAACTAAAAAATTCATGCTTTTTGTTTTTGATGCTTCTCGCATTCCAGGTTATAATGCTAAGAGAGTTTCTTAACATGATTTTTCCGAATATAGACACTTAATAGCTAATGAGGTAATGACGTTAAATTGGTCAGCTTTAGTTTGACAAACATTAAGCTTGGTTACAACTTCATTACGAAGAGAGTTTATCTCGCTAGAAGAAAACATGTTATCATTATTTAGAGTTTCAGTTGGATTTTTCTTAGTGTGTGTCGTATCACTGTTGGAAGGTTGCTGGGTTTGATGGAGACCAGAAGCCCAGGTGGATGAAGGAAGTGAAGGTTGACGCACAGATCGGGGTAGTGGAGGAAAATTATCAATGGATAATCGGTCTGGCAGTGGCTGCTGTTTGTCACTCGGAGGCTGTAGGAACGTTGTAATTCCTGTACCACGTCCACGTGGGAATATTTGCGGCGAATGTCTAGGTACTGCTTTCGGCTTATGCATTCCAGATCGGTGGATTTATGTGGCCCACTGCAATTTGCACACTTGATGACCTCATTCGTTTTGCAGTCGGATGTTTTGTGGTTTCCCGAACAGATTGCACAGAAGCTATTTATGTGACAATGCATGGAGCCGTGGTCGTAAAGCTGGCAATTATGACATCCTTGCCTGGATGATGTTTTTTGAAGTCCCAGCGAACGATAGTTTTGAACAATGTAGAGAAGTTACGTTTGAGTTCATTTAGTTTTATAGTACCGCGTTTGATATAAACAACGTACAGGTAGTGTTTGCACAAGGCTTTTGTTGTTGATTTTATGGTGATGGTTTTAACATCTAAGCACTTTATCCCGAGTGCAATTAGTTCATTCTTCACTATATTGTTGCTAATCAAGTCTAATCTGGATAGCACTACCTTTAATGGGCGATTTTCCTTTCGCGAGAGGGTAAAAAACACATTTTAACCGGAAGAGTTCGGTTCTAATTTTGTTGTATATGTCCATTGTTGGGGAACATATTTTTTGTCCAAGTGATATGTCTTTAATTAAGTAGTTGTCTATTTTAATGTTATTCAAAATATTTCGCACTTTAGCACCGGTTGATTTTAAAACCACAATTGGCGGAACGGTTTCTGCAGTAACTTCTGCACACTGATCGACGTTGGTCGAATCCATTTCAGGTGAGTCCTCCATTAGACTTTGAAATGGGTGGAAAAAGTTAGTGTTTGAACACATATTAGATTTATCTAGCACTTTATTATTCACTTTTGTAAGTTTATCGGGAGGAGTTTGGCCTCCAATACCGGTGTCGTAACGCAACCTGTTACGTTTAATTTTGCTTAATTCACGTGGCGCAAGGGTCATAACAACGGATTTCACACTTGATCAAGTTATGTGTTTGCGGTAGCGAGACAAAGAAAACAAGATAACAAGATAATGGCTTGTGATAATTATTGTGAATATAACGGTTTATGTATTTAAGAAAAATAGCACGAGGAAAACTGTGAGACAGGTTATCTGTTTGAAAGTCAGCCAGATACTGATCCACACATAAATATTTAAATATATCAAGTTTTTGTGTAAGTATATCCAAATTCAAAGACAAATTATTAAAACAGTCAAAATAAAACAAATAACTATGAAAAATGGTTGAACGTATTTTTTATTATCAGTTTCGATTGATTCTAATCGGTGTTTAAGATTTAAAGTTCCAGCAGATAGTATTTAAAACAGTTCCAGTGGACATAATGATTCAAAATAAAAAAAAATATTTAAAACAGTTCCAGCAGATTTAATGATTCAGTATTAAAAAGTAATTAAAACAGTTCCAGCAGATAGTATTTAAAACAGTTCCAGTGGATTAAATGATTCGCTTGGCGACGATCGACGGAGACCAGAAGAGGTTTGACAACAATCATGTCCGATACGGGGTAAGTCTAGTGAAACAAGGTCAGCAAGACTGATAACATTAATTATTAAAATTATTAAATGTAACAAGATAGTTTAACAATTTCAATTGTTAAAAGAACATATTATAACAAATTATTCTATAACAGAGGCTATGCGAAAGATCACGTTTACTTGGATAATCCTCAAATTCTAGATCAGTTAAAAACTAACATTTGTCAACCCAAGGCCGAGACACTAGCTAAAACGTGTGACAGGGTGAACGAACATTTTTCAGAAGGATATTTCAGTCCCACAAGCGGCCACTTTGTGGACATTTAAATTAGAATATATTGTACGAAACAAGGCAATAATACGTTTTCTATAATACCGTGACGCATATCACAATCAGTACTGGAATCTTCGAGAAAGTCCGAAACAAAGTACTAGATTATTTTAGGAAATACTGGAAAACTGAAATAGAACATTCAAGACTATGGAACGGACGGAAACGATACACCAAATCAGAATGAGGAAAAACGGTATAAATACGTCGCACGCAGTTCGGGAGTAGAGTCATAAGTAAGACAGTGAAGCAAGCGATAAGTCTCGAGTGAGAAGTAAGCAGTAAAAGACGCGATAAGTACGGAAGCGGTAAGTAAAGAAATCGTTAAGTGTACGGTATAAGTAACGGTTGTATTACGGACTAATAAAGTGTTATTCAAAATCGATTTAACGGCTCTTATTTATTTTAAAATAATTAATCCAGCGAACCCTAAGCTCGCTACAATACTTTATTAATTAAAATACTTAAACTATTTATTGTTTATTATTTTATTCCTTATGATATCATTTAAACTATGAAAATGTATTTCTGTTTAGTTTTACTTTAATAACAAATTTATTACCGTTATAATACAGCCGGTATACCCTTGGCTGTAAATCATCCAATGGGCACGGTGACGCGTAACACCCTGGATTACGGGTAGTAGATCTTTATGTGTTACTCCTCGCGGAGGCGCCTCTCTGAATCCGGGTCGAATCAGAGCAGTAAGCAGACCTTATCATATCAAAGAGGGGTTCTGATATGGCGGACTATTTGTAACCCCAGACTCTTCCCACGAAATGAGTAATCAATATACAAAAAACAATCTCACGAAAAACCAGGTAGGCGTAGGTGTGATGAGCCGACACTACCATAAAGGAACAAATCATCAAGAAAACACCGACTCGGCAAAAGAAGACGTAGGGAAAAACGGAAAAAGTGGGATATACGCGTCGGCACGTGGAATGTTCGAACGTTATATAAACCGGGCGCGATACAGACGGTCGTAGAAAACGCGAAACAATATAAAATAGACATCGTCGCGCTTCAGGAAGTCCGACTCCCACATCAAGTAATCGAAACCAACGGGTTTACACTGGCGTGTGGTGGTAGCGATACACATAACCTCGGAACCGGCTTCATCATAAACAAGAAGCTTACGCCCCATGTAAAAGATGTGAAATTTATTAATGGCCGAATGCCGGTGCTAAAAATACAGAGCCCATGGTGCAATTATATATTTATAAGCGTACACGCCCCAACAGAATCTACGGACGAAGAAACAAAGGACACATTCTACAAGACCCTAGAGGAAGTATTTGATGGGATCTCATCATTCGATGTTAAAATCCTCCTCGGAGACCTCAATGCGGAAATTGAAAAGAAAGATATCTTCCAACCAACTATAGGTAAAGAAAGTCTACACGACGTTTCAAATGACAGTGGAATTTGCATTATCACGTTCGCAGCGTCGAAAGATCTGGAGTGAAAAGCACGATTTTTTTTTTTTTTTTTTTTCGGGAGAGGCGAACGTATAGCGCCGAGTGGGCGCCCCGAGATGCCATCAAATAACTGTTGCAGTTCTTTTTGAACAGTTGCAGGTTCAAGCACAAGCAAATTCATAAAGCCACATGGATATCACCCGACGGCGTAACGCGTAACCAAATAGACCACTTCCTCATAGACAAAAGGACCACTCGAATATCCTTGACGTAAGATCATATAGAGGAGCTTCTAGTGATTGGCAAAATCAGAAATCAGCTCGCAGCAAGCCCGCGCGGGCAGTCGCGGGAGACGAGCAAAAAGTTTGACATTGATAAACTAAAAGATCCGCGCAAAAAGGCTGTATATCAAGACGAACTAACGATAAGATTTAGTATCCTAGAGAATATGAGCAGTGAGGAAGAGGAAGCCAATATAGTGGACACTAAATGGACATCGACCAGAGACACCATCAAACAAACAGCCCAAGAGGCATTAGGATTTAAGAAAACAATCCGTCAAAACCTTGGTTTGGTGATGAGTGCAGGGCGAAGATCGAAGAACGTAAACGCCTCAGAGTGATCCACGTAGAAAGATATGATGAAGTTAATGCAGAAAGATACGCCACGATTCGGAAAGAGACAATGAGACTCCATACGCAAAAAAACACGAATGGGAGAAGACTCGGGTCGTAAAAAATCCTAGAAAATTCCAGAGCAAAGAATATCAGAGGTATGTATACGGGCATAAATTCAATTAGAAATGGTTGCCGAGGGAGAGCCAAAATAATTCGAGACACAAACGGTCACAGTAACAAACAATATCGTGACAAGGTGGAAGCAGTACTTTGAAAACCTGCTTAATGTACGCTCCCATCAACCACAAATAAACGCACCAGACGTACATACAGCCGAGCCTCAGAAGCCAGAGCCATCTTTCAACGAAGTTGTAGACGCAATAAATCGATTAAAAAACAACAAAGCTCTCGGAGTCGACTGCATACCGGGAGAGCTTGTGAAGCATGGAGGAGAGGGAACCGCTCGAAAGATCCAGCAACTCATCAAAACAATATGGGATAAGGAAGTCATTCCGGAAGAATGGAAAACCTTAATAGTCATCCCCATTTTCAAAAAAGGTGACAGATCTGACTGCGAAAACTACAAAGGAATATCATTGCTCCCAACCACATACAAAATATTAACAAATGTCATACTGGCGAGAGTCACACCGTACGCAGAAGAAATACTGGGAGACTACCAATGCGGATTCCGTAGGAACCGGTCAACAAGCGACCAATTGTTCACAATAAGGCAACCACTGGAAAAGAAGCGGGAATACGGAGAGACGGTTCACCAACTGTTCGTTGACTTAAAAAAAAGCCTACGACTCAGTCGCACGGCAAAGACTCTATCATACATTGCGCTGGCAATCCCGAAAAAATGTGCCACCCTCATTCAAATTTGCATGAACGAAAATAAAGGGCGAGTTATAATAGAAAACCACCTCTCGGAACCATTTGAAATCCGGGGCGGGCTAAAACAGGGAGATGGCCTATCACCGTGTCTTTTTAACCTTGTGCTCGAGTATGTCATCAGAAAGGTACAAGACGACAACATGGACGGATCATCCCTGAACGGGATTCGCATATGCGGATGAAACCGCCGTTTTGGGCGATAATCTAGAAACTGTAGATAAGAACAGTGAAATCATCATGCAAGCGGCAGAAGACGTGGGCCTAGAAATAAATGAAGACAAAACAAAATATATGATTACGGCGAGAGCAGGTGGACCTCAGGGAACACAGATAAACATCAGGGGCAAGCTATTTGGAAAAGTTAAAGAGTTTAAATATGTGGGAACAACACTGAGGGCCAGTAACGAAATGTCGAAGGAAATTAACAAAAGACTGCGTTCCGGCAACGCTAGTTGGCACGAGTTAACACCCAAAACCCTATTTATATATATTGAGTCAATCCACAATATACATTACAATCTACATTACGGATGACTCAAATCTACATTACGGATGACTCAACATACAATCTACATTACGGATACATTTATTATCTATGAAATACTCATTAGCATTTCTTTATCTTCACTAGCATCCTTATCAACCGAAAATGTATAAAAACGAAACATTCACAACTAGAATGGCTCCCTCAACACAGAATCCATTTACTCTAATATACGTAAGCAACACCTCCGGTTGTTTGTTGAAAAATTTTCCCCAGATATCCTCTTCCTTTCAGAGACCTGGCTCAAACCAAATTCCCGAGTTTCCATTCCCAATTATACTTTTGTTTCTAACCCCAGAACTAATGGATCCCACGGAGGTACCGGCATCTTAATACACAAAAAATTTCAATTCAGTGAAATTAGATTCACTAATATATTCAGCATTGAATACACGGCAGTTAAACTTTTTTGTGAGAACAATAAAGTGCTCGTCTTAGCATCCATTTATATTCACCCTTCACGACAACCAGATTTCCCAGATGCTGACATTTCTCAGATAATCCAACAGTCCGTTCCCGCTCCATTTATAATCGGGGGAGACTGGAATGCTCGTCATACAGCATTCAATGATAATAAATGCAACAAATATGGTCGTCAGTTGCTAGCCCTCCTCCCATCTTATCCATATACATACATTGACCCCCCATTACAGCCAACCCGTGTCACTAGCACAGCCAAGTCAACAATCGACTTCTTCCTCAAGTCCGATGATGTTCAGTCAGCGGGTCCACCTACAGTCTCCTTTATATTTCCTTCTGATCATGGTTCCGTTCATACCACGATCCAAATCCCCTCTTTCGACCCACTCTACTCGTCAAACCCTGTCCCAAACTTCACCAAAACAAATTGGAGAAAAGTCAATAGGGACATAGCGATCAGTTTCTCTGACTTGTATATCCCTGAAGCATCTAACTTACTCCCTATTGAAATCGATCACGCATCTTTAAGAATAGAGCAAATTCTTAAGGAGGCTCTCAACAACAACACCCCGACAACCATTCCTCATAACTATTTAGGAAAGCCTTTGCCCAGCATCCTAACCAAATTATTGCGCCTTAAAAAGCAGCTCCGCCGTAAACTCCATACAAGATACTGCCCCTTTATTAAAAGCCAAATCCAACTCCTATCCACTCTGATAAATGAGCAGTTGAAAAAGTTCGCAGATGAAAACTACATCTCCACACTTAAAAATATCAAACCAAATCGGGATCTTTTCAAAAACATCAACCAATTAACTGGTCGTAAATATAAACCCCGAATTGATCATCTCATCAACCCAATCAGCAATAATATTGCCCAGTCCGATACGGACATAGCAAATTGCCTCGCAGAACACTTTGCAAAGATTCATGAGCAAAATAATTCTCTATCAACTCCCGGCTTCGAGAACACAGTAAACGAATACATCTCAAACAGATTATTCACATCTTTTACTCCTTTCATCGGTGAATTTAGCAACACGAACATAGCTTCACACCCCTTAGACACTACAAATTTTCTAACTGCAGACGAATTATCCGAGATCGTAAGATCAGGAAATAACAAAAAGTCAACTGGATTAGATGGAATCCCACGCCTTCTATTTAAAAGGCTACGCCCACAGAATCTACTTCCCATCCTCATTCTTCTTAATCAAATAATTAATGCATCGCACTTCCCAGAGAACTGGAAAACTGCGGTAGTAATTCCTATTAAGAAGCCCGGTAGTAGTAATAGCCCTTTCAATTATCGTCCAATATCCCTATTAAGTACATTAAGTAAGATACTGGAACGCAAGATCTACCAAAATCTTCTCTCATTTGCCAATGAGAATGCCCTCATCCCTAACTGTCAGTTCGGATTTCGTAAGCGACAATCCACATGTCATGCTCTACTAAAACTTACACACGATGTTACAACTGGTCTCCAAAACCAAAGCCCTACTGTGTGTATATCTCTCGATATTTCTAAGGCGTTTGATTGCGTCTGGATCTCAGGGCTTCTGTACAAACTGCACTCCATATTTAATCTAAACTCTCACACAACAAAGCTCTTAGCCTCTTATCTTTCTGACAGAAAATTCGTTGTGAGAATAAATTCTTCCGTCTCAGAAACCCACAACATAACCGCGGGTGTTCCCCAAGGCTCTATTTTAGGGCCAATTTTATATCTGTTATATACCGCGGATATTCCTCAACCCGTATCTCCTAATGTTGTGATGCTGAATTATGCTGATGATACATTAATTTACTCTAGCAGCAAATTTGTTAAGGCTGCAAGAAATCGCATTAACAACTTTCTCCCTAACCTATCATCATACTTTAATAAGTGGAAAATTCACCTTAACCCAAATAAAACGCAGCTCATAGTGTTCAAGGGCAAACACGAGCACTGTACAAACAACACTAGACGCTGCCACAACAAAATTAAACTTAACCTAAACAACACTCTAATAAAACCCTCCAAAACCCTAAAATATCTGGGAATCACTTTTTCTAATAACTGGTCTTTTTCCTCCCACATTAAAAATTCCCTTCAAAAAGCCACAATTCAGCTTAATCTCTGTAGAAGAGTAATGTGGAAACCTAATAGTCTCTCTCACAAAGTCAAACTGCTCATTTACAAACAGATTATCAAGCCCACACTCACGTACGCGTGCCCATTGTGGTACCATATCACTCCCTCCCAAATGGAGAAATTACGAGTATTCGAAAGAAAATGCTTTAGGTATGTCTCTGGGTTACATCGTCGTCCTAACTCCTATAAGTACTATAGTAACGTCGAACTCTACAATACCGCTGGTATTGACCGCCTCGATAGACGATTCCTCGAACTGTCTATCAAATTTATCGAAAACCTACAAAATAATCCCAATCCCATAATAACCTCGCTCTTAGAGAACCCTCTAGATATCAGAACTAACTACCCCAACTGTCTCCACACCAGAGCTATCTTCGCCTCAGGCAGACTGGTAAATGATTCAAACGAGATCATATACCACAACACCGAAGTTACCCCTAACCAGTTCAAATACTCTAACGTCCAACCATTTTCCAACATCCTACGTTTTTCCAACGAACAACCGGAAAGAAATACTCTTCCTCAAACCCATAACTGACCTCATTCCACATCCTTTAATTCATAAATCCCATTAATTATAAAACTTTGTTTTGTTTATAGCTCATTTTATAATAATCAGACTAAGTTAGGTTAAGTTATATTTATATTTATATTTAGGGTTAAGTTTAGATTAAGTAAAGTAAAAATAAGAAATTCCTGGTTTTCTGACCTTTTCCAGGAAGACAAAACCCTACTAAATGTACAAACACACATCTAGCCTGTAACTCTTAAAACATTGTTTGGAAAATGTATTATAATAATAATTACATGTAAGCAATTGTCACGAATTTAATTTTAAGTCACTGTATTACTTAAATGTACAAATTTTAATTATGGTTAATAAATACAGTTTAAAAAAAAAAAAAAAAAAAAAAAAACTAGAATGGCAATTACTCTAAGTCACGACCATAGGTTCGGACATTGTTTTCAGAAGTCTTTTTGTAAATATAGTCATATAAGTGAAGGAAAAAATAAAGATACCGTCAAGGAAGAACTAAACCTCTTCTTGACAATGAAAAAATATTGTTTTCCTTTCCGTGGCGGCAATAAGAATAACTGGCGATCCTGCCCATCGTGTTTGAAGATCCAGCAAGAAGAGGAATTACAGCGAAAGGCTCCAAAATTGTCGCAGCAGTTTAAAAGGAGGACTGGAAACCAATAAGGATCTCTCACACAGACGCACCAAAAACCAAGACGAACCTCAGGAGCAGCAAAAGCAGCGATGTATCTAGGTGAGTGAGAGTAGTGTCAGTGCAGAAAAAATCACATAGTGGTGACAGTGACTGAGCTATCAGCTCTGTGAGTAGGGCGTTAGAATATACTCACAGCTAGGCCAGCTTGTCGTAAGAGGCGACTAAAGGCCGAGTGGTAGCCGGGGTCCCAACGCCCTGTGCGACCGGTGAAATACCACCCCATTAAGCTATAGGCTCCGTGAAATGGTCGGGAGAAATCCCTGGCCATCTTTCGGAGCTTGGCTGATGGACCGGTTCGAGAAAAGGTTGGTTAGGTGGTAGTCGGTCCCAAGGTGAGATACCACCCCGTCACGCTGTACATTCCGCGATATCACCGAGAGAAATCTTCAACGGTGTTTCGGATGTGTGGCTGATGGCCCGGACTGACACAGGGATAAGTCATGATGGTGTCTTCTGATATAAAGAATTCCAGAGGTAAATTAGTCTCCCATTCGGATCTCCGGGGGGAACTATGTCAGGGGGAACATCATGCAGATATCATGATAAATAATGGAACTTTGAGAGGTTCGTCATCGCATAACCGGGCTAGCTCTCGAGGCTCGGCCCACGCTCGACTGGTGACGGCATTTTGTAATATCAGGGGCATCGGTTTCACCAATACTAATGTAAACGCCGTCCACCAATATTTGCGAACAAGGAAACCTGATATCCTTGCCCTAACTGAGACCCAGGTCGATTCGTCAACTGATTCGACATATCCTCGTTGCTCAGGATACGACTTACATTCGAGATTCCGTTTTAAGGGCGGAGTCTGCGTCTTCGCACGGTCCGATCTGGCTTGCCAGAGGATGGAGACGTTGGAACACAATAATATGGACATCATATGTTTGAGGGTCGTGCTGAGGAATTCCGTTAAATTTCTTTGTTGTCTTTACCGCTCCCCCAATGACGATCGACCGGCGACATTTTTCGAACATCTTTCATGTGCCGTCGACTGGATACAGATCAACCACCCAGCTTCTGAAATTATTGTCCTTGGCGATTTTAATGTGCACAATTCCGACTGGTTGTTACATTCTAACAGAACCGACGAGGCTGGGAGGCTGGCGGAGATGTTTGCTGTAAGCCACAACTTGACTCAACTCGTGGGGGAGCCAACGCGAGTACCGGATGCCCGAGGCGATTATGCGAACACCTTGGATCTGTTTTTGACATCCGAACCGAGTATTTATACCGTAGAGGTTTCTGCGCCACTGGGAAACTCAGATCACTGCTTGGTATCTGTCGCGCAAGCACTTGCATACCAAGCGAATAAACGGCCTAGGCAGCTTCGCCATGTATGGAAGTATGGGGCTGCAAACTGGGACGATATGCGAGATTTCTTCGCATCCTTTCCATGGTCGGAGGTGTGCTTCGGAAACTCCGATGTTAACGCTTGCGCGGAGTCGGTATCAGAGATTATTCTCCTGGGGATGGAGATGTATATTCCACATTCCATCAAACGAAGTTCGTCTGATAAACCTTGGTTCGACAAAAAATGCGAGCTGATTACAGCGGCAAAAAATAGAGCTTTTAAGCAATGGCGCTCCAATCCCACCGATGTTAACAGAACGAATTTTGTTAGAATCAGAAACACGTGCAACCAGGCGATTGATACCGCGAAGAAGGCTCACAACGACAGGGTGATCAATAAGCTCCTTCGGTGCCCAACTGGTTCGCGCTCCTTCTGGTCAATGACAAAGGCTGTCAGCAGTAACTTTGCTTCCTCCTTTTTCCCTCCGTTGGTGACAGACAGCGGGACGTAAGTAACGAATCCAAAGGATAAAGCTAATGTGTTCGCAAATTTATTTTCCGCGAACTCAAACCTCGATCCCGGTCTTTTGGAGCCACCTGTGATCTCGCCGGTACAGTCTTGCATGTGGGATGTGAGATTTCGTCTGCGCACTATTCAACGCATTCTACGTGAACTGGATTGTAGGAAGGCAACCGGCCCGGACAGAATACCAGCAATAGTCCTTAAGAACTGTGCTCCAGAACTATCGCCGGTTCTTGGCAGACTCTTCCGCTTATCTTATGCACGGAGGACCTTTCCTGCCTGCTGGAAAATTGCTCGAGTTCAGCCAATCCCAAAGACGGGAAAAAAGTGTCTCCCACAAAATTACCGTCCGATAGCATTACTGTCTATTTTATCTAAGGTAATGGAAAAAGTCATCAATACAGAGTTGGTTAAGTATTTGGAGTGCAAGGGTCTTCTGAATGATCGTCAATACGGATTCCGTGGCAGGCGGTCCACAGGAGACCTTTTGACACTTATAACCGATATATGGACATCTGCGATTGAACGGCATGGTGAGTCAAGGGCGGTCGCATTAGATATCTCCAAGGCTTTTGACCGCGTCTGGCACGGGGCATTGCTGAGCAAACTTCGTTCATATGGACTTTCCCAACAGCTTTGCGACTGGACGAGGAGCTACCTCGAGAATCGATCGATCCGGGTTGTTGTGGACGGCGAGTGTTCGGATCTGTATCCTGTTAATTCGGGGGTGCCCCAGGGTTCTATTTTGGCTCCAACCTTGTTCTTGCTTCACATAAATGATTTGTTGGAGACAACGGATAACGAAGTGTTCAGTTTTGCGGATGATAGTACGCTTGTTTCCTCCTTTTCGAGTGATCGGCCGATTGGTGCATCAACGTCGCACCAGCTGAGATGTAGACAGATTGACTCTCTGAACCAGGATCTAGATAAAATCCTGCAGTGGGGAAAGGCCAATCTTGTCGACTTCAACGCAACGAAGACCCAGTATACAACATTCACAAAGAAAACTGGATCATCGGTTCCACAGCTGATGATGAGTGGCCGGGCCCTCGAGGCTGGGGAAAGTTTGAAATTGCTCGGCGTCACGGTCTGTGGGAATGTATCATCGCATAAACACGTATCGGGTATCGCCAGATCAGCCTCAGGAAAACTGAGTTATCTTTTTAGAGCCAAGAAATACTTTACTCCGGCCCAACTTCTTCTCCTATATAAATCTCAAATTAGACACGCGCTCGAATATTGCTCTCATGTTTGGAGCTCGGCTCCTAAACATACCCTCGACCTACTTGAGACCATACAAAGACGAGCGATCCGCCTGATCGGGGATTCGGCGCTGACGTCGGGACTACAGTCGCTATCACATCGAAGACGCGTGGCCGACCTCTGTCTGTTTTACAGATATTATCACGGGTGCTGTTCTTCGGAGATTCTTGGCATTGTTCCACGCAATTCGGTCTATATGCGCTCCACAAGACAATCCGACGGATCGCACCCGTTTGTGGTTCATCTCCCGATAGCGCGAACATCCCTGTATCAGAACTCGTTCCGTTACAGAGCGGGGAAGCTGTGGAACTCCCTTCCCACGCGAGTGTTCCCGGAGCGTTACAACCTACAACTGTTCAAAAAGAACTGCAACAGTTATTTGATGGCATCTCGGGGCGCCCACTCGACGCTATAGGTTCGCCTTTCCCGAGAGAAGTCTAATAAAAAAAAAATAAAAAAAAACGAGCTCCATAGGAACTCCGCATCAACCGACACATGAAAGACCGAAAGGATAAGAAACACCGGTGGAATCCAATAAAACAAGGAAAATTAAACAGCAGTAAAAGTGAAAGTGAAAGTGAAAGTGAAAGCGAAAACAACAAATATAGTGGAAATCAAACAACTAGGAACATGGAACAACTCGCAGAATTACAAGCCCAGATGACAGTAATCCTGAACAATCAGAAAGCGCTAGATGAGCAGAACAAAATCCTGGAATCCCAAAACAAAGAACTAAGAGACGAAATGATGACGCTAAAATCAGGAATCCCAACACCGATCATAACAAAAAAATTGGAACCTATCAAACTGGCAATAACGAGACCAGAACAAATTGATATCAAGGTGTTCGAAGGCCTACCTACATTCCAAGGAAAAAACGAAGAATACAGAGCTTGGAGGAGCATCGTATGGAGAGCCATGGAAAATATAAAGGAATTCCAAGCCCCAAGTCAATATTACACATGCCTTTCATTACTCAGAGGAAAAATCCAAGGAGCAGCCTCAAACCTTTTGGTCACATACAACACAGTGTTTAACTTTTACGCCATAATAAATCGACTAGACTACGCATATGCTGATAAAAGGCCATTGTATGTCCTACAGGAACAACTTAAAGGAATCAGACAAGGGAGACAGAACTTATCGGAATACTACAACGAAATCAACAAAGCCCTGAACTTAGTGTTAACAAAAATTGAGATGGACGGAGGACAAAACACAGAACCACTAGTAAAAAATGCTTTGGAAGGAGCAAGAACTTTTATACAAGGACTACGGTGCGAATATACCCGAGGAACACTATATGCACACCGCCCCGAAGATCTAGAGAACGCCTACGCCATAGCAAGCACAATAATCCATGACAACGAAGGCTACCAAATTGGCCACCAACAACAGTACAGGTACAACGAACAAAATACCTACCAAAGAAGATGGCCACAACACCAAACGGGAAATTATAACAAACCCTTACAACTACAAGGAAACTACAACAACCAGCATTTTACACCAAGATACCCTGAAAATAGAAATTGGGAACGAAACGAAAACTTCAGGAACTACAACAACACCAGATCCCAACCAAATGTCCGAGTACAATACTTGCAAAGTGGAAACTTCAAAACTAAACCCAGATACCAAACAAATGGTGATGTACAACAAATACAACAATATCCAAAAATGGAACCAGATCCAGAACCAATGGACATAGATGCCTCAACAACCTCCAGACAAAGAATGAACCCCTTCAGAGAACCTCGTGGAAACCAGCACTTCAACAACCTAGCGGAAGAAGACAATGAATCCATGGAAAATAACGTAAGTGAAACCGAAAACTTTATCATAAAAGAATTTTGTAGCTCAGAGAGTAGGTTGCCTATAATTTCACTAAAAAACTTAAGAAATAATAAAGAACATAAAATTTTACTAGACACTGGGGCAACTCACAATTACTGTAAAAAAAACATTGATTTAAGTACAAGAATACCTATAAAACAAAAAATAACAAATACCATTCACGGGTCTAGTGCTATACAATACAAACGCGAAATTTTCATATTTAATAAGGAACTCGAATTTTTTGAATTAGAAGAATTAAAAGATTATGATCTCATATTAGGTATGCAAGGCTTAGAAAAATTAGGAGCAGTTATAGATATAAGCAGGAGGAAATTTATTATAGGAACACAAAAACAAAAATTAAACTACATAGTAGGTAATAGCAGATATCAGGAGGAAATTGAAGAATTAGTTAGGGAAAATAAAAAAACCAATAAAAATTTACCTTATACCACAAATATCCAAGCTACGATACGGACGAAAAGCAATGACTCTGTATGGTCAAAACAGTATCCTTATCGTATCGCTGATCATGAGTTTGTAAACTCAGAAATTGGAAACCTGCTGGATAAAGGAATAATACGACCCTCGCAGTCGCCCTATTGCAGCCCAATTTGGATAGTAGCAAAGAAAGGTATAGACGAAAATGGGAAACCCAAACGACGATTAGTAATAGACTTTAGGAAATTAAACAATAATACGATCCCAGATAGATATCCAATGCCAAACATACAACATACGATACAGAATTTAGGAGAAGCGAAATTTTTTTCGACGATAGATTTAGAATCCGGATTTCATCAAATTTTAATGAACGAAAAAGATAGGGAAAAAACAGCATTCGCTGTTAACGGTGCTCTCTATGAATTTAATAGAATGCCATTCGGATTAAAAAATGCTCCCGCGATCTTCCAACGCTGTGTGGACGATATACTACGCCCCTACATAACCAAATTTGCATACGTCTATATAGACGATGTAATCCTGTTTTCCAAAACGGAAGAAGAGCATATCGAACATTTAAAGACTATAATGAAAGCACTAACAGCTAGACTAACAATCTCAGACGAAAAATCACATTTTTTTAAAACTTATGTTAGATTCTTAGGATACATAATAAGTCATAAAACAATAAAAACAGACCCTGAGAAAGTAGAGATTATAAGAAAATACCCAGAACCAAGCAATTTAAAAGAATTACGCGCATTTTTAGGATTAGCAGGCTTTTATAGAAAATTTGTCAAGAGTTATGCAACTCTGGCTCGACCTCTCACAGAACTGCTAAGAACAGAAGAACTAGTAACAAAACGAAATAGTGAGAAATACAAAATAACCCTAAATAAAGAACAAAAAGAGAGTTTTGAAATACTAAAAAGAAATTTAGAAGAATGCATGGAATTAACACAAGCTGACTACAGTAAACCCTTTGAATTAACAACCGACGCTTCAAACATAGCAATTGGCGCAGTCCTGTCACAGGAAAATAAGCCCATTACCTTCGTCTCACGAAGTTTAACAGCTACAGAACAAAACTACCCCACGAATGAAAGGGAATTACTCGCGATTATATTTGCACTACAGAAACTTTGACTGTATATCCAAGGAATCTCTGAATTAACGATCTATACAGATCATCAGTCATTAATTTATGCACTATCAGAAAAAAACACAAATAGCAAAATTCAAAGATGGAAAAACATTATAGAAGAATATGGGGCACAAATTAAATATAAACCTGGCAAACAAAATATGGTCGCCGATGCTCTTAGTCGCCAAAAA
The DNA here is from genome assembly GCA_963931805.1 of Microdon myrmicae. NCBI lineage: Eukaryota > Metazoa > Arthropoda > Insecta > Diptera > Syrphidae > Microdon > Microdon myrmicae. The sequence goes on along the minus strand of OZ007498.1, from coordinate 125,194,050 downwards.
TTCAATACATCTACCTTAGAATGTGCACACTCAATTAGTAGCTCCCCAGAAAACAAGATAAAAAGCGTAGCTAAAGCAGTCAATTGGTACAAAAATCAAATCTACATAGAATTCTCAACCGAAACAAGTTTAAGTACAGAAATAATTTTTCCTAACTATAAAAGACACCATATAAAAACAGATAATTTGGAAGACATTACCCCTATATTAAAAGAAATCATAAATCCAAAAACCTTAAATGCCATACATTGTGACGAGATCACCCTCTACAATATCAGACCCCAAATCGAACAAACATTCCAATGCGAAAAGATAATCCACACCCCAAACTCCGTAAAAGACATTCAAGATAAAGAACAACAATTAGAAATAATACTGAAAACCCATCAAAGAGCACATAGATTCTGGAAAAACAATTTTAAAGAAATAACAGAGAACTACTTTTGGCCAAAAATGGAAAAGGAAATAAAGAAAATAGCTCTGAAATGTAAAAACTGCCTTACGAACAAATATGGAAGACACCTCAAGGAACAAATCATTAAGCCACATAATCTACCGAATCTACCCGGAAAAGAAATTCAAATGGATGCATTTTTCTGCGAAAAAAGAAAGTATATCACAGCAGTTGATACGTACAGTAAATATTTATATATAAGAGAAATAACTAACGAAACACAATGCTACAGAATCATAGACGAAATCTTATCACTAGTATTCCCATTCGCAGAAAGATTACTCACTGATAACGAAAGTATATTTACAAGTACCCACACAGAATACATATTAAGCTCCAGAAATATAAAACATATCTAACACCAACCCAACACTCGACTACAAACAGAAATGTGGAACGAACACATTCGACATTATTAGAAATTAGTCGAACTTTAGCAAGTGATCATTCAAGTAGCCTGTGGGTAGGAAGTATTATGCCGAACACGGGCACACGGTTCACTTCCTCCTCCATCCAATTGTCACTAATTGTTCCGTCAAACACCGAAAAGAAACTGCAGCACAGGAGAGCAAAACACAAGGGATTGTTGGTGGTGATTGCTTTTATTGTTTTTCTATTATTTAATTTAATATGCACCACGCACTGCAACACAACCGATTAAAAATAAGACGTTAAAACCTTAGCACGCACTGACACCGAGGTTTATCGCTGATTATCGCTTCCCTGTGCGCACCAGGGTAGCGATAGGAGACACGACCTGCTCCGGTCGAAGGATGGAATTTGACTCAAACGATATCCTCTCCAATAAGGATATCGTTTTTTTTTTTACCTACCACCAGGGAAACGTAAAGTCTCTCTTGTAATAAAGGTCATGGTGGTATGTGTGGGATCGTTGAGATCAATGCTATTCACACGTGCAGTGGAACAACGAAACAGGCAGGCGGCAAGGACAAAAGAAAAGGCGACCAAATGGTTCGCTCTTTAATGAGGGTCATGTTTATGCAACGTCGCTATGACGGACGTTGGAAAAAAGGTGTTAATGGAATACGATACTTTATAGCATGGAAATTGTATATCGTATCTTGGGTTAATTGCCGATACGCATCCCTTGCTTGCATTTGGGTATGCCAAGCAATTAGTGGTGGCGACGAAAGAAATGCATCATTGTTTGTCTAATGAATCGCTAGTGTTGCAGCTGTAAAAACAAGCTGACGACATAGTATTTTAACTCAGACAAAGGGTATCGAATGTTTGCTATTTATGGTGGATATGCACATTAAGGATCAATTTTAGGAATTTCAGATAATGCTTGAAAGCATTACAAGTCCTTGGAAAAGGAAATGTTTTCTGGGGCAAATGCAAATGCATTGGTGGGAAACAATGGGAGTTATGGAATTCCTAAAAAGGCTAAGAAGAATTCTTACAGAAAATTGTATGCAACGGGATGCAATGAAAAGGTAAGTTTTCTTTATAGGGATTTTAGGGTTAAAATAATTGGGTCTGTTTGATGCGTGAAGCATTTAAGATGCTAATGCGAATTGCATTAGCGAAAGCTGGTGCAGACCCGGGTTGTGGTTATGGGGTTTTTTTCAAGAAGGCGAGCCGTGGGATCTGGCGGAACCGCCACAAGCCTTACAGAAGAAGTGTTTAAAGCCGCGAAAGAATACAATAAGACAATCCATTCAAGTACTAACGAAAAACCGGCGGAAATATTTTTCGGAATAAAAAATACAAATATAAAAAAACGGTTAGAAGAAACACAAAGTAAACAAAACAAATTCCAAAACAAATCTCGAGTGGACAAACGGTTTAAAAAAGGTGACATCATATTTATAAAAAACAACAGAAGAGGAAAAGAAACTCCAAGATATATCAAACATATCGTAAAAGAAGATAACGGCACCACTGTAACAACAAATAAAAATGCCAGAATTCACAAAGATAAAATACGTAACATTCCTAATTTTAACAACAGTGATAACAATAATAAAGAGCACTCATGTGATAACACCACTTAATAATAAAAGAATAATAACAATCCGGACATCCGACAGCTACGCATTCAATTCTACATATATACTGATACACGAATTCAACATAACAAGGATTATGGAACCCTACAGGAAAATTATGGAAATATCAGAGGTAAATATGGCGACAAAACAAACTATACTTCAACATAAAACTGAAAACTTATATTCACAATTAGAAGACAGGCATTATAGAAATAAAAGAGGAATACAATTCTTAGGGAAAATTATTAAATTCATTACTGAAATGCCCGATAATGACGACTTAGTACAAATTCAAGAAAAATTAAATCAATTAACAGACAATAACAATAAACAAAAAGTTATAAACGAAAACATGTACAAAATCTTAGAAAACTTAGAACTAGAAAAAATCACAAAACATTCATTTTAGAACAAACGCTCATATGTTAGAAATTATTATAGACACTATTGCAGCAAGTAAATTAGGAACCTTTCACACAGGAGCTTTAAACTTAAACGAAGTCCGAGAAATTATATTACATGAGAAAATAGACATACCTATCATAAATATTTTAACCAAATCTAAGATCCATATTTGCAGAAATAAAGAAAGTATTTTTATAATTTAGCACTGGACACCGAAAATGGACTAGTACAAATAGAAAGAAAGATTTTAAAATGTAATAAAACAAATTATAATGCAAAAGAATGCTTTGAAACACTAAATGTAATTATCTGTAAAATAACACATATTGATAATTGTACAAAAAAGCTAATCGAAAACAAAAAAGCATTTTGTAACATAATAAAAGAAAAAAACCCAGACATTATGAGGATATCCGATGATACAATTATACTATCCGGAGAACATAGACTAAATAATGAAAAGATAAAAGGAATAAATCTAATAAATATAATTGATGATGTTGTAATAGACGACAAAAAGTATGTAAACATGGGAAAATTAATATTAGAATATGTAATTCATAAGAAAGAAGAAGAAATGGAAATAAAGAAAATAATATATAAAGATAACGACTTTAAGAACATAGATTTAATTAATAAATATGTACTCCCAATACAATACCAAACAATTAAATATAGTACTATAATTGGAGCTAGTGTAACCACTCTAATCTTATTGATGTATATACTTAGAATCATATACAAACATAAAAAATACGAGTCATCATATCAAATTACTCTGTTAGAATTAAGAGAACTAGGTCTTTTGGTAGGAACCAAAAATTTAACGGAGGGGGGAGTTAACACCCAAAACCCTATTTATCTATATTGAGTCAATCCACAATATACATTACAATCTACATTACGGATGACTCAAATCTACATTACGGATGACTCAACATACAATCTACATTACGGATACATTTATTATCTATGAAATACTCATTAGCATTTCTTTATCTTCACTAGCATCCTTTCAACCGAAAATGTATAAAAACGAAACATTCACAACTAGAATGGCAATTACTCTAAGTCACGACCATAGGTTCGGACATTGTTTTCAGAAGTCTTTTTGTAAATATAGTCATATAAGTGAAGGAAAAAATAAAGATACCGTCAAGGAAGAACTAAACCTCTTCTTGACAATGAAAAAATATTGTTTTCCTTTCCGTGGCGGCAATAAGAATAACTCACGCAGTCAGTAAACTGTTGAAATCCAAACTGCTATCACGTAAATATAAAGCTCCGTGTTTATAGAACCATATTCATGCCGATTGTTCTGTACGGATGCGAAACATGGGCTCTCACAAAATGGGAAGAACAAAATGGAACGAGAATAAAGATTTAAGGAGTATCTTTGGTGGTAAATATGACGAGGAGGTAGGACAATGGAAGAAACTCCACAACCACGACCTGGAAGAGCTATACCGCAAACCTACAATAGTGAGAGTAATCAAGTCGCGAAGATTAAGATGGGCCGGACACGTGGCGCGAATGTGGATACGTGGGAAGATATGCTGATTTATCACAAAGTTAATAAGCTGCCACTAACCATCTCTGGGAGGCTCATATAGCATCGTATATCGATTATCCGACGTAGAGTGTGCTGGAGGATTTTCTATTAATGCGCTTCAGAACTTTGGACGTATTGAGGCAATCCTCATCAATGATTGATCAACATAGGGGCAAAAAGGTTCAGGCTTCAATCATTGTCCAGGCACACAACTCAACAATCCAGAAATGGTCCATGCGCCAAGGAACACATTCGATTAGGAATTGTTTTCAAATTTAAGGCATTAAGTCCGAAGAATAACGTTTTAAGGGGTATCTTTGGAGGTAAATATGACGAGGAGGCAGAACAATGGAGGAAATTGCACAACCACAAATTGGAAGATCTATTCCGCAAACCTACAATAGTGAGAGTAATCAAGTCGCGAAGATTAAAATTGGCCGGACACGTGGCGCGAATGGGCGATGATAGGACCGTGCATAGAATTCTTGACGGTAAACTAACGGGAAAGAGACCGACAGGGCGGCCGCGCCGGAGATGGGAGGACAATGTTAGATTGGACCTCGAGGAGATCGGATCGAATGGTCGAACGTGGAAGGAGAGTGCACAGGACAAGGAACAATGGCGGGGCCGAGTCGGAGAGGTCATGAACTTCCGGGTTCCTACAGGCCAATAAATAATAATAAAATAATAATAAACTGCGCCAACAGAGCCTTGTAAATGTTCATTCGAACACGTTTTTGGTCTAATGTGAGCAAACGCGGCATCCAAAGCGCGGACAGCTTCCTCATGTCTACATCTTGATTTAATATGTGACAAACACGTTCTTTGGACATTTTCATAGCCATACAACGATACACAGTGAACGAGTGCGGACGTGTTTTAGGTTCGGCGGTCGAATTAAATGAAAAAAAGTTGCTTTTATGTGTCGCGAGTGGCTGAAGTATTATAAAGAGACTATTTGTGGATAAATAAATTACAGTGATAAAAACAGTCAAAACAAAGTAAATATAAATAAATAGAATCAATTAAAAGAGAACGAAGCCACGTGTTGTGACAGTTAAAACCAAGAACACAGTTTAATACAAAAAGTGCGTGAGTAACACGTTAACGGTATCTACGTGTGAGTGCGCGAACATTGTGAGTGTGTGCGCGAGGCCACAATCTGTTTGTCACAAAAAAAGTGAAAAAAAAGAATAAAATAAAAAAAAAAATATGGACGTAAAACAAATTGATGCCAAAATGGCAAATCGGAGAAGGCAAAATACGGACCTAAACCTAAAGACTAAACGCGTTAAAACAAATGAAAATAAGAATACAGACACGTCGATTGTAACCAGCGATGACAAAGACAACAGCCATGGTGCCCAGTACTCAGGGGCTGGAAACCAATTCAAAGAACTAGCTGTCAGCGAAACAAATGCAGACGCTAACAATCAAATCGAGGTCCTCAACAGACTCATCCATGAGATTAGTCGTAAAAAAGAAGAACTGGATAGACAAATGGGGAAGTTGTTAAACTAAAAAACAACCTGAGCCACAACGAGCAAAAAACGAAAATGCTAGAACAACAACAGCAAGAACAAAGACAACAGCAACCCACGAAGGCAGAGAAAACACGGTTAGATAAGGAAACTAAACAGAAGGAATCACATCAACAACAACAGCAGGAACCAAATCAACAGCACGAATCACACCAACAACAGGAAACATCTCAGCAGGTGCCAGTCAAAAAAAAAGGAGAAAGTACCTCCTATTTACATTAGCTACATGGAGACAAAGGATGTCATAAAATTGGGTGAGTTGACATGCAAAACTTTTAAAACAAAACGAATAAATGATTTTAAGATAAGTTTAACATGTGAGGATTTAGAAGGGTATAACAAAATTAAATCGGCATTAGTGAAATCGAAAAGCGAGTACTACACGTACACCCCTAAATCGGAGAAAACTGTATCCATGCTCCTCAAAGGAGTTGACCCTTCCTTTACTCCCGAAGAGGTGCTCGAAGAGCTAAAAAACTTCGAAAACGATAGCCTGACGTTTACATGTGTGAAACCATTTTCTACAGAAAATTCTAGAAATCGCAACCGTAGGTTGCCCTTCTTCATTGTGTCGCTAAGCCCCAATAGTAAAATTGGTGGACTTAGATATATTAAATACATTAATCACCAAACAATAAGTTGGGAGAGAATAAAGAAGTGCGACCGCGTATTGTAGTGTATGCGCTGTCAACGCTTCGGGCATGTGGCAGCGAATTGCAATAAGCATTTCAGATGCGTCAAATGCCTAAACAAACATATCATTGGAGAATGTCCATTGGGCAAAGAACAGCTTCCGGATAGAAGTAAACTATCTTGTGTCCTCTGTAACAACTCAGGACATCCTGCTAACTTTAGAGGTTGCCCTAAGTACCAGCAACTAAAATCAAAGTTGGAAGCCAAAAAGAAGCAAGTTGAAGAAGAGAAAAAGATGAAAACTCGCTCTTACAGCAACTTCGTGGCACCAAGTGTGTCATACGCCCATGTGGCAGGTGGAGTAAAAAATGCACCAATTATAGAACAATCACGTAATATCATTAAAACGCCTGCTCCAGAGGCACAAACTGATATAACAGCAATATTACTGTCCATACAAGGACAGTTTGCTGCGTTTGATAAAAAATTTGAAAAGATCGAAAAAAAAACTGACGGAACAAGTGGCTCGAACGGACATTATCTATTCGACCCTGTTTCCAGACGAACCCACACTCTAATCATAACGTTCACTGCGACTGAATTAACTTTAAAAATTATTGCTGTGAATGTTAATTCACTAATCCGCATGGAAAGAAGGGATAATTTCAGCAATATGCTGGAAGCTGAACGCCCAGATGTGCTTTTGGCTAGCGAAACTAAGCTAAATCAAAGGCACAAATTGGGCTACCTAAATTATAAAGTAATTAGACGAGATCGTCCAAATTCCACTCGGGGGGGCGGGGTCGCTGTCTTAGTTTAAAATGGTCTACAACACAAAGTCGTCTACAGTAGAGATGTATACAAGTTCCAGGTACTAGAAGCCTGCGTTATAGATATTCCTTTGAAAAGTCAAAAGCATCTATATGTTATCTCTGCTTATGCTCCCGAAGCGCCACAGTGTATACAGTTTATCAATGAACTTGATACCCTTTTTCGAAGTCTCAAGTTAGACTCAGAAAATAATTATTTCTTTATGGCGGGAGATCTCAATTCCAAGCACAGTGCTTGGGGTAACCTTATCACAAACACAAGAGGCAATGCGTTGTTCGACTGGTGGCAAACAAACGCTATCGAACATAAACTAGAATTGTACGCTACAAGTACCCCGTCGTATCCAAGAGGAAATTCCTTCTTGGATTTACTGTTGCTGGACGAGCGAATACAACTATTAGATACGGATCTAACTACTCGAAATTGTCTTCGTACAATCGAGTACGATAGCGATTATTATGGACTTGGTGCTGTAATACATGTCCCAAACGAACATTCACTACTTGAGCAGTACAAACAGATACATTCTTTTAATTTCGGAAAAGCACACTGGTCGCGCTTTGATCGGATAATAAAAAAAGAATTACGCTCCAATGGCATAGATCCACCAACTGACAGAAATCTTCATAATGACGAAATTGATCATTATCCTTCGACGATGAACAACATTGTTACTAATACAATGAATCGTTCTATCCCAAAAGTGTCTCACTCCGAGAGCCATACAAACCGGTACAGAAACGCAACGATCGACGAGCTGTATAGGCAAAAGAGTACTCTGCTCTCTAAGTTAAAACTGCTCTACAGACAATTCAGCGATCCAAATAGCCAGGAAATAAAAACAATTGTCATTAATTAAAAATCTTCAAAAACTGATCCGTGACAACTATAGATCAGTAATCAATGAAGACTGGAACAAGAGAATTCAAGCCATTAAAGCTAGTGGGCCGAATAAAAAGAAAGGAAAGATTATAATGACATCCCATGTCTGCGAGTTCCGCGGACTCCCGAGAATTGTCAAACGCTGCTGAACACAGGACATACCTTGGAACACATCAACCCTAACGAAGAGTTCATAATAGTCGAGGATCCGCAAAAAAAGACGAACTCAATTGGCGCTTGTTTCGAAGCAGTGTATAGATTGAGCGAATCGGCTCATTCTAACCTTGACCTGGAAAATAGGGCTCTCCAAAAACATATTTCGTTACGCAATGAACTTAACAATTGGCGTCTCTTAAGTCGAAGTTTCACTATCTTTAGTGAAAATAATAGAGCGGATTCCCCGCTTAGAGATCTAAACACTATTATATTTGTACACAAGGATGAACTGACGGACATTCTTAGATCAATTAAGAACAAAAAATCTTCTGGAATAGACAGTATTCCAAACATTGTTCTAAAGCATTTACCTCTTGAAGTAGTGAAGGTTTACACTATTTTGTTCAACAACGCTCTAAATAATGCATATTATCCAATCCAATGGAAATCTGCAGTAGTCCATCCCATCCCCAAAAAGGGCAAGGACAGGAGCAATCCAGCCAATCTTCGCTCGATTAATTTGCTTCCGAACATCAGCAAGGTATTCGAGAAAATTATAAATAAAACATTGACTAACTGGTGTGAGGAAAATGGTATTATCCCGAACAACCAATTTGGTTTTCGATCGCAACATGACACAGTTCATGCTGCGACAAAACTTGTTTCCGACATACAGTGGAACAAGGCGAAGAGACAATGCACAGGGACCTGTTTGGTTGACTTTGAAAAGGCTTTCGACACCGTATGGTTAGAAGGTCTTGTATATAAGTTATCAAACCTAGGTATGCCCGAATATTTATTATACATTATCTACGATATGATAATGGGTAAACAATTTGTAGTGAAATGTGGAGATATAATCTCTAACAAGACCTTCCACATCAAAAACGGCTTACAACAGGGAGCAGTGAATTCTCCCATTTTATTTAACATTTACACTAGTGATCTAGTGGGTTCTCTCAACCATGCAATTGCGTATGCCGACGACATTGTGGTGTATAGATCTGGAGAAAAGATTGATGTCATTAACAGGCTTCTGCAAGATGATTTCAATAAAATCAAACGTTTTTGCGACGACTGGAAATTAAAAATAAATTTCCAGAACACAGAGACTATCCTTTTCAGAACGCCACTGTCCAGTGCATCAAGGGACACAGAACGGAATTGGAAAACATTTTCTATTGCGGGAAGTAATAATCTTCCACTACAAGTAAAAACTGTAGTCAGATACCTTGGGATCTGGCTTGATCAATATCTTTACTTTGATAAGCATACAGCAACTGCTCTTACAGCAGCTAAAAACGCATATGCAACGACACGAAGACTCTTCCTTCATTATTGTGACATGTTATAAAAACAGTTATTGTACACCGAAAGGCATAAGAAAAATAATAATGTATAATTTAGAGTGCTTGCGTAGAGCCAGTAAGTTAATGTAAGAATGTTATTTGTAAAATAGATGTTAACATTTAGTCTTAAGTGATATATGTAATTGAATTGTTGAATAAATGTGGATATAAAACAAAAACAAAACATTTTCATAGCCTCTGCTATCTCTCTCACTTTATTTCGGCAGTCGTCTAGCACCATTTGATGAACTTTAGCGATGTTATAGGCAGTAGTCGTAGAGATCGGAACGACTGGTTTGACGATGAGTGCAAACTAGCACCTGAACGTAAGAATGCTGCATACCGGGTTCGGTAGACTCCGGTGGGCGGGACACCTAGTTCAAATGACCGAAGAGGAGCCTGCCCGGAAAGTCCTTTGTGACAGGATGTATGGAAGGAGACAGCGCGGAAGACCTAGTCTGCAATGAGGGGATGGCGTAGACCAGGACGCCCAGAGCCTCGGAGTGCCAAACTAGATGACATCGGCTCGAAATCGGAACCGGTGGAGAGATTTGTTAAATAAGCCCAAGGCCGGATCCCGGTTGTAGTGCCGATGATGATGTTAGGATTATTGGGAATTAAATCAATGCACGACAAATGAACATTTGATTTAATTTGTCACACATATGATTTAGTTGAAGGTAATGATTGCGATTATGGATAGGGATTAAGATAATTGGGTATGGATGATTGATTTATGATGTGATAATGGAGGATTGGATGAGAAGAGTGATTTAGGATCACTATACTGTAAACCTTTGCTACTATACTGTATAGGAGATAAGCCTTTTTCTGTTTTCAACGCCAAATAAGCTGGAAATGCCTATTTGTCCAAATTTCTTTAAAAATACAAGTTTCAATTCCAAATATATGTACTTATTAGAAATATATAACCCAAACTATTATTTGTTTTTAAAAGACCAAATTACAAAACGCGCCTACTGTCTGGTTTCTCTGTGTTCATAAAAAAGCCAAGTAGAACGGCAACATTCTGCAAACCAAATACACTCCCAAATCATTCACCACTGACCCACTTTATAAGCCAAAGATCAACGTCGTTCAACTAATTATTCTTATACCATGACTGTATTAAAAGACAACAAAAGAATTGATGTTTAACTACGTTTTATTGTTGGAATGAAATTAAGTCGGTAGGGGGAAAATATCGCACAAATAATGTCGATAATGTGGACATGATGTGTATTTACAAAGAAGTGCCATTTAAGTCAATATTTAAAAAAAATGACACAAACAATTTCTAAACTTAGCTATCACAAGAGTACACATAACTATTACACGAAATATAAATTATGGAACATACATATATAACAAAAAGATACATATTTACAAAAGTTAAATTATTGTTTTACATTTATTAGCCTTGTTTTTGTTGCGTGCTTGGTAATTTTAATATCAGTGACCAAATTAATAACTAACAGACTCCTGTCACATATGTCGGTTAAAACTACAGATTCCAGTTAAATGAATTCATCTACTTTAAAAATTACCACCATTGTAATTATCGTGATTGAAAATTATTTAAGTTATTTAATATTAATCTTGTATTATGTTTCGAAATGGAGAACATACTCCTTGAGTGGTCCTGGTAAGCTAAGGCGAGTAATATTTTGTGCTAGTTTCCTATTAAGCGCTTCATAGATAGCAACTCTGGCGAGCTGTTTTAAAGTGCGCGGTTTCCGATATAAAGATGATATGAGCGATATAAGTTGTTCCGTCTTTTTGCTAGGTACTTGAGCTACATAAAAATTATAAAGTGACTTGAGGCAATTATACAATGGCTCATGCTGCATAGTTAAAAAGAACAGGTGGATTATTCGAGTGAAAGTAAGTTCCGGATCGTTAAGTATGAATTCCTTTTTCGTAATAAGAATGATATAATAAAAGAGGATGTATCTAGAATTTGTGCGAAAGGAATTACGAAAATGATCTCCAAGATGTTGTCTCGAACACGGTGCTACATTTGTAGTATTACCACTGCTTCCTACACCGTTGCCAGTATTCACTGGCTTCTCATCACCAGAATTGTGTGCATGACTTAATCCCTCACCAAAGTTAGCTAATTCTTCAGAGAATATTGCACTTCCAGGTGTGGATTTACCGCTTAAAACAATATTCGGATCCGCTCCATACTGGATTAGGGTAAGGGTAAGTTCATAAATGCACTGCATATCCGGGAATGTCCGAACATTTTGTACCATCTCCATAATGGCTTGTAAAATATGTGGATATGTGAGATTACAATCAAGACCATGTTGCAACAAGAGAAGAAGGATATTTTTAATAAAGTCAAAGTTTGTACGCTTTTGAACATCACAATTTAAGGTAAAGTTCTCACTGACTGTGAATACCAACACATGCAGTGGAGTCAAATTTGAGCGGTATGAACAATTCGGATTTGCCCCATGCTGCAAGAGAATGCGCATACAGTTTAAATAACACACCTAAAAAGAAAGAAAAAAATGATTAATGTGTATTTAATTGTCGTTGCTGTTCTGTCTAATCATGTGTACCTTCATTGAGTGGGTGAAATGATGTAACTGATCTTTATTTATCAATGGAACTAAACAGACCATAATAGGAACGGAACCATCGCGTCCAACAATGTTAGGATCACCTGAAAGAATAAACCAATAACCCGTTTGGTAATAAGCTTATAAGAAACAATTTCGTTTTTACCAGATTCCTTCATCAGCATGCTAAGAAGTTCGAAACAAACTTCCCAGTCGCGTACATGCCGGAAAACACATGCTAGAGCACTATTTCCAGCCTGGTTAATTGAACTCTTCGCGCCGTTTTGTAGGAGAAAACGCACTAAATGTAAAACATCCCATTTACTCCACTTGTCGTAGCCGTACCTGCGAACATTAATAATCCTTTTCTAACCATTCTAATAACAATCAATAATAAATACGTTTACCTGGCTTCCTCCAAAGCATACCGTACAATGAGGGCATGCAATGGAGTGTTGCCCAATGAATCTGGTTCGTTGATTAGTTCCTTACAACCACGTTCCAAAAGAATTCTTAAAGTACTTAGAGTATCTTCAGCAGACTTCCTTGCCGCAAAAATAACTACATCGTTCATCAATTATTAAAAAAACATTATTAGCAACTTGAACTCCCACAAAATAAAAATATAATCATTGATTTACAATTCAACTGACTTCTTTTTTATAATACGTATAGTATATTCTTGAAGGTCAAGAATCAACAGAATAAGGCAAGCGATATATGGTATATGAAAATTATCTTTAAGGAAAACTTGCGAAAAAAAAGCGAAAAACGGAAAAGCTATGCATCGCATTAACAAGACTACAACCTAATGCTGAAGGGCCACTGTTCTATGTCAGAAAGCTGATAACTAGTTTTAATATCTCTATTGTAACATACCGGTATAGATAAACATCGCATTGACACGGGTGAGTCAAGATCTATAAGACAGCCAACTCGTCGACTACCGTTGGCCAAACAACAAGAAGTAGGCAACTTGATTCGAGAGATGGAAGAGCAAGAAGTCATCGAGAAATCATCGAGCCCATGAGTTTCGCCGGTAGTGCTCGTCAAAAAGAAGGATGGGACAACTAGATTTTGTGTCGACTACCGCCGGTTAAACGACGTTACGAAGAAAGACAGTTACCCACTTCCTCGAATCGACGACACATTAGATACCCTTTCTGGGGCTCAGTGGTTTTCAACATTGGACCTAAAAAGCGGTTACTGGCAAGTCGAAGTGAAGGAGGAGGACAAGGTGAAGACAGCGTTTACTATCGGAAACGGACTTTATAAATTCAACGTGATGACTTTTGGATTGTGTAATGCTCCAGCAACGTTGGAACGATTAAAGGAAAGTGTTCTACGGGGATTTACATGGAAGACGCGTCTTGTGTACTTGGACGATATCATCGTTGTTGGAAGGAATTTACCAGAACTCATCAATAATCTGCGCTACGTCTTCGAACGACTAAGACAGGCCAACTTAAAGCTCAATTCGAAGTAAGGTGAACTCTTCCAAAGGAGAGTAAAATTCATGGGACACATCGTTTCATCTGCAGGAGTTCAAACGGATCCTGATAAGATAGCAGCTGTCCAAGAGTGGTCTACTCCAGAAGATAAGCAACAGTTAAGAAGCTTTATGGGATTAGCCACATATTACCGACGGTTTGTTAAAGGTTTCGCCAATGTGGCTAAAACCCTACATGACCTAACGGGTAAAGACAAGAAATTCAATTGGACAGAAAAGTGTGAGGCAGCATTCAACACATTGAAAGCCGAGTTATGTAAGACTCCAACATTGGCATTCCCGAGATCGGATCGCCCATTTATATTGGATACTGATGGAAGTAACACAGGAATCGGAGCAGTGTTTTTTGTTTTTTTGTTTTTTTATTAGACCTCTCGGGAGAGGCGAACCTATAGCACCGAGTGGGCGCCCCGAGATGCCATCAAATAACTGTTGCAGTTCTTTTTGAACAGTTGCAGGTTGTAACGCTCCGTGAACACTCGCGTAGGAAGGTAGTTCCACAGTTTCCCCGCTCTGTAACGGAACGAGTTCTGATACAGGGATGTTCGCGCCGTCGGGAGATGAACCACAAACGGGTGCGATCCGTCGGATTGTCTTGTGGAGCGCATATAAACCGAATCGCGTGGAACAATGCCAAGAATCTCCGAAGAGGAGCACCCGTGATAATATCTGTAAAACAGACAGAGGTCGGTTGTCACAGGAAGTCGTCGGTAAAGAGAGAGTTGTCGCATATTATAGTCGAGTTCTATCTAAGCCAGAGAGAAACTACTGCGCAACAAGAAAGGAGCTGCTGGCCACCGTAGAAGCCGTTAAGAATTTCCATAAGTACCTCTACGGACGTCGATTCCACCTTCAGACGGATTATGCCGCCCTGAAATGGCTGTTAAATTTTAAGAATCCGGAAGGACAAATAGCTCGATGGATCGAACGACTTCAAACGTACGATTTCCAAATTTCCCACCGTCAAGGGAAGGTGCATAATAACGCTGTAAGCCAGATTGTAAACATTGTCATAGAGCGGAAGAGAAAGAAGAGGCATACGACCTGCGAAATATTCAAGTAGTACTAGATGGGTGGACGAATGATGCTATACGCGTAGCTCAACTTCAGAATGAAGATATGTCGCTAATCCTGGAACACAAAGAAAAGAACGAGCGGCCAACTTGGAACAATATTTCCGACAAGAGTGGAACATTTAAGGCATATTGGGCACAATGGAATTCCTTGCTGGTGGAAGATGAAATTCTAAGGCGTAACTGGGAAGCCGCGGACGGAAAATCCCATCGAATGCAGATTCTACTCCCACCATCAAAAGTGAAGGATGTACTAACAGAAATGCACGACGGGGCCTCCGGTGGACATCTGGGAGTTAATAAGACAATTTCAAAATTACGATCTCGCTTCTACTGGCTTCACATGAGAGATGACGTCAAGTCTTGGTGTAGGAAGTGCACAACTTGCATTGCGACCAAAGGACCAACAGCAAAACCAAGGAGCGCTATGAAGCAGTACAACGTGGGTGCCTCTTTCGAGCGAATCGCGATTGATATCTCAGGACCATTCTCAAAAACCAACGACAGCAACAAATACATGTTGGTCATCATGGATTACTTCGGCAAGTGGGTGGAAGTCCTTCCAATTCCAAATCAAGAAGCAACAACCATCATTGAGCAGCTTATCAATAATTGGATCAGCAGATATGGAGTTCCCTGTGAGCTTCATTCCGATCAAGGTCGAAACTTCGAATCACAGATATTTCAAGGCATCTGTGCGGCACTGGGCGTAAGGTAAACCAGGACCACACCCTTACATCCGCAGTCAGGTGGAATGGTCGAAAGGTTCAACGGAACAATAAAAGAGCACTTATCGAGGGTCGTTAGTGATCACCAACGAGATTGGGACAAATATGTGCAAACCTTTCTCATGAGTTATAGATCGGCTAATCACGATACGACAGGCCATTCTCCAGCAAGAATTATATTTGGACGAGAGATACGATTACCAGCCGATCTGCGATTCGGGATACCTCCAAACGCCATAGATAAGACTGAAGACTACGTAGCCGAATGGAGAAATCGCCTCGATGAGATTCATCATTTGGTTCGAAAGCAAATCAAGGTGTCAAGTGACAGGATGAAAACAAGATACGACGTTCGAGCCAACGCATCCGGCTTTAATGCAGGCGATAACGTGTGGCTTTATAACCCTCATCGGCAAAAAGGAAGGTCTCCGAAGTTGCAGCAACATTGGGAAGGACCGTATAAGATTCTCACAAGAATTAACGACGTTGTCTATAGGATTCAGCTAAGACCGAACACCAAGATGAAAGTGGTACATCGTGACCGACTGGCGACTTTTGTTAACCCAGGAGACCTGTGAACTTAGTTCGGGACAAACTAATCTAGGCGGAGGGTAGTGTGACGCATATGACAATCAGTACTAGAATATTCGAGAAGGTCCGAAACAAAGTACTAGAATATTCTAGAAAGTACTGGAAAACTGAAGACTAGGAGCAATAGCAAATTCGATGCTATGGAACGGACAGAAACGAAACACCAAATCAGAATGAGAAAAAACGGTATAAATACGTCGCACGCAGATCGGGAAGATAAGTAAGAAGTAAGCAGTAAAAGACGCGATAAGTACGGAAGCGATATGTCGAGAAATCGTGAAGTGTACGGTAAAAGTAACTGTTGTTATTAACGGACTAATAAAGTGTTACATTAATTCAAAATCGATTTAATGGCTCTTATTTATTAAAAATAATTAATCCAGCTAACCCTAAGCTCGCTACAATATTATTTAAATTAAATTGTGTAATAATATTATAACACCACCCCTCCCGCCGACCACACTCATACTAGCCGCACATATTTCAACTCCTGATCCTAACATACCACCCTATACTTCCCCACCCTATTCTTACCCTCCCTACCTCTTACACTTTCGTTTATCCATCATCATCATCATCATCATCATTATCAACGGCACTACAACCGGTCGCCGGTCTTGGCCTTATTTAGCAAGTCCTGAGGCTTGCTAAATTTTTCCATAATGATTGGTTTTTCCGGGCAAGGTCATTAGTCTTGCGCCAGAGGCTCCTCGACGGGGAATCGAACCCCGGTCTCCCACGTGACAGGCGGGTATACTATACTTTCGTTTATCTACCTTACCCAAATACCCCCCACTAACCCAGCATTCTATTTCTCTTTATTAACGCATATATCAAACTAGGATGTCACACATTGAAATCGCCTGAATTAAATACGTAAATAAATTCAGAAACAAACTCACCAATCACACAACCCGCCCTTCTCCCCAGCCTTTATAGCAATCTTTAGTCAAACCCTTCAATTAAGGCAATAAATTGAGTTGTTGCCCCACTAAACTAAACTACATACACCTTTGTCCCCCCTTATGCCTCCTTTTGCCTACTTAATTAAATTTATTATACCTTAGTTTTTAAGTTAGTTGTTAAGTTTATATCTTCTTTTTTTATACAAGCTAAATAAATGGGGCTTCTGCCCTCATGAAGCAAACAAATACCATTAACTTCCATATTTTACACCCTATAATTGATAACCAATTCGGCCAATCAAAAAACTGTCATGGAATATTTTTTTCAGTATGGAATGTGCCTCTCACACCGGGTATAAGTCTGCATATGTTTGGACCATACTTTACGAGATATGAATATATGAATTTCTCTTTTTCCAAACTAATATAAACACATCAAACAGAACTAGCAATGGTCAAGCAAAATAATCATGTGACTGGATCTATCGACTCAGTTTCTTTTGGAGCGAATGAGACTCTGCATACAGATGACTTTCACGACAAACAGACCTAAGTGTGGCTATATTCCCGCACCCTACCACACAGAGCCTTATACAGGTAAATTTCTTTAATCTGATAACCGCAGTCAACATACCAACGTGCAAAAGAGTCATTTGTTGAGTACATGTCCGAACAGTTGTCACGGCTCCGTGTTGAATGAGAAGCTCCAAAAATCTACCTTCATGCAATACAGCTTGATGAATAGGATAGTATTCATCTTTAATAAGATTGATTTCTTCTGTTCTGGTGATAACTAATTGCTGAACACAATTCCACGCTCCACGTTCACAAGCTAAATGCAACAATGGCTTTTTTACTCGAAATGGAATCTGTAAAATAACCAAATACAAATAAACACAAGGCTACTCACAAACAGATAATTACGAACCCAAGGATCCTCCATTTTCTGCGACAGGATATTTAAGACATTTATTTGATCTCCATCGATGGCATAACATATAGCATTTTGCATTTTTGAGCTAAAACGATCACGAACACCCACATCCTCTTGATTACCTGGATATTTACCACTTTCCTCGCAATTGTGCGAATGAGTACCCGGATAGCATAATCTAGCTTCCGTGTCAATTCTTGCACCATGCTTTAGCAATAACTCGACACACTCTTCATAGCCCTTCAAACATGCAATATGCAGCGGAAGCGAGCAAGGTGACCGATTCACATCCGGCTTGTGTCGTTGGAGCAAACTCTTAGTGAGATCAATATGATTGATTCCGACACTTCGTTGTAAAATATTATAACCGCATTCATCATGGATCACCAATATGTTCTCATTCTACAAGCAAATGGAAAATCGAAGATTGATAGACAATACAATATACAGTATCGCGTACCTTAGGTATCTGAAGCAATAGGCTTTCAAGTGTATGAATTGATATTTTAGGATTAGCCCTAAGAATTTCAAAAATTGTCTGAATTTTCTCTTCGGTTGTCTTGGAGACTTTGTGTCCATCTCTATGGGATAACAGGGCACTGCCCGACCTAAACACTTGACTTACGGAACCGCCCATATTCACATTTTCTATTTAATGGAACAACAGCTTCGAATTTGTTCGTGCGTCACAATATCACTTAAGCCGACCTTGAGTTTCGTCTTAGAATTATTGTTAATTAATGTTCGCCTTAGACTGGAACTTTATGTTGCCAAGTCTAAGGCTTATAAATATATTTTCTACTTCACTGTTGGCCTATGACGAAACAAAAAAATCAATAATCCAATCTGGATTTGTTTACAATCAGCTGGGTATATAAAGCAAATTTTCTTCTCAGCAAAAATCGATCCCACAGGCAAAGTCAAATTGGAATTAACAGAGACCCACTGCAAAGTCAATTTACCCACTGACGACACTCTGTGTCGGGTAACTTAATGAATCTCTTTCCAACTTAATTTACTTTATTTTATACTTTTTCCATCCGCCAAATATTTCTCCCCGTGCCTTTCACCGCACGAACAAAACTTACACAACTATTTAATGGCTGTCAACTTGTCAGTGGAGAAATCGCTGAACGGTGGACAAACTCACAACTGTGCCCACAATGAGTAGCTCAAATTGAGCTTCGCTGAGAAGCTTTCTCTAATAATTAAATATAGTAAAACTTTAACGAATAGAATTGCATAAATTGCGTTCGGCTTCCTTGGCAGTTAGTGCTCCATATATTTATGATGAATACTATATAATTTATTGTAAAATTACCTATGGAAAATATAGTATAAATACTCTCAAAATGTTCCATTTGCTTTTATAGAAACAAAGAAAAAATCTAGTAGTATTTGACAAATATTCTAGATATACATGTATCGTACCCCTCTGCGTTGGGGAAAATGTGTGAATGATGCTCTTTAAATCAGGCAGAATATACACAACAATAATGGCGTCCTTAGTCTCCTAGAAAGCAGACATCACTGCTATTCGGGAAGTAAGTTGGAAAGAACTGGGCACTAAGGAGATAAAAAACAGGGGCATGTACCACCGTGATTACTGCATGTTGAGAGCGATATTAGCGTCTGTTTGAATGGGGATTTTGGTCTGGGTGGCAATTTTAAACCTGAACTTCTGACGGGTGAGCGAACGTCTCAAGATTAAATTCAACAAAATTTGTCTAATATGCAATGACACAGCCAGTCAATCAATGCTATAGAAATAACGAATACACTTGTATATTTGGGAACCAACACCAACCAGCAATCAGCTCCACTTTAACTTGTACACAAGCTACGCACCATGGACCAAATTTATTTTCGAACTCATATTGTTGCCCGAGATCTCAAGGAGTTGAACATTAACAAATCTGCCGATTGGGATAGCATTGTCCATATACTCTTGAAAATACATTCTTATTTATTCACTAACCCGCTGATAAAGCTTTTCCATTTGATCTATTTGACTATCAATTACCAAATCGAGGGAATCACCACCTGAATGACCGAGATTCGTAGCACTACAGGTCAGCAGGAGGTCTGGCAGCTTAATTAGCCAAAAAGTGGAGCAATATCATCCACTTCTTCGATAGTTACGTGAGTAACTCGTCCGTCGCCCTTGTTTTGGCAAAGCGCACACTCGGCTGCATTACGATAAAAAATGTTACCAGGTGTACCGGTATGAAGTGAACTTTTTTTTTTAAGTGAAACTAATTGCAAATGGGGAAGTAAAAAACATTTTATTCGAAGTATTGGCCATTGCTTTTGTGCAATTTGTGGATACCACGCCAATAAAACCGGTCGTATTTTGAGGCAAACCATTCGGAGACCCAATTTTCGACTTGTTCGTAGGAATTGAAATGCTGCTCAGCCAATGCGTGTCCCATTGATGAAAACAAATGGTAGTCGGAAGGAGCCAAGTCTGGTGAATACGGCGAGAGGGGTAATACTTTCCAGCCGAGAGCTTTTATTGTTTCTTTGACGTGTTTTGCTGTATGACTCGGAGCATTATCATGCAACAAAATTACCTTTCCGTGTCTTGTGGCCTATTCTGGTCGTTTTGCGACCAATACATGGTTCAAATTGATCATTTATTGTCGGTAGCGTTACGCATCAACAGTTTTTACCAGGTTTTAGAAGTTCATGATACACCGCCCCGTTCTGGTCCCACCAAACAGAGATCATTGTCGTTTTTCCGAACCGATCAGGCCTTGCAGTCGGTATTGACGCTTCTCCTGGATGTACCCATAATTTTTTGCGTTTAGGATTTTTAAAATAAATCCATTTTTCATCACCAGTCACAATTCGACGCAATACTGACTTCCTTTCTTGTCGTAGAAGCAACGTTTCACATGTGGTGTTTCGTTTTTCCATCTGCCTGTCATTCAATTCATGTGGCATCCAGTTTTCACACTTTTGGATCTTTCCCATAACTTTTAAACGGTCAGAAATTGTTTGTTGTGCAACATTTAATATTTGTGCCATTTATTTTTGACTTAAAGTGTCATCTTGATCCAATATTGCTTGCAATTCGGCGTCTTCAAACTTTTTTGGTGGTCTTCCACGTTCTTCATTTCGCACATCAAAATCATTATCTCTGAACCGCTTAAACCATCTTTTGCATGTTGCTTCCGATAGAGCATGATCACCGTAAGCATCGACAAGCATTAGACGCGACTCTGCAGCACTTTTCTTCAAATGAAAACAAAAAATTAATGCTTTCCGCAAATCATCATTTTCTGGTACAAAATTCGACATTTTTAACAGGATTAAAAAAAAAAAAGATGTTGTTTGTACAGTGACTTGATGCATACTAAATATGTTTGACAGATGTCATAGGAACCAAATAAAAAAACATATAAGGGATCATTCACAACAAACGTTCCCTATCGATACATTTGTATCTTGACGCTCACTTCAGACCGGTACACCTGGTAAATGATTGAAGTGTGGTAAATAAACACATAATACATAAATTATCGAAGGAAATTAAATTATACTTCGATTAAGCTTGTTTTGAAAGCCAATCGAATATAGCCAAGTTGTGTTTTGAGTTGAATGCAGCGGGCATATAAACCCAGGTTCTTTTCGGCGGTGGTATCTTCGGTTGGTTACGTGAGTAACTCGTCCATCGCCCTTGTTTTGGCAAAGCGCGTACTCGGCTGCATTAACGATAACAAATATTAAATGATTGAAGTGTGGTAAATAAACACACAATACCAAAATGATCGAAGGAAATTAAATTATACTTCGATTAAGCATGTTTTGAATGCCAATCGAATGTAGCTGAGTTGTGTTTTGAGTTGAATGCAGCGGGCATATTAACTCAGGTTCTTTTCGGCGGTAGTAATACACTAATCGGCCGATCACTCGAAAAAGAGGAAACAAGCGTACTCTCATCCCCAAAACTGGACACTTTGTCATCCGTTGACTCCAACAAATCATTTATGTGAAACAAAAACAAGGTTGGAGTCAAATAGAACCTTGAGGCACCCCGGAATTAACAGGGCACAGATGCAAACACTCGCCGTCCACAACAACCCGGATCGATCGATTTTCGAGGAAGCACTTCGTTCAGTCGCAAAGCTGCTGGGAAAGTCGATATGAATGAAGGCTGCTCAGCAATGCCCCGTGCCAGACGCGGACAAAAGCCTTGGATATGTCCAATGCGACCGCTCTTGACTCACCATGCCTCTCAATGGAAGATGTCCATATATCGGTTATATAAGTCAAAAAGTCTTTCGTTGACCGCCTGCCACGGAATCCGTATTGACGATCATCCAGAAGTCCGTTGCACTCCAAATACTTAATTAACTCGTCATTGACGACGTTTTCCATTACCTTAGATAGCATAGACAGTAATGTTATCTGCCGGTAATTTTGTGGAAGACACTTTTTCCCTTTCTTTGGCATTGGCTGAACCCGAGCTACTCTCCAGCAGGTAGAAAATGTCTTCCATGCATAAGATAAGCGAAAGAGTCTCCCAAGAACCGGCGATAGTTCTGAAGCACAGTTATTAAGGACTACTGCTAATGTTCCATCCGGGTCGGTTGCCTTCATACAGTCCAGTCCACGTAGAATGCGTTGAATGGTGCGTGGACAGAACCTCACAGCCCACATCGAAGACCGTACCGGCGCGATCACAGGTAGCTCCAAAAGACCGGCATCGAAGTTTGAAATCGCGGAAAATAAATCCGCGAACACATTAGATTTATCTTTCGAATTTGTGACTAGTGTCTCGCTGCCCGTCACCAAGTTATTGCTGACAGCTCTTGCCATTGACCAGAAGGGACCAGTTGGGAGCTCAAGGAATTAATTGGTCACTCTGTTGTTGTAAGCCTTCTTCGCGATATCAATCACCTGGTTGCACGCGTTTCTGATTCTAACAAAATTCGTTCTGTTAACTTCGGTGGGATTGGACCGCCATTGGTTAAGAGCTGTATTTTTGCCGCTGTAATTTGTTCGCATTTTTTATCAAACCAAGGTTTATCAGATGAATTTCGTTTGACGGAATGCGGAATGAAAATCCCCATCCCGAGAAGAATAACCTCTGTAACCTACTCCCCTCATGCGTTAACATTGGAGTGTCCAAAGCACACCTCCAAACACGGAAAGGATGCGAAGAAATCTCGAATATCGTCCCAGTTGACAGCCCCATACATCAATACTTGACGAAGGTGCTTAGGTC
The DNA here is from genome assembly GCA_963931805.1 of Microdon myrmicae. Classification (NCBI taxonomy): domain Eukaryota; kingdom Metazoa; phylum Arthropoda; class Insecta; order Diptera; family Syrphidae; genus Microdon; species Microdon myrmicae. The sequence goes on along the minus strand of OZ007498.1, from coordinate 125,170,688 downwards.
GGTGATTCGTTTAAAATGCCTGTGGTCACGCCACCCATACCAAGTAGTGATCTCAGTTTCCCAGTGGCGCGGCAGCCTCCACGGTATAAATGCTCGGTTCGGATGTGTAATCACCTCGGGCATCCAACACTCGCGTAGGGTCCTTCAAGAGTTGAGTCAAATTGGAATTAACAGCGAACATCTCCGCCAGCTTCCCAGCCTCGTCAATTCTGTTAGAATGTACGAATCAGCCGGAGTTGTGTACATTAAATCGCCTAGGATGCCAATTTCAAAAGTCGGGTGGTTGATCTGTATCCAGTCGACGGTACGTGAAAATGTTCGAAAAATGTCGCTGATCGATCGTCGTTCGGGGAGCGATAAAGACAACAACAAAATATTGAAAGAACTCTTCAGCACAACCCTCAATCGTATGCTGTCCAAGTTATTGAGTTCCAACTCGTTCATCCTTCGGCGGGCCAGAACAGACAGCGTGAAGACGCAGACTCCACCCGTGAAACGTAGTTTCGAATGCAAGTCGTATCTTGAGCAACGAAGATATGTCGAATCAGTTGACGAATCAACCTGGTTCTGAGTTAAGGCAAGGATATCAGGTTTCTCTGTTTACAAATATTGGTGGGCGGCGTTTACACTCATATCGGTGAAACAGATGCCCCTGATATTGTTAAATGCCGTTATCAGTCGAAGGTTGACAGAGTTTCGTTAACGAACCCGATTGGGCGATGACGAATTTCTTAAAGTTCGGTTATTTATCAAAATATTTGCTTGACGTTCCCCCGACATAGTCCCCCCCGGAGATCCGAATGAGGAACTAGTTTACCTCTGGAATTCTTTACCTCAGAAGGCACCATCATGACTTATCTCCGTGTCAGTCCGGCCATCAGCCATACACCCGAAACATAATCGAAAATTTCTCCGACGATATCGAGGAATATACAACGTGATGGGGTGGTATCTCACGTTGAGATCGATTTACCACCTAAACCAACCTTTTCTAGAACCGGTCCATCACCCAAGCTCCGAAAAATGGCCGGAGCCTATAGCTTGATGGGGTGGTATTTCGCCGGGAGACCACCACTCAGCCCTTAGTCGCCTCTTACGACAAGCCGGCCTAGCTGTGAGTATATTCTAATGCCCTACTCACACAGCTCCAGTTTAGGTAAGAGTGTGCGCCGGGGATCGGTAAGTTAGGATATAATATAAATAAGATAGTATTTAAGTATTTTTGTCTAGCAAGTAAGTTAAATCTAAGAGAAAAAACAAAATAAAAAATGCACATAAAATGAAAATTAAAGGAAGTCCCGAAAATATCAATTTTACTCTTAACTGAAACAACCACTGTTGCGGATTGGCAATTAAATGTGCTGGAATGTACTGGAGAAATCTAGTACATTCACTGTGTATACCAGTTACGCAGCAGCTGGCACCAGTTGGCTGATTGTCACCATCGATAACGTCATGGCGTCCCTTTTTGAATTGGCAGTTATGCCCAATGAGTCAGTCTGCATTCAACCGCAAACGCGTACACACCGCCAAGAAGTCCAGCGTTCGAGATCACAACGTTGATTTTGCCTTTCCTCATCACTGTTCCCATTGACTCTTCCTTTGTAATTTACATTAGCAGCCTTTTGCGTTCAATACATGTGTTGTGTTTGCAGCCAAATAAAGAACTGATACCGAACTGTTTCCAGTGACTTTTCCTCTCGTTATTTACATCAGCGAGGTTTGCTTTCGATACGTGTGTTGTGTTGTGCAGCCAACCCGACAACCGACGTAGAACAAAAGGGGATCTCGGCTATCTTCTTGAATGCAGCTCACCGCTCCTGGACGCTGCTCTCTCTCCTTTGCGACAGCCATTGTTCGTTGTGACCGTCCATCGGCGGCCAACGAAACGCGTACCACTTCAAGCTAACAACCACATATTTGAAGTTGTGAAAAGTTCTGTCACATATGTGGGGTTTCTTCAGAGGTGCACCATATACAATCTGCCAACAATTTACATCGCGTCAATTTGTTCGGAGTTCAATTTCCGTAGCTGGTCAGCCGAATCCAAAACAGCATACGGTAGGAAGTAAAACCGTACAGGGACACTCATTAAAGATCCAGATGGAAGTTTTTAAAATTCTACTTTCAACCATAGAGGGGCAATGTGTCCTATCTTTCTCTTTTCTAAAAGCATCACATCGGTCTTTTCTCAACTAATTTGATTTCCAACTCTCTAAACATTTTCCCACGATACCAGTCGATCAGAAAGTGCGCATCATTCCATGTTAAAAATCGACTTCAGAGGAACAGATAAACACAGAAACTTTGTCTTGTTTGAACCGCATGAATGTGGGATGCTTGGTCTGATCATATTTTTCTCGTCATAATATTCACCCATTGAAGACCAACGAACATTGATATTGTGACGCATATGACAATCAGTACTGGAATCTTCGAGAAAGTCCGAAACAAAGTACTAGATTATTTTAGGAAGTACTGGAAAACTGGAATAGAACATTCAAGACTATGGAACGGACGGAAACGATACACCAAATCAGAATGAGGAAAAACGGTATAAATACGTCGCACGCAGAGCGGAAGTTAAGTTAGAGATAAGTAAGACAGTGAAGCAAGCGATAAGTCTCGAGTGAGAAGTAAGAAGTAAAATACGCGATAATTACGGAAGCGATAATAAAGAAAACGTTAAGTGTACGGTAAAAAAAGTAACGGTTGTTATTAACGGACTAATAAAGTGTTACAGTAATTCAAAATCGATTTAACGGCTCTTATTTATTTTAAAATAATTAATCCAGCGAACCCTAAGCTCGCTACAATTGGTGTCAGAAGTGGGATTAATTATTGGTGAAATAAATAAGTCTGTGGAAGTGTATTGTGACGATGGTAGATCGACATTCGGAGAAGAGTTCGCAACCGTTGGACATATCGGAGATGTTCAGGATTATGATGGCAAAATTGGACGCGCAAGCTATCGATATTAACTCAAAATTGGATGCGTGGGCCGCAGACGTTAATTCAAAATTGGATGCGCAAGCTGCAAAATTGGATTCGCGAGCTGTAAAATTAGACGCGCGAGCTGCAGAGTTTAATGCAAAATTGGATGCCCAATGGCAGTGTATGAAAGAAATCTGGGACTCGGAAGCGGAAGAAGCTGAGGATGAGGAGGAATTGGAGCCACATGAAAGGAAGAAACTCAGGAAGAGCAAAGCTATGGCCGACAGCAGTGAGGAAGAGGAGGAAAATGACGATGATGTGTTACGTGAAGAACTGAAGGATTTCATCGATGATAACCCGATTGAAGAGGACGGCAGTGATGATGAAGACACTGATGCTTCAGGCCGTTCCCTGAAACGGATTTACAATGATGATGACGAGTTGGACAACCGACTAGAAGACGACGACTGTGACCTTATTGAAGAGAATCTTGGTTTGAAAGTCGAAGGCAGAAAGCGTTCCAAGCGTCTGCGTCGTACACAGGATGAAGAAAGTGATGGAGAGGGACAGCACGTCAATGAAGGTTCAGCACGTAAGGCTATAGACGAACAGCTATTCGACCACGAAGACGATGTTGAACGCCGCTCTGAACGTAGTCACAGGGAAACTGAGGCGGCAAAACATTTCAATGATGAATTGGAAAGGGGTGACTTTACTGATTTGGACAATGAAATCCGTAAAACAGATATTCCTGAGCGAATGCAATTGCGCGAAGTTCCGGTTACGCCTGTTCCAGAGGGACCCAATGAACTACAAGATGAAGCTGAATGGATTTACAAACATGCGTTTTGTAAATCAACTGTTTCCGAACAAAAGAGATCAACGGATGTTGGAGGTCGAGACCGCTATGGTAAGCCACCACATATGGGGGGAAAGATCATGCAAGCCCTAGATTGTAGGCGTAATCAACAGCTAGAGGTGCCGTTCATTGCGTTCTATAGAGAAGAACACGCGAAACCAGAGCTAACGTGCGACGATCTATGGAAAGTCGGTTACTACGACGCACGCTGGTGTTTACTGTCAGCTCCAAAGAACAAACCGATCTAGTTATTTGAAAAGATGCGGAACTACCAGTTGGATACGGTTATGAAATCGACAGATGCTCCAATACCAGATGATATGCGTGTAATTAAAGATGAAGATATAGACCGCTTACGTGATGTGCAAACTCCAGAAGAGCTTAAGGGTGTGCACATGCATTTTCTCTTATACTATTCGCATGAGATCCCTAAAATGCAAGAGGAATTCCGTCGTCAGGAAAAGAGAGAATGGCGGGAGGCTAGAGCTGACGCGAAAAGGAGAGCAGTAGAAAATTTGGAAGAAGGTCAAGAACTTCCACCGCCGAACGCCAAGATGAAAGTGGTGCATCGCGACCGACTGGCGGCTTTTGTTGGCCCGGGAGACCAGTGAACTTAGTTCGGGACGAACTAATCTAGGCGGAGGGTAGTGTGACGCATATGACAATCAGTACTGGAATCTTCGAGAAAGTCCGAAACAAAGTACTAGATTATTTTAGGAAGTACTGGAAAACTGGAATAGAACATTCAAGACTATGGAACGGACGGAAACGATACACCAAATCAGAATGAGGAAAAACGGTATAAATACGTCGCACGCAGAGCGGAAGTTAAGTTAGAGATAAGTAAGACTGTGAAGCAAGCGATACGTCTCGAGTGAGAAGTAAGAAGTAAAATACGCGATAATTACGGAAGCGATAATAAAGAAAACGTTAAGTGCACGGTAAAAAAAGTAACGGTTGTTATTAACGGACTGATAAAGTGTTACAGTAATTCAAAATCGATTTAACGGCTCTTATTTATTTTAAAATGCCCCTGGCGCAAGACTAATGACCTTGCCTAGACAAAATAAATCATTATGGAAAATTTAACAAGCCTCAGGACTTGCTAAATAAGGCCAAGACCGGTTCCCGGTTCTAGTGCCGATGATGATGATGATGATTTATTTTAAAATAATTAATCCAGCGAACCCTAAGCTCGCTACAATATTTTGATTACTTATTCTCTACAAACCCTTCAAATTGCTTTGTGCCTCGGCATTTAAGAGCACGTCAACACACTTTTCGTGTCCGATTTTGTTGACAAAAAAAGCAGCGATGTTCAGAGGTGGTTGGAAAGGGTATGGACTCTGGGACATTCTCCTGCACTATGTCGCTCAGGCGCGGTTAGTAGTCGTAGACGATGTTTTCTTTAATGCTGTTCAACTAGTCACACCATATTTTTTATATAATTGATGTTGAGGTTTACCGTCTGTTGAGATCCTGTGGTAGATTCCTACCCAAATATGATTTGTCAGGGTTCGCTTGTCGTCGGGGTTCTTTTGGATTTCAATACAGTAAGAAATTAATATTTCCTCCACAATTTTTAACGTCAATTCTGTCTTTTTTTTCAATAGATTCTTGCTGTGACGTTTTCTTTTCGATGTCGGTTCTTTCTCTGAAATGTTCATTCTTCTTTTATTTTTTAACATTTTAATCTCGTTTATAATAGGATCTCCTTTACCTCCTTAAGCCAACTGAATATTTGTTCTCCTACATGAGGGACGCATTCCAATTTTTTATAGTCAAGTCGAGGTAAGTTTGCGCAACCAAAACGTCTGAAAAAGTTTTGTAATCTCCGAAGACGGTGTATCTCGTATACTTGGCATCATGTAAATCTTCGGAATGTCGAAATACTTTAAATGCTTCTTGGTGTTTCATGTCCCAGAGCTCCTATTATAGTTTGCAGTGCATTCTACAGCGTTTTCTGATTCTTGCCAAGAAGTTCGTTGATGAATGGTGTTTTTGTGGGTTTCACAACTTTTGTATAGCTTGGACGAAACGAATATCTCCAAGATTTGGTTGATAATTTTTCCAATTAATGTAGAGATATTAAAGAAAGAGCTGAAGCCGCTCTTAGAACAGAATCCACACCAGACACAATTAAGTTGATCTCTGGGAACCCCGTTTCAACATTTTTTGTTTTTTCCACGTTGCCAACTCTTTTCTTTACGACTTGCGCAAGACCATGAGCCTCGATGTACCAGGTGTACCGGTGTGAAGTCAGCGTCAAGCTACAAACGTATCGATAGGGAACGTTTGCTGTGAAAGAGCCCTTATATTTATTTTATTTGGTTGCTATGACATCTGTCAAACATATTTAGTATGCATCAAGTCATTGTACAAACAACATCATTTTTTTTAATTCCGTTAAAAATGTCGAATTTTGTACCAGAAAATGATGATTTGCGGAAAGCATTAATTTTTTGTTTTCATTTGAAGAAAAGTGCTGCAGAGTCGCGTCTAATGCTTGTCGATGCTTATGGGGATCATGCTCTATCGGAAGCAACATGCAAAAGATGGTTTAAGCGGTTCAGAGATAATGATTTTGATGTGCGAAATGAAGAACGTGGAAGACCACTAAAAAAGTTTGAAGACGCTGAATTGCAAGCAATATTGGATCAAGATGACACTTTAAGTCAAAAACAAATGACACAAATGTTAAATGTTGTACCACAAACAATTTCTGACCGTTTAAAAGTTATGGGAAAGATCCAAAAGTGTGGAAACTGGGTGCCACATGAATTGAATTACAGGCAGATGGAAAAACGAAACACCACATGTGAAACGTTGCTTCTACGACACGAAAGGAAGTCAGTGTTGCGTCGAATTGTGACTGGTGATGAAAAATGGATTTATTTTTAAAATGCTAAACGCAAAAATCATAGGTATATCCAGGAGAAGCGTCAATATCGACTGCAAGACCTGATCGGTTCGGAAAAAAGACAATGCTCTGTGTTTGGGGGGACCAGAAGGGGGTGGTGCATCATGAACTTCTAAAACCTGGCGAAACTGTTGATGCGCAGCGCTATCGACAACAGATGATCAATTTGAACCATGTATTGATCGAAAAACGACCAGAATGGGCCACAAGACACGTAAAGATAATTTTGTTGCATGATAATGCTCCGAGTCATATAGCAAAACCCGTCAAAGAAACAATAAAAGCTCTCGGCTAAGAAGTGTTATCCCACCCGCCGTATTCGCCAGATTTGGCTCCTTCCGACTACCATTTGTTTTCATCAATGGGACACGCATTGGCTGAGCAGCATTCAATTCCTACGAAGAAGTCGAAAATTGGGTCTCCGAATGGTTTGCCTTAAAAGACAACCGGTTTTATTGGCGTGGTATCCACAAATTGCCAGAAAAGTGGTCGAAATGTGTAGAAAGCAATGGCCAATACTTCGAATAAAATGTTTTTTACTTTAAAAAAAAAGTGTTTTACTTTTAAAAAACGCTCACTTCATACCGGTACACCTGGTATATACCCTCTTTGGCAACGTATATGAAATATGTATTAATTTTAAAGGACACATGCCTCAAAGAATAGAACAAGTTGATTCCATGCAACCGAACGCTCAATATTCGCATATCAAGAACCAATCGCCAATAAATTTCATAGGTTTTGTGATGAACGCGGTGGGTTTTTTTTCCTTTTTTTTTTAAAAAAAGCTACATAATTCAGAATATATGAAGAATATTATATATGACTGTAACTCTACGACCGTTTAGAATATCACAATAAAATGTTAGCATTACATTTTCGAACTTCTTTCCGAAATTTAATGAAATGAAAAAGAAAAATCGTTTTTTTTTAAACTCAGACCCTAAATCATCATCATCGGCACTACAACCTGGAACCGGTCTTGGCCTTATTTTAGCAAGTCCTGAGGCTTGTTAAATTTTCCATAATGATCTGTTTTTTCCGGGCAAGGTCATTAGTCTTGCGCCAGAGGCTGCCTGACCCTAAATGACCTCATAAAATATTAGTAGTTCACTCCATTGTGATACACATATTTAATAATAGCAATAAGAGAAAATAGTTCTAAGAAATCAATGTTAAAAGTATATGATGAAATCCCATTGTGAACTTGTCACAATTTGTGTTTGACAGAGGTCTGGCACATATTATATTCCTTTTGACAGCAGCCAGTTACCACTACCGCGCCTGCATATTTTTAAGAGATTATAATTAACAAATTGTCTAAAAATGGTAAGATTTTTAAGTGTTTTCAAAAATATAGAGTTTATTGCAACATAATGAGCTTAAAGCAGCTTTTAATTGAAATATTAACTTCAGTGTTCGACTTGCAACTCGAATCTAACCTAAACAGAAAATGCTTGCGTAGCAGTCATCACAAGCAATTTATTGTCTACATGTTTTAATTTTTCCGAAAGATGGTACTGAAGATCTTCTTTATTTTTAGAGGCCTTTGATGTTACAAGGACATGAGCGTTCTATAACGCAAATAAAATATAACAGGGAAGGAGATCTTTTATTTTCCTCTTCCAAGGATCAGAAGCCAAATGTATGGTGGTCGTTGAATGGTGAAAGACTTGGCACTTATAATGGACATCAGGGCGCAGTCTGGTGTTTGGATGTAGACTGGACATCATCGAAATTAATCTCTGGTGCTGGTGACATGACCGCGAGGATTTGGGATGTAGAAAGCGGAGCTTTAATATCAACAATTCCCGCAAAGTCTTCTGTGAGGACGACACATTTCAGTTATTCAGGCAATCAAGCTGCCTACTCAACCGACAAAGCTATGGGTCAGAATTCTGAATTGTTTATCATAGACGTACGGACAGTGGACTCAAATACTTCGGAACAAGATGCTATTTTGAGAATACCGATGCTCCACTCGAAAATAACTTCCATGCTGTGGGGTGCATTGGATGAAACCATAATTACTGGTAAGTACGTTTTTCTCGACAATTTCCTTTTCCAATAATAGCATCAAAAAGTGTTAATCCGAGATTTTACAATCTGTTAAATGCTTTTTAATAATATTCCTCATTATGGTGTAATTACTAATCTGAAGTTGTTTATAGCTATATATCCTATAAATGAGTGTGTTCAAAGATTTTGTTCCTATAAACTGTTGGCAAATTTCTGCGAATGGAACATATCGATTTTTACTTTGCCAGTAAATACAATAGCTGTTTAGTTTCTTCAAATTTATCTGGCTTAGCCTAAGACACCTTTATTTTTGACAATCGAAGACATACGGTTATTAATATGTAACTACATTTCGTAATAAGTAGTAAGTGTTGAGTTGGATCCCAACGGCCAGTACAATACCACTAACAATAAGTTCTCATCATCATCATCGGCACTACAACCGGGATCCGGTCTTGGCCATATTTAACAAATCTCTCCACCGGTCCCGATTTCTAGTCGATGTCATGCAGCTTGGCACTCCCAGGCTCTGGGCGTCCTGGACTACGCCATCCCTCCACCGCAGACAAGGTCTGCCGCGCTGTCTCCTTCCATACATCCTGTCACAAATGACTTTCCGGGCAGGCTCCTCTTCGCTCATTCGAGCTAGGTGTCCCGCCCACCGGAGTCTACCGAGCATGATTTTTCTTACAACATTAGCTTCAAGGTAGATTGCGTACAACTCATGGTTGTAGCGTCTCCGGAATCGTGCCCCCCTCACATACGGGGCCAACAATTCTCCTTAAGTCCTTCCTCTCGAACGCGGCTAAGTTCAGAGTTCCTTTTATTGAGCACCCAGGTCTCGGATCCATACATGAGTGCTTGTAAGACCATGATCTTGTACAGTAGTAGCTTGGATGTTCTGGATAAATTTCGGGATTTAAAGAGCGTTGATAGACCATAGTAGGATTTGATCAGGCGTTCACGTATTTCTTCTCCCATATTGTTACAGGTTGATACTACTTTCCCAAGGTAGTTAAAGGATTGCACTACTTCAAATTCGTGCTCCACTACCCTAATAGTGTGACCAACGTTAGGTCTTCTTTTCGCAGAAGTTGCCACCATGTACTTAGTTTTTCCGTCATTAATGTGCAGTTCCAGTTTTTGTGCCGCCTGCTCGATCTGGGTGAAGGATTCCTGCACAGCCGATGATGTCGATGTCATCTGCATAGGCAAGTATCTGGCCGAATTTGGTGACAATAGTCCCTCTAGTTGTAACGCCAGAGTCATGGGTTTCTTTCTCCAACGCCAGGTTGAAGAGGAGGCAGGCCAGACAGTCCCCTTGTCGGAGTCCATAAATATGTTTGGACAGCAATCCCGCTATTTTTACTTGACTAGTTATGTTGGTCAACCTACAAAGTCGTATCAATTTGTTTGGAATGCCGAACTCTCTCATGGCATTATATAGTTCTACCCTGGCATGCTGTCGTAGGCGACCTTAAAGTCTATAAATAGATGATATAATGGAATCTTAAATTCCAGACGTTTTTCCATCGCCTCCCTAAGGGTGAATATCTGATCAATCGCTGATTTGCCTGGGATGAAGCCACACTGATATTGACCAATGATGACTCTAGCGTGTGGGGCTATCCGATCTTGAAGGATAGTGGAGAGTATATTATAGGCGGTACTCGGCAATGTTATACCCCTATAGTTGCTGCACAGTGTGATATCTCCCTTCTTATGTATGGGGAAAATTATACCACGACGCCAATCTTCCGGCATCTCTTCTTGCTCCCATACACGATCTCATGAATTGCGTGGTGTAACGCTGTCCCTCCTTGTTTGATCAGCTCAGCTGGTATGTCATCAACTCCGGGGACTTTATTTGATTTGAGTTGTCTTATGGCTTTAGGCGCAAGGCTAATAACCTTGCCCGGAAAAACAAATTATTATGGACAATTTAACATGTCTCGGATAAGGACCGGATACCGGTGGAGAGACTTGCTAAATAAGGCCAAGACTGGATCCCGGTTGTAGTGCCGATGCTGATGTTGATGCCTTATGGCTTTTAATGTTTCCTCAATGCTTGGTGGCGGCAGGATTTGGTCTTGATTTTGCATTGGTGGAGCCTCCAATTCTTCTGTGTGCTGACCATTTAGCGATTCATTGAAGTGCACTTCCCATCGCTCCAGAATGCCTTCAGGATCGGTGATCAGATTACCCTCTTTATCCTTGCAGTAAGTGCAGCGTGGTGTGTACCGCTTCATATTGCGGATTATTTGGTAGAACTTCCGCGCCTGGTGCGGTCCTCGCTCTCTACTTTTCTCTATTTCACAGACAAGGTTTTTTTCCCAGGCACTTTTCTTTCGTCTGAAGACTTTTTTCGGATCTTCTGAACTCTTTGTATTTCTCCTCGCGTACCCGCGTCCTATGAGACTGTTGCATTGCCCGATATGCAGCATTCTTACGTTCAGTCGCTAGTTCGCACTCATAATCAAACTAGTCGTTCCGATCTCTACGACTACTGCCTAAGATGGAGTAGGCAGTACTAATGTCAGTATTCTTAAGGCGTGTCCATTTCTCTTCTACGCCCGGCATTCTGGTCCCAGGACTTGCTCTCCCTCCGTCGAGCTCTTCGAGGGCGAGTCTTACCGTATGACCAATGGTGTTACTGGTATTCTCATTGCGTAAGGCAGCCGTGTTGATTCGAACTTGATCCGCGGATACAATACGCTTCTGTAAGACAATCTGCGCTCGGAAAACTGTAACAACAAGATAGTGCTCCGAGTCGACGTTGGCACCTCGGTACGTTCGTACCGTCATCAGGCTCGAGGAGTGGAGGCGATCTATCAACACGTGGTCAATTTGGTTGCGAGTGGCTCCATCAGGTGATACCCAGGTGGCTTTGTGGATATCTTTACGCGGAAACCTGGTACTTCCAAAGACCAAATTTTCTGATGCTGCCAGTTCGATGACTCGCAGTCCATTGTCATTAGTGTTATCATGCAAACTATGGGAACCTGCGTAGTGCATGAAAATCGGCTTCCGACCTATTTTCGCATTCAAATCACCTAGAACGATTTTCACATCGTGTCTTGGGCAGGCATAGAGGGCCCGTTCGACGTTCTCGTAGTATTCTTCTTTTTCGTCGTCAGGGCTTATGTTCTTAAACTTCCTCGCACGCGAAGGGTGCATAGCCTTTCGTTTATTGCATTAAAGCCGATAATGGCAGGCTTCAGTTTTTGGCTTACTAGAAAGCCTACCCCGAGCACATGGTGTTTTGCATGACAGCTGTAATAAATGTCATACTCGTTTCTTTGAATAACATCACTCCCCGTCCATCTTATTTCTTGTAATGCTGTTATGTCAGCCTTATATTCGGACTGGGCATCGGCTAAATGCTGTGCAGCTCGAGCTCTGTATAGTTAACGGACGTTCCATGAGAAAATTCTTAAATCGTTTTGCCATTTTCGTTTCCGTGGTCGTCGTCGTGTATCAGGTCCATATCCGGGGCTTGTTAAATTTGCCATAATAATTCATTTTTTCAGGCATGGTTATTAGCCTTGCGCCAACCTTTCTCAGGATGTCGCTTCATCCATTGGTTCACAACAATAAGTTATAACCTTTACGAAATGGTTAGGAGAAATCCTTGACCATCTTTTATGTCGGTATGTAGACATTGAATAACTTTGACATTTATCAACCGATTGACTTAAATAGACATGATTCTGAAACGTGAAATTGAAATTGAAATTTTAACCATGAATCGCGTCACACCGAAACAACGCGCCGATATAGTGACGCAGCACATTGAAAATAGTCGTTCAGTTGTGTTAACTCAACGTGCATATCGTCGAAATTATCATGGCCAACAAGCACCGTCTGACAACACTATTCGTCCTTTGGTGTAAAATTTTGTTGAGCAAGGGACAGTGGGGAATCACCGACATGCCGTTCATCAACGCTCAAGACGTTCCAATGTACTGGTTGAAGCCCTAAGATAGAGTGCTGCCGAGAACCCGCATCTGTCGTATCGTCACCGGGCTCAGCATTTTAGCGTCATTTTGAAGGATGATTTGCCTTTGATTCCATATAAAGTGCAATTTACTAGGAATATTGCCCGAAAACCATCCACGTCGCTTGGAATACATCCAACCAGTCGCTCGAATGGTTGACACTGAACTTGATTTTTGAAAGCAAATTTGATGACCGACAAGGCCCATTTCAACCTCCTGGCGCTTTTAACCATCAAAATTGCCCCATTTGGGGAACGGAGAATCTACACGAGATCTATGAAACACCATTGCATGACCAAAAAGTGACTGTTTGGTCCGGCATCTGGGCCAAAACTATCATTGGGCCATTTCTCTTCAGAGAAAGTGGAACTATTGATGGGAATTGATATCAGCGGATATTGGCTCAGTATCTGTCCTCAAATGTGTGAAAAAGCTCTGGAAGTTTACTGGTATTAACAAGACGGTGCGCCATGCTATAGTGGAAAAGAAACAATGCAGTTTCTGCAACGAAAATTCCCTGGACGTGTACTGCATATACATGGTGTGAAAAATTATAGGCTTGAACGTAAATTTCCTGTTTTCATGGAATGAGTAATAAACTTTTATGACTAGTTCAGTGGCAAAATATTGTCAACCGACACCAACTGAGGGGAAAGCCTTTAATGACTTAATTGGTTTTTTAACCAGGAATAGGAATAAATTTTCTGAAAAAAAAACCCAAATTTAGTTTGTGAAAAAGTATAAACTCAAGGCATTTATATTTTAATTTTTTGTGTACAAATAAGTTTCCGCCGTTTTCTATAAAAAAATTGGAATTTATTGTAGAAGAACGGTACATTACGTTTCATTCAAAGTATTGTCCATTACTAGACACTACATTTTCCCATCTTTCTGGCAGCATCCGGATACTACGTCGGAAGAACTCCTCATCTTTTGAGGATATCCACGAATCGACCCATTTTTTGGTATCTTCATATGTTGTAAAGTGCTGCTCGAACAGACCATGTGCCATGGATCGAAATAAGCGATAATCAGTAGGGGCAAGGTCTGGTGAATACGGCGGGTGGGGTAGGACTTCCCAATGAAGTGTTTCCAAATAGATCTTCACCGACACCGCAACATGCGGACGAGCATTGTCATGGAGAAGAATAATTTTGTCATATCTAGAGTAGTAATGGGTGCGTTTTTCCTTGGGTGCTCCGCTCAATCTCATTAATTGTGTTCGGCAAAGGAGGTATGGTGGGTTGGTAGATAAAACAGACTAGGGTTTCGTAGGTTACGGGGATTGGTATTAAAAGGAATGGAGGAGAGAAGGCTAGGACAGTCGACTGATCCTGACAGAAGACGGTGGATGAAGGGGGTGTCAGCGTGAATTCTTCGCTCTTCTAGAGTGGTTAGGTTAATTAGTTTGGGACCACTTGTGGGAAAGGGGGTGGGGACAGGGGGTTCTTCCAATACAGTCCTCAGGGGGTAAAACGCAAGAATCGTCGTTGAACGCTTTCAATTTTGCGCATAGAAGTGTTGTCCTGTTGATATATGACATATTCGTCCTCCGTTAGGGTTATTAAGGGAAGAAGATGGTCTTCCAACACTTGGTACTTTTTGGCGGCCATTCTTCCAGAAATTATGGCGCAGGGCTAATAACCTTGTCCGTAAAAATAAATTATTATGGAAAATTGAACAAGCCCCGGATTTGCTAAATAAGGCCAATACCGGATCCCGGTTGTAGTGCCGATGATGATGATGCTTCTTCCAGAAATAAAAGCAATTTCTGTTTTCAGATTTCCAACGAAAGCTGTCCACACCATAATTCCTCCTTATCCTGAAAGCCTGCGCGTCGTGATTTTCCTTTCCTTCCTTAGATCATGCCAATGGTACTTGAAACCGTCGGGCCCGTCCACATCAGATTTTTTCTCAATTTTTTATTTCGTTTACTACTTGTGCAACAATTATCTTTTTGGTATGGATGAAACTAATAAGTATGCTAATGTAAATGTAGAAACAAAACACCATACGACTGAAAGGATAGGAAAAAGAAATTTTCGATGTCCAAGGATGACCAATACTGATATATATTGGGAAAGGCATTCACAAAACTTACTTTAACTAAGTCCATCGGAATTTTAGGTTGACGAAAAAGTATTCAGTCTTTTCGTAAGAATTGACGTCTGTTCTATAATCGAAAACTATTATTTATCCAAATATTGCCCTTTTGACCATTAATCTTTTTTTGTAGAATTCCGGAATTTTATCTTTGTAAAACGAATACAGATCGCAGTCTTCTTTTGGGAATTTATGTCAGCAAGAGAGTGCTGCAGAACTGTGAACAGATCACGATAAAATGTCAAGCCCAAAACGGCAAATGCATCAAAACTCTCAATTTTTATAGCGTCTTCCAAGAAGTGTGTGATTAGCGGTGTTTTGATGATACACGGCGCATTTTCCGCCAAGAATTCCAGACCATTTTTCGAAAATTCTTTAATCACATTAGTTGGTGGCAATAGAATTTCGATTTACTTGTACGGCCAGGCGGTTATTGCTCATATTAGATGATACCCTTGTAATCTTACCAAAAACACAAACACACATTCCTCATAGGCAATACACATTTTCCACCGTTTGTGGAACTTTGCTTTTTTCGACATCTTTATTTAACCTTATTGTATGGGATTCATTTTTCATCGCTCGCTACGATATACTCTAAAGACTCTTGATTTCGTTTCGTTTCGCCAGCGATCCAATGGTAAATCGACTTCTCTATATCCTCTAGGCTTTCGAGTCAGACTGGTTGATTTTGTTACTTGTTTGTGCACTTACCACACTGTGTTTGAGTCACTCAGATTGAAGTGTTGCGGATTCGCAAATGAATGTACTGGAGAAATCTAGTACGTTCACCTCTGCTTGCCACGACAACTGTCACCCGCCAGCTGACTACGCGGCATTGAAAAGGGGATGCCACCTAAGCGTCACCGGATTTGAACGAGCCCAACGGTCGCTTCTTGAGTCTGTATTCGACCGCCAAGTTATTTTTCATATAATTGGCAATTCATATAGTTTCACACAAATAAAATAACATCACAAAAATCTATTCAAGAAGTTTTAATCGACCAACGAAGAAAGTCAGAAACAGCAAATTCACTACCATTCGATTGGAGACATTTCACAAACACGAAGAGATACTCTTTTTCGCCTCAAAGAAAGCTAAACTTCCTCACAAAACTATATCAGAATTTGATTTTAAAACTGCCATTAATCTTATGCTGAAAGCAACTAATACGAATGATAACCTTGTAATCGCGCATGTGTGTCAACGCATTTATTGTTTACACTATAATCGCATTGAACTTTTTTTTTTTTCATTATTTAATTTTAGTTTATTTCATTTTTTTTCAGGTCACGAGAACGGTCAAATATATCTATGGGATATTAGAAAAGGCAAAGAAATAAACTCTGTTAACGACCATACCGGTGGTATCAATGACATGCAAATGAACAAAGATGGAACAATGTTCGTTACTGCCTCAAAGGATACATCCGCTAAACTTTTCGATTCAGACTCGCTAATGTGCCTCAAAACCTACAAAACAGAGAGACCTGTAAATTCTGCATCGATTAGCCCAATAATGGATCACGTGGTTCTCGGCGGTGGCCAAGATGCAATGGAGGTAACAACTACTTCGACAAAATCTGGGAAATTCGACTCACGTTTCTTCCACCTTATTTATGAGGAAGAGTTCGCCAGACTAAAGGGTCATTTTGGTCCAATCAATAGTATGGCATTTCATCCTGATGGCAAAAGTTATGCGTCCGGTGGCGAAGATGGCTTTGTCCGTATCCAAGTATTCGATAGTTCTTACTTTGATAACTTCTTCTAAGTTTTTGTATTGAAAAAATAATAAAATAAAGAGGACATGGTGACCACGCCTAAGCCCAATATAATGCTTGAAGTGTTTATTAATGCGAAAAATAAACACACAGAAAATACTTTTGATGGAACTTTATTATATTAAGTCTTTTACTTATTTGTAATTGATTCGTAAGGCATTCAATTAGAAAAGCACATAACACAAAAACAAAACATCAACTACATAAATAATTCTAAAGGACTATTTTGGAATACAATTACGAACATGCAGCAAATAAAAATGTCGAGATACGTTAAAAGAAACCCCTTTTCTTCTGCTTCAGCACCACCTGAAAAAGACAAATATGAATCAGATTTATCATAAAAAGCAATCCGCAATATCATACTAATAACTATATTATATTTATATCTTAACTTTCTCAGGCATTAGACTGCACAAAAAAAATCAATATAATGCAACTACTGCTTGTTATCTGTTGTGCAACCCACACGCGTCGTAAGTTTAAGAAGCCTTGTAGCGTTTCTAACAGATGCACACACAATACACAAGCAAATAGTGAAGAACACCGAACGAAAATCGAATAAGAATATGCATCAGAGCCGTATACCATAGCGATAACATAACAATTCACATTAGTTGAATATATTTGAGTTTAAAAATCGAATTTCACACACGGCGGTGGCCTGATGGGCTGGGCTTTGGTTCAATTTTTGGTGATTCTAACTGTCATACCGTCAGTTCGAATCACACATTCTTCACTATCATCCCAAACGCTATACCCTCACCAAATAGAGAAATACGGAGCTATCAATTGAGAAGTCTTGTAGGATTTCTTCACGTAGAAGTACGGCGCAATCAATTGAGAAGTTTTGAAGGATATCTTCACGTTTTTTATTCAGGGGTAAAAGCTTTGCTTTACGTCATCATCATCGGCACTACAACCGGGATCCGGTCTTGGCCTTATTTAGGAAGTTTCGAGACTTGTTAAATTTTCCATAATAATTTATTTTTACAGGCAAGGTTATTGCTTTACGTACTTCGATGTTAACGCCGATTTGATCACTGAAATTATGCTTTTGGTGGTGGAACATCACATTCTACATTGTGTTAAATAGAATTCACCCGGCTAATCCTCTTTTTTATTATTTATATAAGGTGCAAAAATATAAAAATAAAAAGGTGTACAACTCAAAGCACTTAAAGTGGGGATGTTAAGATTTGGGCTCTACTGCAACTGACGCCATTGGAACGAATTTTGTCGGGGTTAGAAATGGCTGCAAATACAAAGATGGTTCTTCAACAAGAATGTAAGTAACAAAGTATTCCTCACTTTATATGATTCACATCCCATCTGATCAAACGCCACAGTTATTAACATTCCACTTCATTTTCTTGCCCACCGTTTGTGGAGGGCAACGGGACATTAGTTACAAATTTGAAGAAGCCAATATTTTCGGGAATTTGTTTTCCACAAAATCAACCAGTGATTAGATTCTGGTTCTCAGTCACCGCAGCTACACAATCTTTATGAATGAAGTGAGGGCAGAACCGTCAGTTTATTTCGCTTAGTAAAAGTGGTATAAACGTATAAATTTATAAATAGACTTACGAACTAACTTAAAAACTATGGCATGGGGGCTAGGGGTGGGGGATTAAGTTTAAAGTTACTTAAAAACTGGGGAATGGGGAACTAAACAAAGATGAATAGAATAATAGTATAAGTGATAGGACAGGGAGGATACTTGTCCTTGTTCAATCCAAGTTGACATGCAGTCTCTACGTGACACCCCTGGATAGCTCATTTGGCAACCGCCAAGTGGTGAACCAATGCATGCAGCGACATCCTGAAAAAGGTTGGCGCAAGGCTAATAACCAGGCCCGTAAAAATGAATTATGGCAAATTTAACAAGCCTCGGATATGGACCGGATACACGACGACGACCACGGAAACGAAAATGGCAAAACCATTTAAGAATTTTCTCATGGAACGTCCGCTCACTGTACAGAGCTCGAGCTACACAGTACCTAATCGATGCCCTGTCCGAATATAAGGCTGACATAACAGCATTACAAGAAATAAGATGGATGGGGAGTGGTGTTATTCAAAGAAACGAGTATGACATTTATTACAGCTGTCAAGCAAAACATCATGTCCTCGGGGTAGGCTTTCTAGTCAGCCAAAAACTGAAGCCTGCCATCATCGGCTTTAATGCAATAAATGAAAGGTTATGCACTTTTCGCGTGCGAGGCAAGTTTAAGAACATAACCCTCATAAACGTTCACGGACCTACAGAGGAATCCCCTGACGACGAAAAAGAAAAATACTACGAGAACCCCGAACGGGCCATCAATGCCTGCCCAAGATACGATGTGAAAATCGTTCTTGGTGATTTGAATGCAAAAATAGGTCGGGAGCCGGTTTTCTGGCACTACACAGGTTCCCATAGTGTGCATGAGAACACTAATTACAATGGACTACGAATCATCAAACAGGCAGCATCGAAAAACTTGGTCGTTGCAAGTACCAGGTTTCCACGTAAAGATATCCACAAAGCCACCTGGGTAACACCTGATGGAGCCACTCGCAACCAAATTGACCACGTGTTGATAGATCGCCGCCATTCCCCGAGCCTGATGACGGTACGAACGTACCGAGGTGCCAACGTCGACTCGGAGCACTATCTTGTTGGTACAGTTTTCCGAGCGCGGATTGCCTTACGGAGACGTATTGCATCCGCGGATCAGGTTTAAATCAACACGACTGCCTTACGCAAAGAGAATACCAGTAACAACTTTGGTCATGCGTTAAGACTCGTCCTCGAAGTGCTCGACGGAGGGAGAGTAAGTCCTGGGGCCAGAATGCCGGGCGTGGAAGAGAAATGGACACGCCTTAAGAATACTGTCATTAGTACTGCCAACTCCATCTTCGGTAGTAGCCGTAGAGATCGGAACGACTAGTTTGATTATGAGTGCGAACTAGCAACTGAACGTAAGAATGCCGCATACAGGACAATGCAGTAGTCTCACAGGACGCGGGTAGGCGAGGAGAAATACAAAGAGCTCAGAAGATCTGAAAAAAGACCACAGACAAAGAAAAGTGCCTGGAAAAAAACCTTGTCTGTGAAATAGAGAAAAGTAGAGAGCGAGGTCCGCACCAGGCGCGGAAGATCTATCAAATAATCCGCAGTATGACGCGGCACACACCACGCTGCACTTACTGCAAGGATAAAGAGGGTAATCTGATCACCGATCCTGAAGGCATTCTGGAGCGATGGCAGGTGCACTTCAATGAATTGCTAAATGGTCAGCTCACAGAAGAATTGGAGGCTCCACCAATGCAAGATCAATACCAAATGCTGCCGCCGCCAAAATAATAAAAACCATAAGACAGCTCAAATCAAATAAAGCTCCCGGAGCTGATGGCATACCAGCTGAGCTGATCAAACAAGGAGGGACAGCGTTACATCACGCAATTCATGAGATCGTGGTGGACGTATGGGAGCAAGAGGAGATGCCGGAAGATTGGCGTCGTGGTATAATTTGCCCCATACATAAAAAGGGAGATATCACGCTGTGCAACAACTATAGGGGTATAACATTGCTGAGTACCGCCTATAAGATACTCTCCACTATCCTACAAGATCGGATAGCCCCACACGCTAGAGTCATCATTGGTCAATATCAGTGTGGCTTCATCCCAGGCAAATCAGCGATTGATCAGATATTCACCCTTAGGGAGGCGATGGAAAAACGTCTGGAATTTAAGATTCCATTATATCATCTATTTATAGACTTTAAGGTCGTCTACGACAGCATAGCCAGCGTAGAACTATATAATGCCATGAGAGAGTTCGGCATTCCAAACAAATTGATACGATTTTGTAGGTTGACCATGACCAACGTAACTAGTCAAGTAAAAATAGCGGGGTTCCTGTCCAAGCAATAAACATATTTAATGGGCTCCGACAAGGGGACGGTCTGGCCTGTCTCTTCTTCAACCTGGCGTCGGAGAACGCAATCCGTGACTCTGGCGTTACAACTAGAGGGACTATTGTCACCAAGCCCAGCCAGATTCTTGCCCACGCAGATGACTGTGGTGTCCTGGTGTCGGTGCGTCGACATGGACGCTGGTTCTACCTCCAGTCCACGATTCGGTTCGATGGAGAAAACTGGTCGTCGGTGAGTGGAGATTAAAAGCGCGGATGTTGTTATTCGGAAGGAATAGAGCACAAAAGCGAACACAATAGCTCTCCAAATAAAACATACTGATGAACTTCAATTTAATATTTTTATTTCAACGATATTTTGATTAGTCATACGATTATGTTCACCAATAGGCAATTATTATTCTACTAATGTTACAGGTATTAATCACTAGTGGCAACTATTTAATCGAGTATTGTTCACGCGAGAGCAATTATTATTCCCTTAATGTTAACAGGTATTAACCACTAGTGGCAACTATTTAATCGAGTATTGTTCACGCTAGAGCAATTATTATTCCATTAATGTTAACAGGTATTAATCACTAGTGGCAACTATTTAATCGACTATTGTTCACGCTAGAGCAATTATTATTCCATTAATGTTAACAGGTATTAATCAAGAGGATAACAAGGCGCGACCGATCTCTAAAAAGACTCACATCTGACTCCATGTTGGATGTCTCTTTACAGATATCCGAAGAAAACCAAAAAAAAACTAAAGGATTCGCCGCCAATGGCGAAGGTCCAAACAAAAGGAAAAGAGAAAAACTCATGTAGCAGATCGAATCCGCTGCTACATGTTTGGGCAAGATAAACTGCCGCTATACGCAAGGGATAGATTCTTTGATTGACGTGAGTCAATAAAACCCTTGCCGAAGGCAGAAATCTATCTTGGAAAAATGAATCGAACATTGGGCATGGCCGTTGTTAGATCATCTAGAATAAACAAATTTCGGTCGTATGATTCGATGCATGTTATCTTAGGGATGTGTTAATCCCGTTGAAAGGCACAGTCAGGCGAAAGTATCCGCTTGAATGTTTACTTTGTGTAAACTAAAATTGGTGGCCATGACCGATGCTGGTGATCGTTCCAAGAAACGGCAACGGATCATAAAATCGGTCATGCTAAGATCCAAGCAGATATGCGCGCCTGAAAGGCCAATGTTTGATTTGATCTTCTTTACTTTAGGAAAGATAGATCGTAGACATGCCGTTGGAAATCTGGCTTGCAGCTGTGCAAGCAACCCGAAATAATGCTAGGTCAATGAATGGGTACGAAAATAACACACGGAAAGATCAGCGTGTGTTGGTGGATATGTGCCATCCATTGTTCGGTCGCGGAAGCTCGGTTGATGAATTGATGTCATGGCAAGATGATAATCTTGCCATGAATTATGCTTTTAGGAATGACCGTGGGGAAGAGGTTTGGAAAAGCCCCCAAAAAAGGTAAGCTGCTTAATATATATTTATGTCGGTTATCCTTGGGGATAACCGAATTAATTCCAGCGAATTGGTTGGCGGTTAATGCCATAGCAAGGTTGCATAATCTTGCTGAAAATTCGACTTCAAGGTAAGTCGCATCGCTGGGAATGGTGGGGATCGAGCGATGCATGGCTCTTCGGGCCCTGAAAAGCCCCACATGACATCGGTAGATCCGATTCGGCTGTACAGGACTCTATAGCGTTTGAAATAATAGTGAAGAAGAACGTATGATTCGAACTGACGCTATGACAGTTTGAATCACCAAAAATTAAACCTAAGCGTTACCCATCAGGCTACTGGCCGATTTTTTGAATTTGATTTTTAAACTCGACTATACTCCACTGCTGTGAATTGTTATGTTATCGCTATGGTATACGGCTCTGATGTATTCTCTTATTCGATTTTTCGTTCGGGGTTCTTCACTATTTTGCTTGTGAATTGTGTGTGTATCTGTTAGAGTCGCCACAACTCCTTCACCCAGATCAAGCAGGCGGCACAAACACTGGGACTGCACATTAATGAGGGAAAAACTAAGTACATGGTGGCAACTTCTGCGAAGAGAAGACCTAACATTGGTCAAATTATCAGGGTAGTGGAGCACGATTTTGAAGTAGTACAGTCCTTTAACTACTTTGGGTCAATAGTATCAGCCAATAACAATATGGAAGAAGAAATACGCGAACGGCTGATCAAATCCAACAAAGCCTACTATGGTCTTTCAAGGCCCTTTAAATCCCGAAATTTATCCAGAACATCCAAGCTACTACTGTACAAGACCATGGTCTTACCAGTACTCATGTATGGATCCGAGACCTGGGTGCTCAATACAAGGCACTCTGAACTCGTAGCCACGTTCGAGAGGAAGGTCTTAAGGAGAATTGTTGGCCCCGTATGTGAGGGAGGACGATTCCGGAAGCGCTACAACCATGAGTTGTACGCAATCTACCTTGAAGCTAATGTTGTAAGAAAAATCAAGCTCGGTAGACTCCGGTGGGCGGGACACCTAGCTCGAATGAGCGAAGAGGAGCCTGCCCGGAAAATCCTTTGTGGCGGGATGTATGGAAGGAGACAGCGCGGCAGACCTCGTCTGCGATAGAGGGATGGCGTAGACCAAGACACCCAGAGCCTGAGAGTGCCAAACTGGATGACATCGCCTCGAAATCGGGAACGGTGGAGAGATTTGTTAAATAAGGCCAAGACCGGATCCCGGTTGTAGTGCCGATGATGATGATGATGATGGTAGGACAGGGAAGGGCGAGGATAAGCCGGATGCTAGGGTGTGCGTATGAGTGCGGGAGAGTGTAGGCGGTGAGCGGGGTGGGGCCACCGGGGCAAGAGAGGAGACGACGTTTGGGAGCGGGAGAGGTGAGATTGAAGTCAAAAAACGCGGGGTGAGAGTTTGTCGACCCCTGCATTCGAGAAATGGGTTCACTAGAGCCGTAAGACGTGTGATGGGCGGGCAAATAGAAGAGACGAGGGTTTCGGAGATTTCGGGGATTAGAGGAAAATATGATGGAGGAGAGCAGGCTTGGGCAGTTGGTTGAACCTGAGAGTAGACGGTGGATGAAGAGGATGTCGGTGTGAATTCTGCGTTCTTCGGGTGTGTTAAGGTTAATTAGATAGAGACGGCTCTTGTATGGGCGTAGAATCAGAGTATTTTCCCAATTCAATCTCGGTGGGCAAAACGCAAAAAACGACGTTGCACGCCTTTGACCTTGCGAATATGGGACGGGTAGTGAGGAGACCAAACCTGACTAGAATATTCAAGAACGGGGCGGACAAAGGCTATATAGAGCTATCGGAAAACGCAGGGATTAAAAAATGCTTTCGACTAGCGTTTCACAAAGCCAAGGACAGAGTTAGCCTTGAGAATAATGTCATCAATATGTGGGACGAAGTTAAGCTCCCTATCGCATAAGAAGCACAATCACGTATCGATTGTACAGATGTTATCTGTTGGTTGAGTAAGACATAGTAACGTAGCGGGGAGAGGGATCGTTTACGGGAGAAGGTGATTAAGTGACATTTGGCAATATTTAGTTCGAGGCAGTTGTTTTGGCACCAAGTTGAAAAGCTGTCGAGATCCATTTGGAGAAGTGAGGAGTCGACAGAAGAGTGGATCGTCTTGAAGAGTTTAGTGTCTTCCGCATATAGAGAGATGGAGGAGTGCTTGATACTGGAGTCTATACCATTAATAGTAAGAATGAATAGGAGGGGCCCAAGATGACTGTCCTCGGGAACCCCTGACGTGGGAAGAAAAGCATTGGAGAGGGTGGATCTAAATCTGACACGGTAGGTTCGATCGTTCAGATAGGAAGAAATCTATTTAATCAGTAGCGGTTCGAGACCAAGGGAGGATAGCTTAAATAGGATGATATTGTGGGAGATTTTGTCGAAGGCCTTGTTGAAATCAGTTGTGATTACATCGACTTGGATACCGATCTCTAAGGCACGGGGAGCGTGGGATGAGAATTCAACTAGATTGGTGGTGGTCGACCTACCCGTACGGGAAACGTGCTGGTTGGGTGAGATGATGGATTTGCAGCGAAAACATAACGCGTTGTAAAGAACGCCTTCGAACAGTTTTGGAATATGTGACAGTTTGGCGATGGGGCGGTAGTTACTAATATCCTTTTTAGACCACATCTTATGTATGGGGGTGACAAAAGAGGACTTCTAAATATTCGGGAAGACACCTTGTGTAAGGGATAGATTGAAGATCTTTGATAACGGGAGCGAAAGAGAAGAGCAAAATTTTTTTTTGTAAAGGACAGCCGGAAGTCCATCAGGTCCAGAGCTGAACTCATATTTAAGCAAGTTTAATTTTTCTTCAACTAGGTGCTGCTGAATAATTTGAGAGATGAAGGGCCCAAGCGAGAATTTGAGGAGGTCTTTGAAGTAAAACGGGTAGACTGGAAAGAGCTGTCCGTGAAGGATTTTTTTTTTTTTTAAAGAAGCGAAAAGATTGGCAGTCGTTTGTGGGTCGGTTGAAGTAATGGTGTCATAGGAAATGGAGTTGGGATAGGTGTCAGATTTACCTTTGTAGTTAATAAAGTGGAAAGAAGATTTTGGGTCATTTATCAGGTTGTTTTGTGTTTTTGTGAGATAATTGTAGTAAAGAGAGTTGTAAAGCTCGGTGCCTCAGATTCTACTCTACCAGCGACTAAAGTACGGGTCAAAAGCGGAGTATCAGCCAGCATAGTAACGATCCGAAGGATAATAAAAAAAAGTGATACTATCAAGAGAAAAAAATTGAAAAAGAAACCTGTTTTGAGGCAAGTACACAAGGAGCATCGAATGAATTTTGCAAGAGAACATGTCGCTTGGACCAGTGAATGGAAACGCGTTGTCTTTTCGGATGAAAAAAAGTTTATCTTCGAGGGTCCCGATGGTTTCAACTTTTATTTCCATGATCTGAGAAAGAAGGAGTTTATTTTGGCAAGACACAGCCGTACATCAGGTGTCATGGTGTGGGGAGCTATTACCCACTATGGCGCAATCGAGTTGGAGTTTTTGTCCACAACAATGAACGGAAACAACTACAAATGTTTGCAAACATTAAAAACATGTTCGGACCCCTGTCTTGGATTTGCCAAGAAGACAATGCCCCCATCCATATTTCCAGGGTTGTTAGAAGTTGAATTCAATCAGTAGCCCTATTCGCCGGACTTAAACACAATCGAAAACGTTTAGTCATGGCTATCTCGTAAAGTTTATGAAGGCGGCAGACAATTTGAAGACAAGGACACCTTAATCGAAGCTATTCGTGATTCCTGGGACCAAACTTTCCTGGACTATTTAAAAAAAAACTAGATGATTCTATTTTTTAGTTTTTTTTAAATAGTCCAGTTAAAAAACTAGATGATTCTAGTTGTGTAGCATATACAGCCACAGAAAATTGGACATTTAAATTCAAAATTGGTTACCTGTGGTTAGTCAATTAGGACTCAAGGGGCTGCTCCAGTACCTTGGTTTTCCTTCAGGTTACACGTCCAGGGCGGCCACCGCCAACTGGCGACTTTTGAGAGAAGCCCGATGGATATATTTGGCCAATCCAAGTTTGGACACTTGCGTCAGTAAACGACGCTCCACACAAGGAAAGAGTTTTTTCTTTTTCTTCGTTTTATTTCCAATTTTAACTTAACTTTAACAAACTTTCGGTTTTACGTTTATTTTCCAATTTTAGTTTTAACAAACTTTTAGGTTTACGTTTAATGTCCAATTTTAGTTTTACGTTCAATTTCCACAAACTTATCTTCACAATCTTCTTCTTTCTCCAAAAAATTTTACTTCTTGTTTTTTAAACGGGAAAACTTTTTCTTTTTTCTTCCTTCTTCAACCGTAAAAACTGAACTCTCGATTAACCGTCTTCAATACCGTATCCAAAAAAACAACATCAAAACAAACGGAATCGAAACTTCCTCTTGTTGTTTCCCTCTCTCTCTCGCTCCCCCCCAACGTCCACTCCGAAAACAGAATTCGAACTCGCCCACGATCCACACTCGAATCGGGGCGTGTTCGAACACTCACTTGTGGATCGCGCAATTCTTCCACCACCTTACCATCAAACTACATTAAAACAAATTATATTAAAAACCATTAATTGATGGGGTGGTGGAAGTAGCACGTAACAGTTGGGAGACGGGGTTCGATTCCCCGTCGGGGGGCCTCTGGCGCAAGACTAATGACCTTACCCGGAAAAAACAAATCATTATGGAAAATTTAACAAGCCTCAGGACTTGCTAAATAGGGCCAAGACCGGTTCCCGGTTGTAGTGCCGATGATGATGATGAGATGATTCTATTCCAAACCGTATTATAGAAGTCATATCCAAAAACGGCGGGCATACTCATTATTAATGTAGAAAAAAGTTATAAATAAATGTTTTAAAACCATCAAATGTAAACATTTAATTAATTTTTTCCTTCTTTTCTAAAATTTTGCATGTGACCTCATGTGACGCACTTTTTTATACAATTTTTAGTAGTTTATTATTTGATCTTGGGAAATTCCAACTGTCGTTCCTTAATTACCCTTTAATTTTATGAATTGATTTTGGGAGAATACGTACCTATTCGCAGGTAGTATATGTTTCCGGGTGCAAAATTTCCAATGCGTATAAAGAGCGAAAATCAACTGCAAAATTTGTGGCCTCATCCTAGTGATTGGGAGTGTATAGACGATTAGTACTAAGAGGATGCAACGCTTTCTGCACAGTATTCGAAGATGGTATAAATTATATTCGAATGCCTTTGTCACCTGCATGAGATTTTGTTATTTCTATTCTATTCTATTTATTGGTCTGGAACCCGAAACTTCATGACCTCATCGACTCGACTCCGTCATTGTTCCCTGTCCCGTGCGCTCTCCTTCGACGTTCGACCATCCGATCCGATCTCCTCGAGGTCCAACCTAACATTGTCCTCCCATCTCCGTCGCGGCCGTCCTACCGGTCTCTTTCCCGTTGGTCTACCGTCAAGAACTCTATGCGCGGTCCTATCGTTGCCCATTCGCGCCACGTGTCCGGCTCATCTTAATCTTCGCGACTTGATTACTCTCACTATTGTAGGTTTGCGATATAGCTCTTCCAATTCGTGGTTATGGAGTTTCCTCCATTGTCCTGCCTGCTCGTCATATTTACCACGAAAGATACCCCTTAGAACTTTATTCTCGAATACGCGGAATTTGTTTTCTTCCCGTTTTGTGAGAGCCCATGTTTCGCATCCATATAGAACAATCGGGATGATTATGGTTCTATAGACACGGAGCTTTATATTACGTGATAGCAGTTTACTGACAGCGTGCCAACTAGCGTTGCCGGGGTGTAGTCTTTTGTTAATTGCCTTCGACATTTCGTTACTGGCCGTCAGTATGGTTCCCAGTTAAATTCTTTGACATTTTCAAATATCTTGCCCCTGATATTTATGTGTGTTTTCTGATGCCCGCATGCTCTCGCTGTAATCATGTATTTTGTTCTGTCTTCATTTATTTCTAGGCCCACCTCTTCTGCCGCTTGCATGGTGATTTCACAGTTTTTACTTACTGTTTCTAGATTATCGCCCAAAACGGCGATGTCATCCGTATATGCGAGTAGTTGTGTGACCCCGTTCAGGGATGATCCGGCCATGTTGTCGTCTTGTACCTTTCTGATGATATACTCGAGGACAATGTTAAAAAGACACGGTGATAGACCATCTCCCTGTTTTAGCCCGTCCCGGATTTCAAATGGTTCTGAGGTGGTTTTCTGTTCTAACTCGCCCTTTGTTTTCGTTCATGCAGATTTGAATGAGGGCGGCATATTTTTCGGGATTCCAAGCTCAACTACATTATGGTAGTCTTTGCCTTGCGACTGAGTCGTAGGCATTTTTGAAGTCAACGGACAGTTGGTGAACTGTCTCTCCGTATTCCCACTTCTTTTCCACTAGTTGCCTTATTGTGAACATTTGGTCACTTGTTGACCGGTTCCTACGGAATCCGCATTGATAGTCTCCCAATATTTCTTCTGCGTACGGTATGATTCTCGCTAGTATGAGATTTGTTAGTATTTTGTATGTGGTTGGGAACAATGATATTCCTCTGTACTTTTTGGAGTCAGATCTGTCACCTGTTTTGAAAATGGGGCGACTATTGAGGTTTTCCATTCTTCCGGAATGACTTCTTTATTGCGATTCAGTCAACGAACAGTTGGTGAACCGTTTCTCCGTATTACCACATCTTTTACAACCGGTTTCTAGGGTGTAATTCTCGCCAGTATGACATTTGTTAGTATTTTGTATGTGGTTGGGAACAATGATATTCCCCTGTAGTTTTTTCAGCGAGATCTGTCGGCTTTTTTGAAAATGCGGACGACTATTGAGGTTTTCCATTCCTCCTGAGTAACTTCCTTATCCCATATTGGTTTAATCAGTTGGTGGATCTTCCGAGCGATTGCCTCTCCTCTATGCTTCACAAGCTCTGCCGGTGTGCAGTCGACTCCGGGAGCCTTGTTGTTTTTCAATCGGTTTATTGCGTCTACAACTTCGTCGAAAGAGGGCTCTGGGATCTGATACTCGGCTGTAAGTACGTCTGGTGCGTTTATTTGTGGTTGATGGGCGCGCACATTGAGTAGGTTTTCAAAGTACTGCTTCCATCTTGTCACGATATTTTTTGTTTCTGTCACCAGACAGCCGTCTGTGTCTCGGATTATTTTGGCGCTCCCTCACTAGCCATTTCTAATTGAATTTATGCCGGAATACATACCTCTGATATTCTTTGCTCTGGGGTTTTCTAGGATTTTTTCGATCCGAGTCTTCTCCCATTCGCGTTTGAAGAGTCTCGTTGTCTCTTTCCGAATTGTCGCGTATCTTTCTGCGTTGACTTCATCATATCTTTGTCAGTGGATCACTCTGAGGCGTTTACGTTCTTCGATCTTTGCTCTGCACTCATCGTCAAACCAAGGCTTGGACTTAATTGTTTTCTTAAATCCTAATACCTTTTGGGCTGTTTGTTCGATTGTGTCTCTGATCGATGCCCATTTAGTGCCCAGATTATTGGTTTCCTCTTCCTCACTACTCCCATTTTCTAGGATGATAAATCTATTCGTTAGTTCGTCTTGATATTCAGCCCTTGGATTTTGTTATTTATCACCTCTAAATATTTATTAGCACCATTCTTCCAGTGGTAGATTCAATTAAACACAATGAAAACACTACAAGCCGCTTAAAATAGAAAACATTTTGATGGAGTATGAATCTACACGGAGGACCTTGATAAACAAGTCCCAAATGCCGCAGGTGCCTACTTTTTGTCCGTTCGAGAATTATTCATTCATTAATTGCCATAAATCGACTCAATTTTTCGATCACAATGTTCAGGATGATGTGTGAGTATTTCGTGATCCGCGATGGTTTTAGGTTTTTATTTACTTCGTCTAATTTTCGGGGGTCCACTACGTCCTCACCACTTTAAGCTTTTGTCATTAATTCATGGTTCATAATTTAAGAAATAGGAAATTCAAAGCAGATCTTATAAGTTCTCTGTGTTCAATTTTCATTTTATGATCAGAGCTGAGAAGCTACGTGATGATGTCGTGACGTTGTTACATGTCAATATATCAATAACCACTTCCACGAGTCAAAATGGTTGTGAAGTTTAATCCTGAGAAACCCAGTCAGTCATAAACTAATAAACAACACCACCCACAACGTGAACGAAAGAAATTATTCACCTGCTTGCAAATCATTTGACCCACTTAAAAAGTGTAAAGAAAAATTGTGTACGTACAGGTTGCCCGTTAAGAGCCGCAAGTTGTTCAGGTGTCGGGGCACATCCCGGAGGTGGTGGAGGGATTGTGAGGGATCCAGCACCTTTTCCGTGAAATCGGGCGCTCGCATCGAAGACGACTACCTACAAAAAAAAAAAAAACACCGAAAGAATTAATGCCAATCATGCCGATTTATTTCTTTTAATACCGGAGAAATCCCGCTCTGTTGAGTCAAATTAATACTTCCTGTGATGGGCTGTTGCTGCATATTAGAATTTGGATAATGTGGCGGGGGATTATATGTATACCCAAAATTCTGTTGGGGAAATGGGATTTGCGGATGTTGCTGCATATATGGGTTTGTCATGGGCGGGATACCTGCAGAAGGATAGGACATCACGTGAGCTGCTGGGTGTATAGGCTGTTGATGTATCTTTTGGCTCTCCTCATACGATGGCGGTGGAGGTCTCTGTGGTGAAATCAGATTTATTATGTAAATCTTTCGTAGACAACTAACTTACATTAAAGGCATTGGGAAAAATTGTATTATGCTGCACATCGCTGGGTGCGGTTGGGTACTGAGGAGAGGATGCACCTGCAGAAGGAAGACATTATACACATACGTAAATAAACTAAAGCCTAGTAATTTACTCTTCTTTTCTGCCATTTTAACTGCTTTGGTTGCTCTGCTATAGTGAGATGATGCAGCTTATATACTTTGTTTAATTGGGATGCATACGTCATGTGTCGTTTGAATGAAACGTCATTATGACTTTTATCGTTTTAACAGTCAAGTAGAAAAAATGAAGTACCACACAGAAATTTAGATTAACGAATTTATTTAATGGTTGATTGTATTCCAAAAATTAAATGAATTGGTAAAATGTGCGGTCACAGACTTTTTTTTTTTGAAAATATTATTACGAAATAAAAGATCTCTAATAAAAAAAAAAAAAATGAATTGTTGGCTTTGTTATATGGTTTATTTATTAACAAATAATTACATAAAGAATATAACATTTTGGGTTTGGTTTTACATGAGTGTCGTCGAACCGCTTGTCGTTTGGTGTTGATTTCTTGAGCCCTCTGTTCCCTTGGTGCAGCAATACTGGTTACCTGACATTTGGAAATCCTCTTACATCAAAAAAGCGATATATCCAATTATCGTCTAATTGCTAAGCTTTCGCTCTTTCCTAAACTGTTCGAGGGCCTTCTATATGATGCGTTATGTTTTCGCTGCACACCCATCATCTCTCCCAACTAGCACGGCTTCCTCTCCGTCAGGTCCACTACTACCAACCTTCTTGAATTCACATCCCACACATTCCTTGCCTTAGAAAACGGCGATGAAGTCGATGTAATCACTACCGACTTTAGCAAGGCCTTCCACAACCTCATTCGCTTTAAGTTATCTTCCCTCGGTTTTGAACGCCTGCTGATTAAGTGGATCTCATCCTATCTCAATCATCGAATCTGCCGCGTGCGATTTAGATCCACCCTCTCCGATCCTTTTTTTCCAACCTCAGGTGTCCCGCAGGGCGGTCAACTCTGTTATAATGCAGGTAAGTCTTCGCCATACACTTGTGTACTCTAACCTGTTGTCAATGAAACTCACTTTTTGCGATTGTTTATTACTTTATTTTATTGCTATTTATTACTAATTAAATTACACACTTCACAGTAGCATAAAACACTTATATCCACAACACACACAAGAACACACTTTATATTTCATTCCGCTCGACGTCCGATCTTATTCAACGGGTAAACTATCAGAAGGATATCACTTCGTGCATTTTTGCGAAATCCTGTTCTACGTGGATGAAGTCTAGCCTCCCACTCTCGATGTCCGTTCTGGACGAAGTCTTACAAGCAACTCATGACCGCCCCGGTCAAATGTCTAGAATCAACTCCATCCTTTTTTCCTTAGTCTCCTCGAACGAAGACTTTTTTTTATATCCTGTAGATCGAAGGACATGGCCCTTTTGCCAGCCGACATTTCCTTTCTCGGCTCAGGATCAAAAGAGGAAACACAGGGGAAAAATCAACAGGGGATCTTGCTAATGCACAATTTACGATCCTCTATGTCGGTGGGTGATAAAACGAACGTGTTGTTCGTTTTATGGGGCAAGTTGTTTGTTTTAGAAAAACGGAAAATGATATTGCCTGTGGGAAAAGGTAAACTTTACTTGAAAGTTGGCCATCTGGTCCGCAGATTTGGGTACAGGGAATTTTGTGTGTTGAACATATGGTTCGTTTATCACATCTTGGGTCTAAGTTAAATTTAATATGAGCAAATTGAACGTCTAGTTCAATTTGTTTGATATTGAATTTTTATCGCGATATTTAATGTATGCGCTATTAATGGTGGAGACTAGCTCCAAAGAAGTAGGCATTAAGGGGTTGAGGGTGTTGTACGTAACATCTCGGTCCCCTCCAATTTATCCTGACCATTAACAACTTAGGCTCTAGTATCAATCACTCCTTCATTTCGCTTTACGCGGATGATATCAACATTTTCAAGACAATCCGCTCTCACCTAGACTCCTCACTTCTCCAATCGGATCTTGACAGCTTTTCAACATGGTGCAAAAATAACTGCCTAGAACTGAATATCGCCAAATGTCCCACAATCACCTTCTCTCGGAGGCGCTCCCCAACCCAGTCACGCTCCTATCTCTTACTGAACCAAACGATAACATCGGTTGAATCAATTCGCGACCTGGGCGTCCTATGCGACAAGGAGCTCAAGTTTACCGCACATATGGATGACATAATCCTTAAGGCCAACGTCGCCCTTGGCTTTGTCAAACGCTGGTCGAAGGAATTCCTAAACCCGTACGTCACCCGATCACTCTACATAACCTGGTCTGGTCCCCATATCAATTGTCTCACATTCGCTGGATCGAGAGCGTTCAACGTCGTTTCTTGCGTTTTGCCCTCCGTGGAGTAAACTGGGAAAATCCGCTGACTCTACCACCATACACAACTCCCTTTAATCAATCTTAACACACTAGAAGAACGTAGAATCCATGCCGACATCACCTTTGTCCATTGTCTCCTGCCAGACTCAATCAATTGCCCAAGCCTGCTCTCCACTATAATATTTCACACAAATCCCCGTAGCGTTGTTACGGTCTCCGGCACCGTGTCTTCGCCCAACAGCCACTAATTTCCGCATATTTCCCCTCTCTACCTGTAAATGAAAGAAAAATCGTCAAGTAGCTAATTTGCATAAACTACTTTGTGCAAATTCTACTTGACAGTAAAAATAATTTTTTAAAAAAGGCGTTGGCGCTGAATAAAAAATAAACGTCAACGGCAAAAAAATAAAAAGAGATTCAATTCTCAGATTCATTAGAAGAACAACGGCAACTAAGTTTGTGCTTATAAAAATTACATTAGAAAGAATTCTCATTAGAAGAACTACTGCGAATAAGTTTATGCTTATTTGTGAAAGGTGAAACCCACCAACCATCATCAACAAATAACCAGCTGAACAGGGGGTCACAAGGATCAACGCCCCCTGCAACCGGAAACCAGTAGCACCGACGACCGACGAAGAGGTCCGTTCAAGAACCAAGTAAGTCCCGTTCCCTTTACTCCCTTTACTACGTTGTTTACATAAATTGTTAAAATTATGCAACAACGTACGTAGGCCTCGACTCTTTTACTTATCCGATCATCACACTTCTTGTGGCGCTAACGAGCCCATCTCGCGTATGCTACGACGGGCCAACTCTTTCCCCACCTCCTTCGATTTCAATCTCTCCACTCCCGCTCTCAAACGACGCCTCAGAAGCTATCCGCACTAACCCCGCCCCCTCCCCCCAATAACCCCTCTACCCAGCAATCCTACCTCTCCTCTCCCACTCTCAAAATAGTTCCCCCTACACCTTTCCAGCCCAACCCACAATTTCCACCTCTCCCCTCCAGCTAATTAACCCCGCCCCCTACCAGCCCATACACATACCGTTCACTGTCGCTGTCTCACAAATGCCGCATTTGCCACCCCCACATACGCTCGCTCTTCCCAACCTTCCTACCTCCCCTACCGCCCAATCCTTTTCACCTTCCTAGTTTTTTCTCCTTTTTTCGTTTTTTAATTATTTTTGAATTACCACATAAGATTTAAAGTTAATCTGTAAGGTATTGTGACGCATATGACAATCAGTACTAGAATATTCTAGACAGTCCGAAACAAAGTACTAGAATATTCTAGAAAGTACTGGAAAACTGGAGACTATGAGCAATAGAAAATTCGAGGCTATGGAACGGACGAAAACGAAACACCGAATCAGAATGAGGAAAAACGGCATAAGTACTTCGCACGCAGATCGGGAAGATAAGTAAGAAGTAAGCAGTAAAAGTGGCGATAAGTACGGAAGCGATAAGTCAAGTTAAGTACGGTAAAAGTAACGGTTGTTATTAACGGACTAATAAAGTGTTAATCAAAATCAGTTTAACGGCTCTTATTTATTAAAAATAATTAATCCAGCAAACCGTATGCTCGCTACAATATCTTAGGTGACTTTCTGTTGACTGGTTGACAATATGTTACGGTAATATATATTTCACAGTGGTCCCATGGTTTCTGAATGACAAATGGTGTGATCAAAAAGTAAGGGTAATTTTTCAATATGGCTTTTATAAATCAAACCATATAAATACATTTATTTTAACATGATAAATTATTTGGAATGTTCGGTTTATTTTTCATAGTCGAAAAGATTACATTCATTTATGATGTGTTTTATTTTCGCTGCATTCAACGATCATGGCTCTTATGAAGTCTTCATATTCCTGATGGATGCATCAAAAGGTTGGCAAAATGCTGGCACTAATTTGTTTTTGAGGGAGAGTACTTGGAATGAGCAAATTCATTAAGTGATTCAGATTAATTTATAAAGAGTTAATAAATGAAGTCTTTATAAGAAAACGTGATGTGTTCAAAAAAATAGCGCTTCCAGAGTACTCTTGTTATAATTGTTAATAATTCAATTGAACACACTTTGTTCTGAGTCGTAAGTTATTGGTTATTACACCAGCAGCAAACGATAAACAAAACCTACAGCACCCTATAGAGTATAAACATTAGATATAGTCAACAATTTTGCATTTTTGACAGCTGGGTGCCAAAGTGAAATTTAGTTGCAACGCATTATTTTCGCCTTTAAATTCATTGTCGGCCAGTTTGTAAGATATCATTATGGGTGGTAAGACTAAGCAGACTCAACGTGTTAAGAACAATGCGCAGGTGGAAACTAAGAAATAATACTTGCAAATGACCCATTTTAACGCGATTACTTATTTCAGCCCTCAAATAGCGGAAGGAGTGCAGAACTTCTTGGCACGTCGCTACCATTTTTTGTTGGATTTTCTGCTCATTCGGATCTTGGTATTATACCATTTGCTCCAGGATTTGCAACAGTTGAAAATCTTCCAGAAACGTTTGATTCCAGCATTAGTGCACAATTTCAAATAATATTAAAGAAAATGTCCAAAAAGGATCCAGTCACAAAAGTGAAGGCGCTACAGGAATTTATTGACCACTTAGATGAATCTGAAATAGATGTCGTCAAAAAAATATTACCTTTATGGCCAAAATTCTACCATAATCTAGCTAATGACGTTGATCATCGTGTTCGAGAAGGTGCCCAAAACGTTCAGGAGATTTTAGTAAGGAAATGCAAAAAAGCTATTGCGCCATATCTCAAGCAGTTGGCACCTGTTTGGATTTCCAGCCAGTTTGATAGTTATCCACCCGTA